>LPNX010601008.1:43666-135024 GCA_001517045.1 Pseudotsuga menziesii | reverse complement strand
ATGACTATAAATAGACTGGATGGACTCCCGATTTAGACATGACTCCTGATTTAGACATATGACCAAATTTGTACAAGGGAGGATTAATAATCCTAACAAGTTGTAGCGCTTGTTTTCATTAGACCATGTAAAAAAGGACACACCCACTAGATGGTGGGGTATACAGAAGAAATCCATAACAGAATGGCCATAATGTAGAAGGTTGATCGAAGTCAGATTCAGTGAAGAGGTCACCATTGTGAGCCACAAATATACAGGAATGTCAAGCCCTACCGAGCATATCAATCAGTGTCCCACTGTATTTGCAGAATACCCGCGACACGAATAGGTCCATCATTTCATTCATACGTTAAAAATGACACCTAGAACATGGTATGCATCTATGGAGTTACGACAAGGAACCCAAGTGTGGGAAGCAATTTCTAAGTAGTTTAAACAAACATTTGAATTTACGGATGAGAAACCTATAGTTGATGTTGTTTTTCAAACGTTAAAGGAGAAGATATTTGTTGAAATTCCTGTCGAAGAGGTCAATTCTCACCAGGGCAGTGTGACCATTTAGCAATGGATGGATTGCTACAATCTAGTTGTAGGCCCATATGATGATCTAACTAACATAAACATATCAAAATCATAGGGAACGCACGCAGTAGAAGGAAGTGGTATTTTAAGTGACCAGTTCCTTAAACCATTGAAAATCAAGAAAGTAAACATTGGGTCTCCAAAGAACCCAAAGTTCACCAATATAGGAGATTATTGGGATGAAGAAACAGTTGTGAAAATCACAGACTTGCTGCATGAGTGTCAGGACCTGTTCCCTACTAATTTCTCAGAGATGAAGGGAATATTCAACGACCTAGGGGAGATGAAAATACCACTACAACCAAATGTTGAACCCAGCTTACATCTCCCGTATAGACTGAATCCAAGATATAAAGTGAAGGTAAAAACAGAATCAAATCACATGCTCGACGCATGAATCATTGAACCTATTGAATAATCAAAGTGGATCAGCCCTATAGTTATCAAGGATATGAAAACAACAGGCGAAGTGAGAATCTGTATCGATCTGAGGAAGCTGAGCAACGCATGCTTGCATGATCCATTCCCAACTCCATTTACAGATGAATTACTTGAAAGCGTCGAGGGGAAAGAAATGTACTCATTCACCGATGGATTCTATTTCTATCATCAAGTTAGAATCATGAAGGAGGATTGCCACAAAATGACCTTCGTCACAGAATGGGGATGCTACCAGTATACGGTAGTTCCCTTTGAACTCAAGAATGCACCTGCTATTTTTTCTAGAATAGTAGTCTCTGCTTTTAAAGATTGTATACATAAGTTTACTTTCATGATTGGATTTTGTTTGGTATAGTAAGAGACCATATTGAGAGTCTGCGCATGATGTTGGGTTGCTGTCACGAGTATCAGATATGCTCAATTCCAAGAAGTGTATTTTTTGTGCACTGTTTGGTGTGCTGTTGGGCCACGTCGTATGTCGTGACAATATTTTGGTCGACCCAATAAAATTTGTGGTCATTATTGACTTACCACCACCTACATCAGTTATGCAACTCAGATCCATGCTAGGACATAAAGGATACTACATGAAGTTCATCATAGGGTATGTAGAGATCATTACACCTATGGAAAAACTGCTGAAGAAAGATGCAAAGTTTCAATGGACACTAGCTTTCCAGGAAAGCATGGACAAATTAAAGAACAATATGGCCACTACGCCAATACTTGTGTTCCTAGACTAGAAAAAGGAATTCCACGTTCATGTCGATGCATCATATATCACGCTCGACATAGTTTTGACACAACCAGGAGAGGGTGTGATTGACCACCCTATTGCTTTTGCTAGCAGAAAATTGTTAACGAAAGAAAATAACTACATGACGACAAAAATAGAAGGCCTCGCTATGGTCTATGCACTTCAGAACTTTTGACATTACTTGTTGGGTGGAAATTTCCATGTGTACACTGATCATTCAACACTAAAATACCTAGTCAACAATCTAGTGTTGGGGGGGGGAGATCTGTAGATAGCTTCTCCTATTTCAAGAATTTGATTTTGAGGTTGTTGTCAAACCTAGTCAACTGAATGTTGGGCCGAACCACCTGTCATGGATAGAAAGTGGTGAAGAGCCAACCAACCTAGAAGATAATTTTCTTGATGTGCAACTGTTTGCGGTCACTATGATGGAAGATCAAAACAAGGAATTTAACTCTATCATCCACTTTTTGAGTATAGGCTATGCGCCTCTAGGATTCTCTATCAATCATAAGAAACACTTGGTAGTCAAAGCTGTGAAATTCACATTGATTGCTGGAAACCTATATAAGTTGGGCATGGATGAAATACTGCGCCACTGGGTTTTTTATTATGAGAGACCTTGGGTTATGAGTGAATCGCATTCTAGTGTTACAGGTGGACACTACATAGGAAAGGAAAATGTGCAAAAGATATTGTAGGAAGAACTATGGTATTCAACCATACACATGGATACTAAAAGATTCTGCACACGCTGTGATATCTTCCATCGAATAGGAAAACCATCGCGCCACAATGAGATGCCTCTTGCACCACAGATAACACTGCAAGCCTTCGAAAAATGGGTTGTTGATTTTGTTGGACTGATTATTCCACTAAGTAAAAGACTGGCGCACACTACATTATTACTGTGAAGGACTACTTAAACAGATGGGTTGAAGCTGTACCTATTAAAGATTGCATCGTTATGACTACGGCGAAGTTTTTATTTCAAAACGTAGTCACCAGGTTTGGCTGTCCAAAAATTCTACTCAGCGACCAAGGTACGCATTTTTTTAACAAAATGATTGTGGATCTTACTATAGAATTTCAGAACCATCATAAGAATATGACACCCTATCATCCTCAGGTGAATGTAATGGTCGAAGCTTTAAACAAGATTCTAGAGAATGCATTGACTAAGGTATGCATTGTGCACCGAGATGAATGGGACCGGAAAGTATTATTTGTGCTATGGGTGCACCGCACAACTTGCAAGAGACTAACATGGCACACCCCATTCATACTAGTATATGGACTAGAAGCTTTGTGCCAATGGATTATATCATGTCGAGTCAATGGATTGCTGCGCTGACGGAGATGACCACCGTAGATGTTATCGAGCAGAGGTTGTCGTAGCTCATTTAGATGGAAGAGGAACACTTCATCATAGGATTTCATCATATTGTAGAGAAGCAGAGATAGAAGGCATGGCATGATCTCCATATCTAGGCTAAACCATTCAAAGTCAGAGGACTAGTGTTGCTGTATGACAACAAATTTTTCAAACACCCACGTAAGATAAAAACACAGTGGCTAGGCCATATGTGGTTGCACACATCACTGATTTGGGTGCAGTAAAAATGCAAAGACTAGATGGAACTTATGTCGTAGGTATGGTGAATGGAAGTCACATGAAAGCATACTATGATGGTCATAACATCGCTAGCTAAAAATCGTGTTACGCATGAAGAAAAAAAAGAGAGAAGAAGAAACATAAACATAAACTGTTTTCTCACATGTCTACGGTGGAACCAGTGGAAACGCTAGTGTAGGAAGCGATGCTAGAATTGGCCAAGGAAACAATGGAGGTGGCGGTCAAGACAACCATCCGCAAGAAGAAAAAGATGATAACACTGGTGATGATGGCTCCCATCAAAGCGATGATGAAAAAACACCTACTGATGAGGAGATCCACAACCGCCAAAAATAATAGCAACAAGAGCGCGAGCCACTGCACAAGAAGAAGAGGATCGCTACAGAAATGGCGAACAAAATTCATTGACTGAGGACGATGTTGAAGATAGGAAATTTTGTAGCCGAGGTCACCAAGAAAATCCTCAAGGTTCTGAATATGTAACAGGTGACTATCGCTAGTCAAGTTGTAGGGAACCTCAATAAGCTCATTGAGGCCATTAATGACATCAAAGCTGCTGTCAAGGATGAAACTTATGGGGTGGATCCCAATGTTCTGCTAGTAACACCAGAACTAGTTCTGCTGATAAAAGTACAAATCCAGGGGTGCACAATGGAAATAGGGATGACAATGAGCATATTTGATGATGTTGTCAAGGAGTTTGACACACTGCAGATTGACTTCTCCAAGATCTCATCAAGAGAATTCTATGAGCTACAGCATGCATCCATGACTGAAATATGGCTACGATGGAATTTTGTTGCTTATTAGGAAATGAAACAGCAAAGGAAGGCCAACCAGCACAATTACATCCTGAAAGAGAAAGAGAAAGAAATTGAGGCACGCAAGCACAACCACGTTGCACTAGTTGAATCCATTAAGGGTGCGGTTGCAGACTTCCCACCGAAAGAGGGAAAAGAAGATGAAGATTCAGCTGCCAAGGTTTTTCAGTTGTGGTAGATTGTAGTAGAGCTAAGGAAGTAGGTTGAGGAACCGTAGGATAGGCAGGTACCAAGCACACCTCCTAAGGAGCTCAAAGAGCAAAGCAGAGCTACGTTTGAGGATATTGGTAAGATAAGCGAATATGAAAAACTCTGCACTAAGGAATTTGAAGTTGTTTCCACTATCTGGGAAGCACTTATAGAAGATAAGGCTGGAGAAAATATTATAAAAATAGCATAGTAGGATGACGAGAAAATCACCTCGGCAAAGGCAGAGATGAATAAGATGTCATTTCAAGAAAAAGTTATAAATATGGCTGAGATCAAGCAGCTGTAGGAGGAATTCCAAGCTCTCCACAAGCAAGAGAGGACTAGGGATGTAGAGGTGGAGGCACACTGGTAAGAAGAAGTGTGGCTCACAAGCCTTATTTATCCTATGCAACAAAAACTTCAATATATGGAAAATTCGTTAGAGGTAGGACTGTCGAAACATATTAGTTCAGACTGAGTGGAGAAATTAGCTGCACAGGCAGAGGAAGTAACATCAGAAGTTGCTAGAGTGAAATATATGTTAAGGGGATTTCAGTACAAGTTTTGTCTTCTCATGCATCCTGGACTGGAGCCTGAGTTGGAGGCCTAAGGTGTGAGCAATCACATTTTTTCAAAAAATATCCATTTTTTATTAGTGGCTTAGGATGAGCCACATGTGAGTGTTGGGGGCCTGTTGGGAAAAATGCATAAGGAAGAAGCAAACACACAAGAAAAGAAGGAAAAGTGCACGCATGACAAGGGAAAACCAATTTAAGAAGGAAGGAAATAAACCGACGGAAAAAGATAAAACATGTGTGTGGCAGAGAAAGGTAGGATGAAGATGGAAAGGAAGCGTAGAGCAAAGGAAGTTGCGATGGGATTGGTGCGACAAGGAAAAGCACATCTATACTTGGTAGAAGGGGCATGTAGAAGATTTAATGCTGGACAAGTGGAAATCAAGGAAGACAATGGAAGGATGAACCAGCAGAAGATGGAAGGACAGTTTTGTGGCTAGTTATGACTAGTATACACGAGCTGAAAGAGGTTTATGCTACCAGTTAAGGCTTTGATTAATGCATTACAGGTCTTTCATGGCTAAGTATCGGTCGAAATTGAATGTAACAGATATTTTTGTAGCTACCTGAGTCTGTAATAACTGAGTAGTAATCAGTCGACCCTACTTGGTCTTACAATTGGTACAAATAAAAGAAACCCTCTCTGTATAAGGGTTGAGTTGGTTGGCAGTCATTGAGTTCAGTTCATTCAGTCGATTTTGGTTAGATTTTGTTAGATTCAGTAGTCGAATTAGAGGAGAGTCTGGTAGAAGTAGAATGCTATTGAGCTGTGGATCTTGCAACTGTGTGTGCAAACAGCTAGTAAAGTAGAAGAGTCGATCCTGGTTGTGTGCGGATTAGTAGGAGTGGATAGAAGAATAAACCAGAGAGTATGAGAGAAAGAAGATTGAGTCAGAAATACATATCTTAAGAATAGTCTGCAAGTTGCAGCTGCAAGGTGTTACCTATATTTTTCATACCAGATGAAAATCACCTTGGTGGTTTTTCCCATATGGGTTTCCACATTAATTGCTATTTTATGTGAATGAATGTTGTTGAATGGTGAATATTTATGTGAATTTTTTCTTATCTACATTACTACAGTTACAGTTGTTGTGTTAAATTTTTATATGCTTAGCTAAAACATCAGTATTTCATTTCATTTCTATAACAAAAGCATATAAACAGGATCACTAAAAGAAACAGTATCACAAGAACAACACAAATTTATCCTGGGAAAACCCTAAAGGGAAAAACCCAGCAAAAGCTTCCTCAATATAGATGCCCCAAAAAGGTAAAAAGGTAAAACCAACAAGGAGATCAAAAACCTGATCCTCCTCCTTCCCCAGCTACTTCTCTCCTCCACAAGTGCGCTACTCAAGTGAGAGTGTGTATCTCAAATGAGGAGCACTACACCTCTATTTATATTCATCCATTCACTTAAGTTAACTCATTTGACATGTAGGCTCGAGTTACACATGTAGGATCAAGTAACCACACTGGGGTGCTAATGACCCACCTTTACAATTAGAGGGGACTACCTCATGACTCTTATTAGTTCTTCCGATTAGGAGCATTGGGGTACAATGTAATACAAGTGGTTCTCTCGGTAGGACCATCAGGGACCACAAAAAGATACATATAGAATATTCTTCAAAGTTACAATATTTCAACACTCCCCCTTAACAAGAAGGGTATTCTATAGAAACATCAACAACAACAAGAGTAGAGATAGTGGAAATCATCAACATCAGCAGGGTAACACATCTATAAATCATTGGAAGATTTTCAACATCATGTAGTCTTCATATTCAATCTTCAGTCTTCATCATCAGCAACATCTTCAACATTTTGATCTTTCAATTAGCAATGACATCTTCAGCACTTGGACCTTTCGATCAGCAACATCTTCAGCACTTTGACTATTCGATCAGCAACAACATATTCAGAATTTTGACCTTTCGATCAACAACATCTTCAGCACTTTGACTTTTCGATCAGCAACAACATCTTCAGCACCTTGACCTTTAAATCAGCAGCAACATCTTCAGTACGTTGACCTCTCGATTAGCAATATCATCATCAACACTTTGCCCTTTCGATCAGCAGCAACATCATCATCATCATATTCTAATCTGTCGATCATAATCATCATCACATTCTAATCTTTCGATCAGAAACATCATCATCATACTCTGATCTTTCAATTAGAAACATCATCAACATACTCTGATCTTTCGATCAGAAACATCAACATCATACTCTGATCTTTTGATTAGTATATCATCATCATCATACTATGATCTTTCGATCAGTACGTCATCATCATACTCTGATCTTTCGATCAGTATGTCATCATACTCTAATCTTTCGATCAGTACGGCATCATCATCATCAGCAACAACCTACAATCCACAACTCAAAGACAAAAAGTATTTGGATCACTTTTGGACTTAAAGTCCAGGGATGATACAATCCCACCACATTCTTAACAACCGAAGTTACCGTATTTATTACTGGAGAATCAGTCCCTATCACTTTAGGACTAAGTCTAAGGACGATGCAATCCTACCACATTCTCGAGGACGGAAGCCACTGGATTGATTACGGGAGAATCAGTCCCTATCACTTTAGGACTATGTCCAAGGATGATGCAATCCTACCACATTCTCAAGGACCGAAGCCACCGAATTGATTACGGGAGAATCAGTCCCTATCACTTTAGGACGATGTCCAAGGATGATGCAATCCTACAACATTCTCGATGACTGAAGTTACATCGGATCCGTTCTGAACTAAAGTTCAAGGATGATACAATCCTGCCACATTCTCGATGACCGAAGTCACCAGATCACTTCTGGACATGTGTCCCAGGATGATACAATCCCTCTTCATTCTCGAAGACTAAGGTCTCCAGATCACTTTAGGGAAAGTTCCCAGGGATGATACAATCCCACCATGTTCTCGAGGACCGAGGTCACCGGATCTATTATGGACAGATGTCTCAGGATGATACAATCCCTCTTCATTCTTGAAGACCGAGGTCTCCTGATCACTTTAGGGCAAGTGCCCAGGGATGATACAATCCCATTGCATTCTCGAGGACCGAGGTCATCGGATCACTTTAGGGCAAGTTCCCAAGGATGATACAATCCCACCACGTTCTTGAGGACCGAGGTCACCGGATCTATTATGAACAGATGTCCTAGGATGATACAATCCCTCTTCATTCTCGAAGACCGACGTCTATGGATCACTTTAGGGAAAGTTCCCAGGGATGATACAATCCCACTGCAACATCACTACTCCCCCTTTCGAGGAAGGTCTTTCCGAACAACACCAATCTTGTCTCGAAATTGTTCGAACTCTACTTGAGACAGAGGCTTCATCAGTACATCATCATCCAAACCATCATCATCTACATCTTCAGTATTTGAATACTGAACTATCACCATTTGTATCTCCAATATTTGAATACTGAAAGCACCATCATCTCTATATTCAGTATAGAAATACATAATCACCATCATCTGTATCTACAGTATGTAAATACTGAAATATCATCTATATCTTCAGTATGGGAATACTGAAATCATCATCATCTATATCTTCAGTATGGGAATACTGAAATCATCATCATCTGTATCTTCAGTATGGGAATACTAAAACATCATCATCTCTATATTCAGTATAGAAATACTGAATCACCATCATCTGCATCTACAGTATCATCATCTGCATCTTATCTTCTATGTAGAAATACCGGATTTCTATGTGCTACATCGGAACATAGGGTTCTTTGTCATCACAAATATGGTTATCACATAGAATCATTGTAGTATCCATCTTCAGGTCAAAGAGACCTGATATCAGCTTCTGAAGCCATATGGCTTCACAACTTAGTAGAGTAATCTGCTATGTATTCTGCTCCAGTCGTGCTAAGAGAAACACTGGACTATTTCCTATTAAACCATGAACTCATAACAGACCTCAAACAAAAGCATCTACCTGATGTGCTTTTCCTGTCTGGGATACTTCCAGCCCAATCTACATCTGTGTAGCCATACAATCTATACTCATGGCTACCATCATAGTATAGACCAAAGTCTATAGTTCCTTTCAGATATCTCATCACATTTTTTGCAGCTACTAGGTGAACCCGTCTTGGTTGAACAAGATATTGACTTAAGGTGTTCATAGCAAAACAAATGTATGGTCTGGTATTTGTTAAGTACTTCAATGACCCGATGATCTGTCTGTAGTGAGTCACATCCACTAACTCTAATGAGTCATTAGCTAACAGCTTCAGTTTGGAGTCCATGGGTGTGGCCATGACTTTGCATTCCAACATATTTAATCTCTTCAATATCTCTTCCACATACTTTCCCTGGTTGAGAAATATTCCTTCTAAACTTTTCCATACTTCCAGACCTAGGAAATAATGCATTAACCCAAGGTCTTTCATCTCAAATTCTTCTGCTAGTTTCTTCTTGCTTTCCATGATCTGTTTCCCATTCCCTGTCAAGAATAAGTCATCCACATATAGTAATAGAATGATAGGTTCATCTTCTACAACCTTGTAGGAAAGGTTAGGATCGACTTTACTCTTGGCAAATCCCATGCTCATCAGGAAACTATCTATTCTTCCATACCAAGCTCTAGGAGCTTGCTTCAGGCCATAGAGGGCCTTCTTCAACTTGCATACTTGATTCCATCTATCTTCAACTTCAAATCCTCATGACTATTTGATGTAAAACTCTTCCTCAATCATAGCATTAAGGAAGGCTTGTCTTTACTTCATCATGGAAGAAACTACCATGATAGTTTTGAAGGAAGTGTACCTTGCTTCCTGGAGTAAGTGTTTCTTTAGAATTAATTCCCTCTTTCTGATAGAAACCTCTAGCCACAAGTCTTACCTTACTTCTATCAGCAACATATCTTATCTTGAAAATCCATTTGGAAGATACCACATTCTAAAACATCATTCTAGTATCATAACATCTTCTATGAGTTTGTCTTCTCAGGTCATCAACATATCCTAGTCTTCTACATTCAACCTTGAAGGTTGGAACCCACTTTACTCTTGGTAAAGTCTCGATCCATCACAAAGCTATCCATCATGTCATACCATGTCGAACTCAGATATAATTTTCTGTAGTCACTCCCCCTATAGTGGAATATCATCTTCCCTCTTCATTCTGTATAGGTGGTTCTATGCTTGATATATACTGGTCAATAGAGTATGTCATGTCATAGTCTATTCTTTCTGAGGAAAATCACGAACCTTTCTTTGTACACTTGTTCTTGTAGATCCATGTGGAAGATACTATGTACTTCCCTTTATGTCTCAAAATCATATCGTATACATCATTCCCCATGATCAACTGTTATTCGTTGATCATAGCTTGATTCATAGCATTCTTTTCTTCATCTTGAGTTGTCTCTTGTACCCATGGTGGTGTTCATCCTTCAAGGTCAATATACCACTCTCTGAAGCTCTTTCTTCCGTCATGGTGTCTCTGGCCCTGGGAGCTTCAGATTCATGTTTATTGGAGTGAATCTTGAATTGTCATCACTTGTTCTTCGGAACAAGTCTCATCCTTATTTTCTTGTAGGAGGTTGTACAGGGCCTTTCCTACAATTCAAATGCACCAGTTTCATGGTTAGAACTATTTCATAAAACATATGCATAATGACAAACTCTTATGCATCATGCAATTGTTTAGTCAATACAACCTTCATCCATATCTCACATAAACTTTCTAGATTCCTTCCATCTCTACCATGACATCATTGAGATTGTGCACTAATCCAATATGCTAGCAAAGAGGTTTGATAAGTAGCAATGGAGAGTTGTATAGCACCATGAGCTACTTACCCATCACATGCATATTAGTAGTATACAGTCATTAATGCAAACAATCTATCATGCATAACACATCAACTGAATATAATCAAATGTATAACTAATAAATATCATGAAATGACAATTGAATACTTATCTTTTATTTGTTTCGTGGGTAGACTCCATCTTGAACATTCTTCTTTATCATCTTCTTCATTCATGAAATCATCATTTCAAGAGGTTCTTCAAGAATTGAGTTCTCCATATTCCTCGCTTGAGGGATCTTCTTTGAAAGGTGAGAGCTTGATCTTCAATTGCTCCCATCTTCTTCTTCTCTTCTTATGAGTCGAGTTGAAAGCAATTAATTCCTTTTGGCATACATTCTTTGCATGAATGAATCCCATGATCCTGGGAGGCCATTCAAGGTGTCTATCACCACTTCTGCATTCTTCACTTCTTCTTCTACCGCTACAAGTTGTTCTGCATTCTAGATATTCACATTCTTCAACTGTTTTCTCAAAGCCATCTTCTGATTTAAGTTCTTATCTTCAAATAGCTTGATCAAGGAATCAAACATCTTTGGTGTCTTTAGGGAAGACACTTGTGGTACAATTTGATCCGTGATCGAATCAACAATGATCTTTTTGGCCTTGATCAAGTTCTTCTTGTGTAAGGCTTTGAGCCTCATCTCCATATGGAATTGGAACCTCTCTACTCATGTAGGTGTCCAATTCATTTTCTTCAGAGAGATCAAATATTTCCATGCTTGGAAGTTGTCAAATTTACCAATCTTATCATCAAGCTGATGTGATAGATCACTTTGAAATTAGAACCTCGAATGCAAATAGCAAAAGATTAGATCTTACCGATTTGAGGTGTCCGTCCTGCTTCCAGAGCTAGTTGATCTAGGGTTTGTTAGAGAAACCCTAATTTTCAAAACTTGGAATATTTTAGATCTGATTGGATAGAAGGATATATATCTTCAAATAGAGCTTTACAATGTACTCCTTTTCTGAAAACAGTGGAGGAAATCTCTCGGAATAGGAAGCCCTAGTTTTCCAATTTCTTCTGTAGAAATTCCTGTCATTGCTTCTGTTATATCTCCGAAATTATAGCTCCTATGTGTCTGAAATTTATCATTGAGGTAACCTCGCATGTCCCTGATCCAAAACCACAGGTTTAATTAGAATTGGTTTCACAAATTGGGATTTACGATCCTTTTCCCAAGGTGAACTGTTACAGGACTGTTCATAACAGTGAAGTTGTACAGCCTGCCATGTGTCACTGTTTCATCCTCTGGTTCTGAAATTAGGATCATAGAAATTACAATCCGTGATATTTCTGGAACATCTTCAGGAATTTAATTTGGACCTCTATATCCCACGCTATAGCAAATTTACCCAGGTGTCCTGTTTAGGGATGAATTCTGGAAGAGGATGGAACCCTAACTTTGACAGATCATATCTCCCAGAATATAACGAATATGAGTCTGAATTTTGGATACAATGTACATCTGGATTTTATATTCAGCCTCTACAATATTTCTCTCCTGAGTCTTCGCCAATCTTGGTATATAGCGAATGTACCAAAACGTAGCAGTTTTAGTATTTAGGGGTTTTCTAGCTCGGGGTCAAACTAGGGTTTGACTTTCCCAGAGTTTCACCCAACCAAAAATCTTGATCCAGGTCTCTAAAATTTGATTTTGATGAGGAGAGAAATCCTATTTCAGGATCACTCAAAAATTCCTCTTCAGTAAGAAGCCCTAATTTCCCGCACCAAAAACTGAAAATGCTCGAAATCGAATTTCGCTTCGACAGAAAGATACACCCTTCAATGGAGAGTCAACCTAGCCTTATTTTGCTGATCGATTGTGGACAGAGAACCAAAAATTAAGAATCCCTAGCTTCTATAGCTTGTGAAAGCTGTCCTATTCAGGTTAGCTCTGATACCATGTTAAATTTTTATATGCTTAGCTAAAACATCAGTATTTCATTTCATTTCCATAACAAAAGCATATAAACAGGATCACTGAAAGAAACAGTATCACAAGAACAACACAAATTTATCCTGGGAAAACCCTAAAGGGAAAAACCCAGCAAAAGCTTCCTCAATATAGATTCCCCAAAAAGGTAAAAAGGTAAAACCAACAAGGAGATCAAAAACCTGATCTTCCTCCTTCTCCAACCACTTCTCTCCTCCACAAGTGCACTACTCAAGTGAGAGTGTGTATCTCAAATGAGGAGCACTACACCTCTATTTATATTCATCCGTTCACTTAAGTTAACTCATTTGACATGTAGGCTCAAGTAACCACACTGGGGTGCTAATGACCCACCTTCACAATTAGAGGGGACTACCTCATGACTCTTATTAGTTCTTCTGATTAGGAGCATCGGGGTACAATGTAATGCAAGTGGTTCTCCCGGTAGGACCATCGGGGACCACAAAAAGATACATATAGAATATTCTTTGAAGTTACAATATTTCAACATGTTGTTGAATGTATGTCGCAGTATGAATGACTAACTGTTTAAAGTATTGTTGGATTGTTGGGTATGAGTTCATTGTTAAGTATGCTAAGTATACTATAATTCATGCACTGTTTGTCAAGGAATTAAGGAATCGGATGCATCGCATACTTGTGCCAGTTGTTAAGAAGAACAAGGTCACGTTGCGCGAGTGACCTGTGGCACTTGGTTGTGCCTCTGTCACAAAGTGCAGAAACATGGTTCTGTAAGTTAGCCATTAATATATTTCAGGTGATACTATGCCTGCCTTGCAGGAGTTGCCGACTAAGCATGCTCTGTCAGGCCAATGTCTTGTGGTGTATTTTTGGTATTGTGTTGTGGATGAACTGTGGGTTGAGACAAGAAAGGGAAAGACGCCAAAAATAATTAGTATCCCAATTAACATCCCAATTAGCATCCACAAAATAATCCCATATAATTCGAAGAATACCCTAAAAAAACGTCCTAAATAGCATAGCACCATATATTAATCCAGGGTTAGTGACATAAATTGCGCCATGAATTTCAGCAGGAAAAAATTTCAATATAGCGTCAAGTATAGAGCCAACAATTGGGCCTAGAGAACATCCAACATAGAGCTAGGTATAGATCCAGGTGCAGTGCCTGGAATAATGCCAGGAAATTCGAAAGGAACTGTGCTAAGAATTGCAGTAGGTTTAGAACTAGTAATTGTGTTCGGAAAACATCCGACATAAGTGTGACATTGTACTTCCTCTCTACTTAAGTGTTAGGAATCAGCCACCAATAAGGAGGTGGAACATTGTGTCGCACTACAAAGAAAAATCCACACCCAAATATCTCTCTATATCATAGAATAAAACATACAACACTCTTCGGTGGAATTGAATCCTAGTAAGGGGAATATCACCACCTCCTCCTGAGCAACCAGTCAACTCCTTGATGGTGACAAAAACATATCTACATATATCCAAGTAGGAGCATTAGTAGTTATGTGTGTTAAATTCAAGATGGCTAAAGGACTGATTGGATAAATACCCAAGAGCACATCGGATAAATACTTCTGAATGGTAGTATGTCCTCTCAACAGATTCAATTGTCATGGATTCTAAACAACAATTTCACACATTCTTATATATTTGTGTACATATCAAGTTATCAATACATTGACACACATCGAATAAAATAAATCATTCATTTGTTTTTATCATAAAAGTTGTAATTCATCCATACACTTCAAATTAGGATATATTTTCAAAATATGACAATAATAAATAACTTGAATCATAATACAATAGTTTTTTTTTACTTGCATTTTCTTAGACAAACTAGGTGGACTCTCCTTGGGATAAGTTTAGGGTCTTATGCCATGTTAATTTTCTATGGGGTTGATGGTCCATGCATGTTAACATAGACTACCACATAAGAACTACGTATGGAATCTCTAGCCCATATGTAACAATGTCTCTCATGAGTGATGCGTCGTAAGGCCTTGAGACAACACATAATCTCTATGGAGGGAATATTCTTTCAACTAAAAGTGGGTTATGTTTGTATTTTGAGATCTATAACATCGATAATGGATCTCTTTTCCCACACCCTGGTATAGGGTTTAAATTTGATGGCCTAAGTTCACACCATTTGTTTACGTGGTCATGGACCATCACATAGCATGAATATACATAGAAAATACATAGTTTACATGTGAGATATGGTCATCATTTTGAAAACTTGCACATAGGGTATGGTTCTTGATGCGTAAATTAAAATATAGTAAAAACTATGGTATTAACCTGTATCATTTTCCTCTAAATCTCATAATCCATACGTGGGGCCCCAAATTACCATGACAAGCCCTCCACGGGGAATCAATGATTTGGAATGATGAAGTGATAATGCCCTTGGTGTCTTTTGCTGAAAATTGAGGTTTAAAGGCATGCCTTATCCAAGAGGAATATTCCCTAAGTAACCAACACATGGACTTAGTTAAGTCTGGGTGAATTTGTCATGGTGACAGTTTTAGATGATAAGGGTGTGATGTTGTGCATACTTGTTATAGTCGTGAAGGCCATCTTAGTGAAGTGCATTTGTGAAAATATTTTTTGAAGAAAAGTTCCTTAGTGGTAAGTGCCTTGGTGAATAATTCTTCAAATATATAATTTTGGTAATAATTCCTTAAGAAGAATGTATTGGTAGTTGAGTGACAACCTTCCACTAGTAGCACAACTCATGACTTGTATGGGAAAAATATGGAGTGACTTGCCAATGAGCGACTTGGTGATCGCAACAAATTCATTTCCAAAATGATACATGTAATACTGGAACAAAATGAAAATGAATTAAAGTAGTTTTGTTCTAATGGCATGCATGGACTAAATTTTTGAAGTCATGGATTCATGGTAATAATATGGAAAAAGTGAAAATAAGCTAACATTTTTACTATAGAAACATGTTTTCAATGTTGATTGGATGGAAAAAATTTATTTATTGAATGACATAGGTCATACCACATATGTTCCACTCATTTGATGTATGTGGTTTACCTACATTAGGAAATCTTTAAAAAGTTGTGTATTTGATGCACTAACTAGTTCCATGCTTCTAGTCTAGGATGAGACCATTGTAGCAAGGAGTTTTTTTTTTAATGTTATCAAGAAGGTTCGATTCCTTATGGCCATTTTTCCACTTTCTACTATGCACTTTTCATTTGAACCTCCCTTGCATTAAGAACTATTTTGCATTCAACCTTCATTTAATGAAATCCTTTATGAGTGTTGACATCTTCCATCATTAGAGGTAATGTTTGGATGGGAGATATGTCCATCATTTTGAGAATTAACATGCCATTTTGAGTTTGGCACATCAAGGATGGATATCATGACATTAGACACAGTCCAAGATCAAAATAGAGAGTTTGAATCCATAAAAGTTTCCTCTAGGACTCATGGACTATGTGTGGACCCCAATCTATCATAAAACCATTTGCATATGGAACTGTTGGCCTACAAGAAGGATATGGTCTCCATTTCAATATTTGTGATACCTCTTCCTCCTATGTTAGGTTCAACTATTCCATCCTCACATGACCCTTCAAGCATTTAACCTATATCAAGGAAGATACCAATAACAATGGTGATATGGAGACCAAAGTGACCAATGGGGCGAAGGGAGAAAATCCACAAGGTAGAGATTAGTAAAAAGAAAAAAAGACTGCAAATAGTTGGACTAACATTAGATTGCAAATATTTGGAGTAATGGTGGCGTTGAAGATGCATTTGTTAGAGCCTCCACCTGAATTCCAAACTCCTATACTTTACTTTACATCAAAAGTGAACAATAATATGCCTTATTAGGTTCCTCAAAGCTCTAGGGACCAACATGTTTGGATTCTTCATCAATCACATTCTATCAAGGAATTGTTCTTCTATATAACACCAGATAGTTTGTTCTTAGTTCATTAATTTTAATCAACTAATACTACATGTCCATCATAGGGTATGACTATTCAAACTCTATGTCTTAAAGTTTTGCATAACCAACACTTGCATCAAGACCATCATGGAACATCAAATATAAAATAACCAATTTGTGTTCTAACCAAGGAACCACATCGAGCTCAATACTCATCAATCTAATTTCTCCATGACCATACCCTAGCTTTATATCCTATAAGATTAAGGCTCCAATAGCATAGAAGGTGTTAGCTCCATATGCATGTCATCTACTAGGGTGGAAATCCCTATCCCTACACCAAGATCCATCATAATTATCCTTTTCATTAGTTGTGGTGACACTGACTAGGCTTCTACCGTTTACCCAAGCTTGTTATACCTTATGGACCTTTCACCCTTTTACCTAAACTTGAATATTGTGCACCTTGTCAAAACTAATACACCATTTTAGTACGATGATACAACACTACAAGAGCACAACATTATCTATCTCTCAACATCATTTACTCAAACAATGACATAGTATATAGAAAACAATTGTAAAATTTTCATTATCTACCTAATTTTCTAAAACTTACTCCTATTTAGAATTGACCTATTATCTTGGATATAGACGTTATTCTTTTATTAATAATTGAACTACATTCTTCCATCATGTAGTAGTCCAATAATTCCTTAAATAGGGATAATTCAAAACTCAGGTTTTGTCTTATAATTAATATTGTCCGTAACTTTAGGAATCTTGGAACACTTTTGTTTTTGGCACTCGTGTAGTGATCAAATTTGACTAAAGAAGATGAAAAATATGTTTTGATCAATATTGACATTGTTTCTGGCTAAACATGGATAATAGGTCACTATGAGTGATTTTATATATGAGTTTATAGGAATGTATGAATTTTTCGTTAAGGAAAATCAAA
Source organism: Pseudotsuga menziesii (assembly GCA_001517045.1). Classification (NCBI taxonomy): domain Eukaryota; kingdom Viridiplantae; phylum Streptophyta; class Pinopsida; order Pinales; family Pinaceae; genus Pseudotsuga; species Pseudotsuga menziesii. The sequence continues at coordinate 117,341 of LPNX010601008.1, read as the reverse complement.
GAGTTTTGAAAGTTTTGAAATGTTTGGTACCTTTTTTCAAAGTTCACATTATGATTCCTTTAGGAATCAACACAATGGTCTAAAACTAGAAAAATGGCATGTTAATATATGCCCCCTAATGTGCACTAACAAAAGAGAGAATCATTAAGACAAATACATTACTATTTTCTATGTATCAATAGTAATATCTAAAAATCTAACAAATAAGGATTTCACCTAGTAGAGAGAAGAATGAAACCTCCTACAAACATGACCATATGAATATTAAGTAAAAGTGAAAATAGCTTCATAGCATCATGTTAATGAAGGATGTCAAAGTACAATTTATATTATAGAAACAATAATAACATTTATCATTACAAATTACAAAAAATAAAAAAAACAACACAATAACATAATACAAAAACAAATAAAACAGAAAAATAAAACAATAAAAAAAACCCTCTATTTGAATCGTATGCCTCAACCATTTGATTCCTTTGAACTCAAAGAGGCCATTTGGTCCCTCGACCTCGAACACTCGATATCATTTCCGTGGTTGGACACAAGCTTATTTGCAAATTTGAGATGGTGGGAACTCAGCAATAGAGGTTTTCTTAAGGAGGGAACACTTATACAAGAGTCACATCAGTTTGAAGAAGAAAGTAAAGCTTTCAACAATTTTTTTTGTGGCTCCATTATTTACCAATGTTTCATATACAGATGTGAACATTCAGGAGAAGGATGCATCTAATAAAAGAATCATGGGTGTGATACTACTTATGAAAGAGGGAGCAACTCTCACTTCCACCAGTCAAATTCATTGTATGAGAAATAGGGAGTTTGTATCATCTTCAAAGCAACTCGTGGCTACTATAGAGGCCGTTTTTCCATTTGGGAAGGACGCAACCCCTTTTTGGAGAATCTTGGAAACTAGGGCCAATGATAACAGTGTTCGCTATCAATTTTTAGAAAGAAGAGAGATGATCTTAGTGCTGGGTATTTTTGTTAAAAAATAGTGTACTAAGGACTGATAGTAATCTTTTTTATTGCAAAAATAATCGCTACATGAAGCCAAGAAGAGGGCATCTTCAGAGTTGGCTAGGGCCATTGGAGGGGAGAACTTGCACTTCATATTCATCATTGGAATTTGAGGAGGGAGTATCCATTGGTAGGAGGGAATGGTATGAGAAGCTAGAGGGGGCATAACATCCAATTCTAGGGCATCTAAATCACGACCTTGGTTAAATAAGATCTAAACCATTACAAAGATATTGTGGCAAAGGGGGTGCATTCCACTGTGCTAAAGACAACCACAAAAATACTGATATACCATTGTTGTTTGTTCATAAATGGACTGAGAAAGAGAGGGGCATTCTCTTTCCCCCATGGTTTTCTAACTACAATAACAAGTGAAATTGAACTATAAGGAGAACTCTGTAGCTGAAAGAGGTGTTGGGTATCAAGAGTAACCTACAGGTCAGACCATACAACAAATCAGACTGTTAATTCTAAGTTTTTAAAGGTTGTCATAAAATTCTAGAATTATATCTGCTATTTCCTTGACATGTAATCTTTGTTTTGATGATTGGGTGCAATATATTATTCTTGGATGCCAAAATTTTGTGTGTATGCAAATTGTTTTGCAAAAATATAAAACCAGAGATACACTAAACCCATTAATCATAATTAATAATTTATATCAACATCATATTTAAGTAATCAATAGTCTCTCAACAATAACCATTAAAGTGTTTGACAAAAGCATTAAGCCAAATACATAAGCAACGGACAAAAAATTAGCCCAGATCAAGCAATGAACACTGCACACTTAGAATGTGGATGTAGAAGGAATCCAACTACCAACAATCTGATTTGACTTTACAAAATGTGGTCATAAAGTAGGGAACCCTAACAAACTGTGCAAGAAAGTTATAGGTATTCCTAGATTTAAGGATTTATTTCCAACTAGTTAGGTTGTCAACAAAACCCCCAACATATATCAATATCCTTCCTCATTTGATCTTTATGACAACCAATAATGCTACTAGTTGTTGTAGCACCCTCTCCCATTTATCATTGTCCTTAGATCACCCTTTGAAAATGGAGCATTCTTCTCCTTCATGTTGGGTGACACCAATATTCCACAGATGGCCTCTCTAGAAACTGCTTTTGCAACAACCAATCAAATTGAGGCATGTCAATATTGTTTGTAGCACAAAATGAAGATGTTGTTGGACCATTAGATGTTGATAACCCCAAGCATATTAATATATGGAAATATTTGACATAGTGTGTAGATTATCCTTTTAGCACATGATTTATGTGATTCGAACTGTGTTTAAATACTTCTACCAGAAGCTTTGGACCCATGGTGAACGCCATTTCAGAACACGATACTTTAGAGAGAAACATAATGAAACATGTAATGGTGACAATTTTTTATGCCACTTACCAACTATACACTTTGAATTTAATCCTCATAGCATCACTATTCAATTCTTATTTGACAAGCATGTGGGTTGGCCTGAAAATGATGGATTTCGACATGTTGGCATTGCCTTACAAACATAATCAACATATTTCCTTAGGTAATGTACATCATCTTTGGCAAAGTAATGTTCCATTTCCTTCCAAAACGGCCTATAACATGCAACATCGCTTGCATTAATAGCATCTTCAACAACCACTAAAATTTCTTCATGACCTTTATCTATTTTGCTTGCAAAGTCTAATGACATCATATTTATTGTGCACCTGCATCTAGTAAAGAATTTGTGACTAGATAAACCCTTTCTGATCAGAGACTAAGTTAACCTATTTTCTATCTAGTAAAAAAACATCCTTGACTTCACTTACCCATTGATAGTTTCAATTCCTTTACAAATGAGATTTGGGATACCTCCATTTATGATGATAGCATCCGCTACAAAATCTATTCAGCCAATCCACATTTCATATTTGAATCAAGGAAGGACCCCGTAAAATCATATCTAAAAAACAAAAGGACATTGTTATTACAGATCCAAGTTGTGCTGGTCATTTAACAGTCCTCAAATCTATCACATGTACAAGTCATCAAAAACATCAATACTTAATATTCTAGCATCAAGAAACCCAAATTTTTCCCACATATCTGTTGTAGGAAAGTGTCATGAATTCTCTTCTACAATACCGCATCCTACATTTAACCATGAATATTAAATAAGTTAATAACTACAATATTGTACAATATTGCTACTATTTCTCCTCTTTTACAATGATCAAATTCAGTACAAACCCACTTATTTGAAATGTTTCTCTGTCATTTTGGAGCAAAAGTAATAATGTTGTCAATTCCCCCACATTGTTTGTTCCTCTCCATACGTTTTCCTTGACCTGTAAGTAAGGAGAATTTGAAATGTGGAAGATGCACCTAGCACCATATTTGGCTATGGCATTGGTATGCCCCATCAAAGAATCTCCGTGCAGTGGATTTTCTAATTATCAACTCCAAGCATCTAACAAGTTTCAACTTTGAAACTTCTTTGTAGAACTGAAGTAATGAGTCTACTTCAATAATAATTTGGAATGATGGAGTTGCTTTTTCTTAAAAAAGTTGAGCATTCCTAGAAAATCAAATGCCCCATACCACTAATAGAGGAACTACCCTAATCTACTTAAGGACCCTTATAGTATGCCACTCCTTCAAACAACCTTCGAAGGTAGGTTTCCTCCATAATTTTTGCAACCCCAACTAGACCTGTACCTCTGTTCAAACTTGGTGTGGAAAGGAACAGTTTAAGAAAAGTCACATTTTGAAGCTTTGACGATCTTGTCCTTTTCCTTGATGGGATTGTCTCAATCATATCCTCTACTTTTCCTTGATGGTACTATCTTTGACTTGTTTAGTGATCTCAAGAGGCCCATATCTTAGAGGCTTCAACTTCATGGATGTCCTTTGTGTTCTTTCTTTTGCTCATATAAAGCCACATTCTGTGCTTAACATAAAATTTGTGATTTGCTCTCTGCTGATAGTTTCTGAACTTATGATTTTGTTCACTCTTCTCAAGATGCTCTTGCACTTTCAAATGAACTTGCCTCATCTTTTCCTTGAACATGTCCACTTTATTTGTCTCCTCTTGCATTCCCTGTATGTATTCCTTCTGCTATCCATAAACAATATCAAAAGGTGAGGGTGGAAAACAACCAAAACGAGTCTCAAAGTCAAATGTATGGGTGGAAGAATGAGTTTCCTTGTTATAAGAGCACTGAATATATACTACTTGTTCATTCCATGTCTTTGGCTGCTTATTTTTATATCCTCGCAACAGTTGGACCCAAGTTTTTCCAACACTTCAGTCTGCCTATAGGTTTGAAGATGAAAAGAAATGGAATTCTTGAACTTTGTATCCATCCTCCTGCAATGTTATCCAAAACAGGCCCATAAATCTAGATGCTCAATTAGACATTATTGAACATATCAAACCAAAATGTATCCATACATCTGCAAAGAACAATTTCACTGCCTCATGGACTTTGATGGTCGTCTTACAAGGGATAAAGTTCTTACCACTGTATGTTCGTTCAGAACACTAAGCTCACTTCTATTTTGAGTTCATGATTATCATATTGTATGTTGGTTCAGAACATTAAGCTCACTTCTATTTTGAGTTATGTTGGCACCCCCAACAACTCCCCTTGATTTCACACAAAATCAAGAGGACCCCATTAGAGTTTTGTAAGATTTCGGTTCTTATGATTTTACTTTTCTTCCATCTTATCTTGCTTGATTTAGTAGTTGATTACATGGTTTGATGGTTTCTTCTTTTCTGGTGGTTGAACAACACTTGCACGCTCTCATTCGACTTGGATTAATTGATTATATGACTTGGTTTGAATAAATTGGATTATCTAGACTTTCGACATTGAACATAATTATTTATCTCCATTATTACCATTTTAATTTTCATCACTAACACAACTTACTATTTCTATTATTATTGTGCTTATTATCATGGGAATTAGTTTCTTATTGAGAATGTCGAATTAACATTAACAAATTTGGTTGCTGAAAATTTGCAATTTGGTTGCTGAAAATTGAAGACGGATACCTTATCAATGTCACATACCAATCAAGAAAGATCAATCATATTCGAAATCTGTTAAAGAATATATGAATTTTATTTTTGCGTTGCTATATCATTTAAAGAAATTTCAACCATCGAGAGAAAGAGGATTGCTATGATCTGGTTGAAAACAATCCCACTGAAGATTGTTGTATATGTATTTATCATTTTCTACTTCTCAAATCGTATTAATTATTTGTTTTGAAATATTGTTGTTCTTAAATAATTATATTTTACTTTAAAAAAAAATTAAAGTAAATTGTAATTAAATCTTACTTCGGATGCATGAGACTTATTTTAATCATGGTCATGTGCACATTAGAATAGGATAGAAATAGAGTAGATAATTAGTTTTAAATTTAGATCTACATAATTATTTCATGGCAAGAAACTTATAGATTTAGCAGTTGTTAGATTTGTTTTCAGTCTCGTAAGTACTAAATTGTTTTGTTTCAGCTATTGGAATTTATTATAGATTAGTTTTGCATCTTAGTGTAGTTTTAGTTTCAACAAGTTAACCAATACAACTATGAGACTTTCTTATTGAGAGTAAACCCAAAAGCCAGCAAGGTCTTTGTTCCCACGAGAAATAGCTAATGCAAACATTCAAGGAGCCATTTTAAGCAATCTTAGCGGGTTATCTCTCCTTGTTGGCCTTAAGACAGAAAATATGACCAACAAATGGCGCTAGAAGGAGGGCCAAGGTAAAACAAGCGGTTTTATTTTTTTGATTTTTTTCATAACCATTTATCCTCTCGCTCTTTGATTTTTCAGCATTTACATCTTTAATCTTCTACGTTAGTCCATATGTGCATAAGGGTTGATTAGATGACAAGCTAATCATTTTTATTAATTACTTTTATCAATGTTATTTATCATTCATGGATTCATCCCAAATCTCTATGAGTCATGTATTAAGAAATAATCATTCTACTACATCTAAGATAGTTTATCACTTGTCAAAAAACAAAATTGATGGTGAAAGTGAAATTTTTGCAATTGATCATGTTTCTCAATTTTTGCAAAATTGCTTTACTAATCATGTTATTTATGAAGTAATCATTGGCACATTGTTCACTTCGAATTTCAAAGGCCAAGGTCGAAAATGGTTTGAAACTTTGCCATCTCAACATTCTTTACAACAATTGTTAGGTGGGTTTATTTATGCTTTTCACTATCCTGATTATGAAAAATTGTTTGTAGAATTATTAAATCTTAAAAGAGAATTCGATGAATCATATGAGGGCTATGCAAACATATTTTTTAATCTTTGCTACAGATTTCCTTTGAAACTTGTCACTTCTATTTTTCAATTGTTCCATCAGGTTATGTCTTTTTCAAATGAATTAGATCAATTAGATAAAAATTGATTTTCTCCACATAACGATATTCCAATTGATTCTAATCAAAGTTCAGAAGTTATAAATCAGCAATACTGTCCAACTTTTTTCACCTCACTTAATCAGAAGGAATACAATGCATTAGAGAATGTTATTGTCCCTTCTGATAATGCAAATTCGTCTTTATCTTTTCTTAATGAGAATAACACTCTAAGACTAAACGAGGAAAGTTGTCACTCTTATCAAGATCTTATGACTATTTTAGAAGAGAAAGAGGTCAAATATGAACTGTATATTGAAAAAATTTCTCCTACATTGATTAAACAAGACCAAGATATCATTTTAAGAGATTCCATCCCTGATTCTCATTTTTCTAAATGGCCTTGTATTTCATTTACACCTTTACCTATTTACAATGAACAAGATAATCTATGAGGTTCATATTTTTTAGTAAAGAATATTGATCTGATTTTAAGAGAAGAAATTAATGAACATTTGAAATCAAATGCAAATACTCAAATAGAAGAAAACTTTTCTTTCAAAGAAAATTCGTTATCAACAGATACTTTTAGTTTTCTTTCTTTGTCCACCTATTTTTCATTATACCCTAATTTATTTAATAATTGTGCTTCTCAGAATAATCTTTCACATCTATTAGAATTTCATCCCAGTGCACAAAATTTTCATGGGTTTCCAATGATAAATAATATTTTAGGGATGCAGAGAAAAACATTATTCTTATGAATCTCTTGGTGATTACAAAGATGAGATTCATATACCTTTAAAAACACCTCTTATTGATTCATCACTTCTCGCAATTAATGAAGGGTTTCCTTGTTTGAATACTAAGTTAGCTAAAACTGAATTTTTCATTAAAATTAGTCATGATTCCCATTCATTTGATGAAGGCATGTCTAAGACAATATGGGATGATACCTCATTAGATTCTAATCATTTACTTCAGTTTCAACCAATGATTAGTAAATATCCTCATTCATCTTGTACAATTTTTCAATCACGCAATTTTATTGACATTGATCACTCACCTATAAATTCACATGTTCATATTTTTCATGATAGAGTTGCATATGGGCTTGACTCTTCTTACCTCAAGAAGTTTCCATTGAATGGTAAGGCTTTATTTTCAGTATATACAAATAAATATTTTAGTGGTAAGCAGGAGGCTTCTATTTTTCTATTTTTAATATATCATTTTCTATTACTAATTGAAAGTGGTGTTTTTCTTACAGGAATGAAAAATGATTCGATGGCTTCACTGGCTGTTTCACTTTACTTAATTTTCATTACAAGTGATTTCTCTTGTACATAGTTAGGCTTAGGTTTAGATTATTTTTTGTTCATTTTTACCCTTTCTTGTTTTGTTTTGAATAAATGCAATTATGAAAGTGATGCCAATTTTAAGAGGTGAAACTTATAGACACATTCAAGGATGTTTTCTTTACCTTTTACTCTCTTTCTTATAATCATATTTGTTTAAAATTTTCTTTTTAAGTCATATATGTTTCACTTTTCAACTTAATTGGGAAAATGTTTTTTATGATCATAATTCAAGAACTTTTAAGAAAACAAAAAGTGTTGTTGCATATCAATACTCATTCCTCCAAAATATTTCGAGCCTGCACATGTAATTAAGATTTAGTTTTTTTTTTTGCTTATTAATAAGAAGGCCTAATTTATTAAACATCTTGCTTATTTTTTTCTTATGTCGCAAATTATAATTTAAAAAAAAAAGAAAAAGAGACATTTTTCATCTTGTAGAAACTAATCCTCTCTTTTTATTTCAATTGTGATATAGGTGCCTCATTTTTATCCATATAAGATGTTAATGTATTCAAAGCCAAGCTATTATTTTTATTTACATATATTCATTTTAGATTTCCTCCTTTGATTGGTTTTATTTTTGCAAGTTTGATATGATTTGCTTTGGACTAGTTTGCTTGTTTGATTGATTTCAGTCGTAAGTTTAATATTTTGAGTTTTTTTTTTCTTATTTTAAGAAAGGAAGCGTTTGTATATAAATAAACCCTTGTGGTTGAGTTTGAGTTGGTTCATCTATTTTGAATAGTTGTGATAAAGTTCATTCTTTCAATTTGTTTAGACTAATCAAATCTTTTTAAATCTGAAATGAACCTCTTATATTATTATAATATTTGTAAGTATGATTAGAGTTAATACTCTATAATTTGTTCTTTATAAAGACAACTAGTTAGTTATCTCTTTAAAACTTAGTACTCTAAAAATCTTATATGAAATAAGGAAGGGAAGGTTTCAGTAATGAGTCGTTCCGATCATAATCATGAAAATTACTGGTGTGACATTACCAGGAAATCTGGTAATGGCTCTTGTTTATTTGATCAAGAGATAAAGGGTCTTAGTAATGAGCTAGTTGATTCATTTTCCGGTAATGATTGCCAGTGACATTATCTATTGGTTACCAAACTAGGATAGTGATTCCTTATTTTATCTGATTTTGTTTAAAAAAAAATAACTCGAATAGATTTTAAAATTCTTTAGAGAAATAAGTGGCTACATTTTTATAATTGGTGATTTGGATTATCATTATTTGAGTACTTTGATTTAACGAGATAATCTTTTAGTTTGTCTTTTACTTTTGTTGACAGGAATGAGGATAATTCTGAAAATATTTGCAGATATGAATATCATTAGATTTGGTTTTATCATATTGAGATTTTTTTATTTCTCTAAGTAAATATTAGAATATGTTTTACACAATATTTGTTTGAAACAAGATGGACAGATATAACTCTCCCATTTGTTGGCACCCCAACAACTCTCCTTGATTTCACACAAAATCAAAAGGACCCAATTAAAATTTTGTAAGTATTCGGTTCTTATGATTTTACTTTTCTTCCATCTTATCTTGCTTGGTTTGGTAGTTGATTACATGGTTTGATGGTTTCATCTTTTCCGGTGGTTGAACAACTCTCGCTTTCGACTTGGTTGAATTCATTATATGACTTGGTTTGAATTAAATAGATTATTTGGACTTTCGACATTGAACATAATTATTTATCTCCATTATTACCATTTTAATTTTCATCACTAACACAACTTACTATTTCTATTATTATTGTGCTTATTATCATGGGAATTAGTTCCTTATTGAGAATGTTGAATTAACATTAAACTCTTACGACATATAATATTAATCTTCATCAAATTTGACAAAAATTATCTATTGAGTCTATATAGAAAAAGACTATCTTTAAGATCATTTTCTTTTAGATTTTTCCGATCACTTTGAACTCTTAATCTTTCTTATTGTTTTGATAAAGTTATTGTTAATATTATATTCATATTTATCAAAACACTTGTCTTAAATACTTTAAAAAAAATTGAATGATCTTAAAGTATCTTTTTGTGAAAATGATTTTATTTTGAATTTTCTTGAAAGTATATTTATGATTATTATGTATGTATATATGAATCGATCGATTGAATTAATCGAACAGTACAATATTGAATTTTTTTTTAAATTAAATGTTTTTTATATAGTTGTAATTTCAATTATTAAATTAATTTTATAAAAAATTGTATTTTTCCAATTTTATTAGTGCTGTACTGCTCTGACGTCAACCTCGTTTTCAGTAGCCAGGAGTAGGCGACGAAGGTGCCGTTAAAGTAAAAGTTGTAATCTCTTGACACCTGGTTCGTCGCATCGCATCGTCCTCACCTGATGCGGATCAACAAAATTTTTATTTCATAATGATGACAACGAAAGACAAGGGGCATGGGAGTGATCAGTTTTATGGAATCTTTGGCGCCTCTGCATTCTGCCTCATGCAGCATAGTAATAAATGCTGTGGCAGCTGCAGTGTGAGCTGTTGGATCTCAAACAAATTGAGATCGAACGGTCCAAGGTGTAGTTGCCACAGCATTTATTACTCTGCTGCATGTAAAATATTTTTTGCAGCCTCTGCAGGTCATCTTTGTCAACCAAAGAAGCTACAATTTTATCGAATCTTTGGCACCTCTGCACGTCTTCTTTGTCAACCAAAGTAGCTTCAAGTGCGGTGCCGAAGATATTTTCGGAGCATCAATTGGTTTAGCATCAGAGGAAGCTAAACAAACCCACCTTCTCTCCCAGAATCTGTTGCTACTTTTAGCCATAACGCCTAAAAACTGCCTTGAATTCGCAGATTCTTCCATTGCTCTAATTGCCAAAAGCAGTGATGTTATAGGAGTAGAGCAAAGAATAGAAGATGTAAAAGCATGGATGAACGCAACACTGGCTTATGTATACGACTGTAGCTCTGATATCAGGTATGTCAATGCTACACACAAGATAAAAACAATCATCCAGCAAGTGGATTGGGTTACAAATTTAACCAGCAATACCCTCAGTATGGTAGATGCTCTGGTTATATATGGAAAGCATATGGTCCTAAGGAGGCCTCCCACAGCAGAGAGAGAATCCAAAAGTTCCTCTAGGACTTCACATTATTACCATCTTACTAATAAAAACTGGGATTAGGATGTATTAGAGGTGAATGAACTGGTCCCAAATTGGATCATAAATCCTCAATATTAAGCATTCAGCAAGCTGTGAGCAGTGCACCGGACTAATATGAGAAGAGAATCGTGATCAAGATCGAGGCTCGGGTTACTGAGAAAACTGTTCGAATCCCCCGCACTAAAATGAATCCATGTTTGTGGGCGTCGGAATGGATACAACGGTCATCATCGGTTCTACATATGTGCCCTTGTTTCCCAGCCCAGTTACAATTTATGACAGTGCCACTGTTGGTAAATCCCATTTTTTATTTTTTCCACGTTCTGTGTGCTTCTTGAAGGCTCCAGGACTAAACAAAATTCATGGCTTTTGTGCAGGAGTGGACAGGGAAGTTCATGGCTTTTGTGGAGGACTGGACGGGGATGGTTTCATGGCCCGAGATATAACATTCCCAAACACGTACCCGGGAGCTCAGACTCATCAAGCAGCAGCCCTACGAGTAGACATCGATTTTCCTGCCTTCTACAACTACGCATTCGAGAGTCATCAGGACACACTCTACACGCACACGCTCTGCCATTTCTACAAAAACTTCAGAATAGAAGGTACCCACGATTTCATTCTCTTTCATGACAATAATGAAAACACACAAGCTCCGCCAATTCCACAAAAACTACAAAATAGAAGGTACCCACGATTCCATTCTCTTTCATGATAATAATGGCAATGATAGACAACTAATTTCAATTCATTTTCTTGTAAGTTTTCTGTATGATTGACATATTCACCGAGTATTTTTTGATATTTTATTTTGATTCAAAGTCGTTGCCTCCTTTGCTCATCCACTCCCAATATTTCTTAGAAATCCTAGGGCATTTCACTCCCAATATTTCTCAAACTACCTTTATCTATCAGAGCTGTGGGCATTTCGGAAATTTCTCTATATTCAATATGAAAATTATTTGTTAGAACTATTCTCTAAGATATCTGGTAGAGTTGCTACTGTTGAGACTGAATTCCGTTGTTTATTCTTATTATACTATTTATGGCATTGTGGATATTTTTCAAATTGCGTCGCTCAAATCCATCTTCAATATGATACATTTAAATGTGATCTGTGTTTATAAATTATTGCATACATGGTTTTGTTTTTTGATTTTTTTATACTTAATATCTTGATGGTTTCTTGGTTTATTATTACCCCTACTGCCATTGTTCTCCTTAATCCTTTCCTGGTGAATATGACCATAGGTTTTTCAAGTATTCATATTTGCGCGGAGGTTTCTCCCATCGAACATTTCAACGATTCATTGACTTGATGGTTTGATATGTATGTTTCACCAACTTTCCAAATCCCCTAACTTCTCCCGTTACTAAGCCTGTGGATTCTCACCTATAAAATTTATCATTTCCTCAAGTTTCCACCCTTGCCAAACTACCTGTTGCAAATACTACCTTGAAGGCTTGGCATGTTCAATACAAGATCCCGACTCCGGCTAGCTGGATAAAAGTGATGGCATTTTTCACTGCTACACTTCAGAGACTTTTAAAGCAAAAACTCGTTTCTCACAATGCATTTATTTGTTGGCAGATCCTTGGAGATGAGATTGGAAAGGGAGCTTATGGGCGTGTCTACAAGGGTTTGGACCTGGAAAATGGAGATTTTGTTGCAATCAAGCAGGTGTCGCTTGAGAATATTCCTCAAGAGGATCTTAACATCATCATGGTACAGGAACTTAACATTATCATGGTTTGTACTTTAAAGAGTCTCACAAACTTCTTCTCTATTTTTTTTTTTCAAAATAGTATATTTACAATTTTGGTATGCTCAATGTTATGTCAACTGATGAGATCAATGACTCACTGAATTGGGAAATGTTCAGGTGTTTGAGAAGACACTCTTCCAACGTTGCAGTAAATGTATAATATAAATGTCTTATACTATTGATTTGTATTCAATTATGCAATCATTTTTCCTACTTACCAGCAAATGTATAATATAAATGTCTTATACTATTGATATGTATTCTATTATGCAATCATTTTTCCTACTTACCAAGAATCCAACTGTTGTTTTGATCAATTTTTGTGGTTGTCAAAACTTTTTTCTTGACAAAAAAACATGGATCGCAAGAATTAAAATCTCTCTCAGAATTTGGTTTAAGCTTTGTTGCAACTATTGTTGAGATGACCCAATCCTATTCCTCATCATAAGATACTGAAAAAAAGGATCTGGCCAAAGGACTGGCATGTTCTTTTTCCGGCATGCAAACAAATCATTGTAGGCAGGGGATTGGGATTCTGCTGCTATTTGAAATGACAGGCAATTCTATTTTACATGTTAAAACTTCTACGTTAACGATGGTTTGAATCCTACTTGAAAATGAAAATTGCCATTTTAAATTTATTTTGCTCAATAGATGTTGGATGCAAGTAGAAAACCTAAGCCAACTTGGATTATAATAAACATGATGTAAGTTAAAGAAGTTCAATTTTCATTTTTGTGCATGACTACTTCTGTATCCAGTCGAACTTAGTGACTTTATATTTTACGTAATGGTATTTAAGCACTTGTTGTAAAAGGTATCATAACATGCTGATTTGGTATAAATCAGTTGGCTCTGAGTTAGTTTGGATTGTAACTAGTTAATTAAAATGGGTGGAACTCCATACTAATGTGAAGCTATATTATTCAACTATTTTAAAGTCATTAACGATGAGTAATGAAGCTCAGTATGGAGCCATTAAGAGCAATTTTAACCAAGAACTTTGATGCTTATTGATATATAAACTCTTGTTTGTGTGTCTGACTCAATATAGATTCATCAATATAAATAAGAACTTGAAGAAACATAACTAAATCTCAAAAATTTCATTGTCCGAATATGAGTGCAATCATAGAGCTCATGTTCCTTTTAATTTTTAACCATCTTTTGTCAACTGCAGAGAGGATCTCCCAGGTTTTTAGAAAAGTGAGCCAAAATCCCATCCTCTATCCATCTTCTATCTCCTAGGTTCTATTTCTACTTTTACTTACAGATTTCACATTCGCTAATTCCATGGAGCATGAATAGTTGTTGCGACCTAAGTAGTAGTTATCCTAGGTGATGATTCAACTACACAAAAATTGTGTCTGATAATCAACAATCAAGTCATATGTAGGCTGGTAAGCAATTTGAGCAGTAGCTGGCTGTTGACTAGTAGTTGGCTTCTTGTCTATTAGTTTTTGGTTTCGGGATGGATTAGGGCTTCCTTTTTCAGAATTATGATTGTCGCATCTGCTTCTTTAAATGTGGATTCTCTTTTTAGAGTTAGTATTTGATATGCAAGTTGCTAGTTTGAGGCAACTATCCTTGATACTCAACTTGGTATACTTTGTTTGTGTTGGTTTTGTTTTGTATCTTGTTCAATTGCATGGCTGTGTCCTTTTACAATGGTTTCTTTATATCTAGTCTCAAGTTTTCCATATCAATTACTTTCATCAAAGTCCACACTATCATTTTCATCCAACATTAAGAAGTGTATACAATTTAAGGTAATTGCATTGAATATTGGATACATCCCTAAGTATGGTAGCAAGTCAAGTTTGAAGGTGTTCTGGTTGCTTTGGGTCACTATTTAGAATGATCCAGGCCTTGATAGCTTTCTCTTAAAATTTGTTCCTTGTATCTTTCCTTAAATAAACCATGAATATAAACATACCTGAAGTTATAAGTTTGAAAATAACAACAAGACAAAGAAATTTAAGAAAAAATGTGTGTACATTAAATGTCATTAAACATAGTATATGTCACTAAACATAGTATATGTCATTGAATATCTTATTCATCTCACAATAATATGTGCATGTACACATGATCAATAGAGAGAGCTAGAGGTATAAACACTTAATATACATATCTTTGCCCCATTGTGATTATAACTCAATCTAAAATAAAGGACCACTTATGCACATAAAATTATTGCACACATGACATGACAGTTAGTGGATACAACTGTTCACCCATCGAATAAGGACTTCTTGACCCATGGTCAATAGAGATGAAGGTGTACTACTGGATATATACAATATTGTTTCCTCTATATCTTAATTTAAAAATAAGGCCTCCCTTAGTTCTATGCAGCTGATGGTTGGGAATATGATTGTTTACGGAACTAAAAAGGACTTCTTAGTGACCTCTTCATAATGATGAATTTGTAACTTAAGTCATGATACAATCATAAGTAATGATGTACATCATTACATTATAAAATATCCATTGACCACTTGTAAGTTCCTAAAAGAAAAAGTAAATTGTAAGGCAAAGTATAACATATTGACTAATTTGGGGCTAATATCTGCGTGTTGTTTATACCTTAGTGGTTTGATAAGGGATGTATGTTGTCACCATTAGATGTGTCCTTTATTTCCTGATTTGTATCAAGACTAGAACTCATCTTGAGATATTCCTCAATTCATCAACATTTTTTTTTATTTTCTTTGGTAACGAGTTACTTGTCCTCTTTTGTATGGATTTGTTTGGTCATCTCCTCATTTAAACTAGAGCTTTTGTTTTTCTATTAGTTGGAATCATTTTCATGTTTTTCTAGCTCTTATTTTATACTATAACTCTCATGAGAAGGAACTAGAGTGTCAGATGGTTTCATGTGCTTGTGGCCCATGTATAAAATTCTTGACCATGACCTATAACAATGATTCTAGACACCATAAGACATTAGAATCAAGAATGGGTTTGTGAGAATAAAGTTATGGTGTTCAATAAGACATTAGAATCAAGTATGGGTTTGTGAGAGTAAATTTATGTTGTTTGTGGTAGCACTGTAAGGATGAATTGAACCATTGAATAGGAATCAATTTGTCAAAGGAGTTGATCCACCAGAATTTTATCATGTAAATCCATTGAATCAAGAGTTTAAAAGTGAAGCCATTGTTGTGGAATTAAGCCATGACTAGACCCTAATAAAATGACCATAAAGTAATTTTCAAAGGGGTTCATTGTCAAAGATTGATAAGCTACCATAATGTTTTAATAATAGGTAGTCAGTGGAGGAGGTTTTTTCTAAGAGAATTTGGGTTGGATAGTGTACTTTCACTCGTTGAGGGCGTTCCGTAGCTTAGGGAGGTAGAGATGATTTGCTGGTTATCGATGCCCACATTTTATTTGCAGAAACCAAATCAAAACCACCTTTTTTCTTAACACAGTTTGAATAATCTAACATCGCTTAGAACTCACGACCTTGATCCAAGGTAGAGAATGGAATCAATGCTCACGAATCTGGCCCCAGGCCTTTAAACCTAGGGATGTTGATGGTGTTATAGGTAGTCTTGTCTATTTCCGAGGCGAAAGAATTTTTGCCTATTATTGGACATAGCGAGTTATAAGTATCCTCCCCAAACCATTGCTCTTTTATATTCTACTTAGCTAATTCTGAAGATATAGGTTATCAACATAAGTATAAAAAGACTAAATAGATTAAAAATGAAAGTAGCTCATCTTCCAAAGTATATGGTGATCAAAATAACTCTCATTATACTGGTGACAATAGTGAGGATAACCACCATACTAGGAAAAGAAAATATAAACCTTATGAAGAAATCTCTGGGGAGTTCAAGAAGATCAAGCCACCAACATTTAATGGAGAAACTGAAAAGGGGTAGGAAGCGGAATCCTGGCTATCTGGGACGAAAAAATACTTCCAGATTTATAACTATTTTAATCAACTGAAGACTATGATGGCTATTTATAATCTTACAGGGAAAGCTGATATATGGTGGAAGGACTTAAAAAGAGTGAAAGGTATAAGAGAGAAAAACATAAATTGTAGCACATTCAAGAAATACTTCAAAAATAAATTTTTATCTAAACAATACTATGAAGAAAGGGCTAAGGAATTCTATGAGTTAAAACTAGGTACAATGAATATGAAAGAACTGAATAGTAAGTTTCTAAGTTTGCTTAGATATGTGCCATACATTGTGGACGAGAAACCTAAGGTACAACGGTTTTTTAGCTGTTTACCTTATCATATAAAGGATAGAATTGAGTATGACAATCCGAAAACTCTAGAAGAAGCCATGAGAAAAGCAAATTTATGTTATAAAGATAATCGTAAAAAAGAGAGTATGGCCAATTGGAAGGCCAAAAGGAATAATAACTTTGATCAAAAGAAGAAAGAGTTTGTACCTAATCGAAATTCTAAAAATAAAAACACCAGAATTTTTCCTAATAAGAATTTCCATGGGAATAAAAGTAATTCATAGACCAATCAGAACAATCAAAATAATAAAGAGTTTGCTAACAATCATAGTAACTACACAAAGAACTTTGAATGAAAAGAACTCATAAAGTGTTGGAAACGCAATGGTCCACATTATGCCTTAGTCTGTCTCAATCGGAAGAAGACTGTCAGCAACATCCACACAATACAAGAGGAGATGACTGTTGGTGATCTAGCATGGACAATTCCCAAGATCAATGCAGTATTAGAGAATCGGCAAGCAGACTATCAAACTTCCATGGTGGAAGTGGAAGGTAAGATAAATCAAATACCCATATCTATTTTAATTGATCCAGGCGCTAGTTTAAGATATATTTCTCCTAACTTGGTAGAAAAGTGTAAACTTCCAGTTGAAAAGTTTGCAAGTTCTTGGTTAGTTCAGTTAGCTACTAGTGCAAAGAGAAAGGTAATTAGCTTTGTAAATAATTGTGCAGTAACTATGGATCAATTTGAAACTTTTGTTAAGCTCAATGTACTATATTTAGGTTCATATGATATATTAATAGGTATGGATTGGTTAGAGTAGCATACGGTGGTCTTGAATTGATTTGATAAAACCTTTACTTGTATAAATAACGATGGAAAATTAATAAGTGTAAAGGGAATTCCTAGGAAAATAGCCGTAAGGCAGATTTCTGCTCTATAGCTTAAGAGAGCTGTTAGGAAATGTTGTAAGGCTTATGCAATAACAGTAACCAATGAAGAAAACCTAAACAACATAGATAAATTAAAATTGGAGGATATACTAGTTCTAAAGGAATATTCAGATGTATTTCCGGAAGAAATTTCAGGACTGCCTTCGAAGCGGGAATTAGATTTTACCATTGAGCTGGTACTTGGTGCAGTGCCCAGCTCAAAATCCCCTTATCAGACGAATATACTTGAATTAAATGAACTTAAGTCACAGTTAAAAGAACTTATTGATAAGAATTACATTAGACCCAGTGTGTCTCCCTGGGGGGCACCTATCATCTTTGTTAAGAAAAATGACAGAACTCTACGACTATGCATAGATTATCGCCAATTAAATAAGATGAATATCAAGAACAGATACCTGTTACCTCGAATAGATGATCTGTTTGATTAACTACGTGGAGCCACGGTGTTTTCAAAGATTGACTTATGGTCTGGATATCACCAAGTCATAATTAAATATGAAGACATATTTAAAACAACTTTTAGGACTCGATATGGACATTACGAGTTTGTCGTTATGCCATTCAGGCTTACTAATGCTCCAGCTGTTTTAATATGTCTAATGAATAATGTAATGCACAAATATCTGGATAAATTTGTGGTCGTATTTATCGATGACATATTAATTTATTGGAAATCTGAAAAAGAACATAAGGAACACTTAAAAATTGTCTTGCAAGAATTACGAGAACATCAATTTTTTGCGAAATTTAGTAAATGCGACTTCTTTAAAGATAAAATCCAGTACTTAGGTCATGTGGTGACTAAAGAAGGAATTTCAGTGGATCCCAAAAAGATAAAGGAAATCGAAGATTGGCCAGTCCCAAAATATGTAACTGATGTCCGATCATTCATGGGGATTACTGGTTATTACCAGAGGTTCATCGCAAGATTTTCGAAAATTGTAAATCCAATAACCTCTTTGCAGAAAAAGGGAAAGAAATTTGATTGGAATCAGAAGTGCGAAGACAGTTTTAAAAAGTTAAAAACCTTATTAACCAGCGCACCAATTTTAAGAATTGTTGACCCTAATAAAAATTTTAGAGTATGTACTGATGCCTGCAATGACGGTTTAGGTGGAGTATTGACTTAGGAAGGACATGTCATTGCTTATGAGTCTAGAAAATTAAAGATTCATGAAAAGAATTATGTGACCTACGACTTAGAATTAGCTGCTATCATACATGCTTTAAAGATGTGGCGCCATCATTTAATTGGAAGAAAGTTTATCTTAATGACGGATAATAAGGGATTGAAATATTTGTTAGATCAACCTAACATGAATGCTAGGCAAGTTAGGTGGCTAGCTTTTCTAAGTGAACATGATTTTGAAATTCAACACATCAAAGGAAAGGAGAATAAAGTTGCTAATGCATTAAGTAGAAATGCAAAGCTTAATTTTATAGCAGCTATCAGCACTTATACAACAGATTTGGAAGAACAGCTTAAAGCAAGAATAGAACAAGATGAAAATTACCTAAAGTTATGTTGAGGCCTGGAAATTCGCAGGCAACAACAGCAAGGGATTCTCCCCAGTCAACGTTCCCAACTAGCTCGTGACTGTTTGGTGTAGGGAATCCATCCAGTTTGCAGTCCGGCTACTGTAGGTCAAGTAACAAAAATAAAAGGTTTTACCGGTTGCGGGCCGGTCCACCATGTATATTTTTTTGTTTTTAATTTTAAGTATGACATGCAAGTGCCTATCTAAAATGTAGATTGACTAAGAATGCAAGGAGTTGTCACAATGTGATGCGCAGGTTCTTACCTCTCGTCTTAGACTATCTTGCATCTAAATCACACATAGCAAGAAATTAAAACTAACTACCTAACCTATCCCTAGGGAGAAAAATTATCATTAATTAATGAGTAATGTATCTTGTGCATGCATTATGAAAAATCATAGATAGCTGATACTTCTTTCAAAACACATGAACATTTAAAGATATTTGAACAACCAGATAGCCAATTGTTTATGAACAACATTCATTACTCATAGTGTAAATTTTCATAAAATAAACCCGATATCACTCATACAAGAATATAGGTTCAAAGAGTTAGAACGATCTCACAGTTAATGGACACAAAGCTGAAAATGAAATAGTTCCTCTTCAACAAATCCATAGCACAACGTTTGAACATTCCACCAAGCTTTCTCCAACAGGCAAACTGTAATTTTGTACTGCAAAAGGAAATAGTTCTTCTTATAATATGTCTTCACAAATCTCATTGGAAAAAGTCCCTCTCCTATCTAAATCTTCTATATTTATACAAAAAGAGCAAAAGCTGTTGGGATGCCCACAAATGACTCTTGGGCTTCCCCAACGCTTCACCTCCCATGCTTTTCTTTCATTAAGCGCTTATAGAATTCACAATATATTACAATAAAACAAATAAATGCTTATGAGGAGGGTCCCGCTTGACTATTCAAGAACTTCTTCCATGCTGAAGCCTTTGAGGCAATGTTTTCGAACTCTGAAGGTTCTAAGAAATGAATATTAATTTCAAATTTAGCGGCCTGATTTCTTATTAATTCTATTTTGGCTGCGCTCAGGCGAAGTTGGTCTTCTAGCAACTGCACACTAACCGCGGAATGAGCTACTTCATTCCTCAGGATCTTCTCATCTAAGGTTTGGATGTGCTGGATCCTTTGTTCATATTCCTAATATCTTCTTTGCAACATCTCCAAAAATAGGTTGTGGTCTGGAAAGGTATCCATTCTCTGTTCAGCCTCAACCTGGCAATAATTATAAGTAATCAAAAGCCTCCTAAAGAATTCTACACAAGCCCCCTTTGTCTTCTTGACACCCTTTTTGAATTCTTCTGCTGTGTTTATGGCAAACTCCAGTAGATCATAGTCTTGCCTTAGGATTTGTTGATGTTTTGCTGGCAAATCTATAGGGGTTTCCTCATTTGCTTCTAATCTTTCCATTCTTCCTGTCAGGACTTCTAAGATGTCCTGCGATCTGTCTACAAAATATGAAGAGGTTTCCAAAATCTCTTCCAGCCGATTGTCTACTTGCAAGATCTTGCACCTTTCTTCCTCTATGGCTACTTGTAGCTGGTGCATCTTCTTCCTTTGTGCTAGAATGTGCTCCTTGAAAGGCTGAATATTGACTTGCTATTCCCTAGCCTCTTCCAGAGTTGTTGTTAATGAGGAAACCTGTTCTTTAAGCTCCGCAGTTTGCCCCTGAGATTGCCTCTCAGATTCCTCCAAGGTAGATTTTTGTAACTCCAACTCCCCTATCTTTCCTAGCAGTTGCTCCTTTTCTGTCCTCAACCCTTGACATTCCTGCTGCAATTTCTCCATACTTCCTTGGGCAGCCTCCAGATATCTCTTCTCGACTTGGAGGAACTAGAGCTCAGCTTTTGAAGACTTTATTTCATCTTGTATGTCTTCAAACTTTATTTTCAATCTACCACTTTCCTCTCTCTCTCTTCTTAGGGCGTCCTTTAGCTAGGTAGCAGACTTCTTTGATTGTTCAAGATCAGTCAGTATCCGATCTACATTGTCCTCATAAGCATGGATCAATGCAGCCCCAGCTTTGATAGTGAATTTGGGGTCCTTGTCTGTCCCATGTACTACTGTTGTATCATTTATCATTCTACCTAACTGCCCCCCAGTTTCAACCTTTCCCTTGGTCCTCTTCACTATTCTTTTCCTTTCCCTATCATAAAAAATAGTGTTGAAATCCAATACCTCCTCCCATTTCTTCTACTCGAAAGGGATTAGCCTCAGGGTAGGGACCATAGCCTTTCCTATTGTGCTGCCAGTAGCTGCCTGAATATCAGGATTACCCAAGTCCTGAGCCTAACTTTCTACAGGATCGGAAGCTAATTGATCTATCACTGCCCCTGTCAGTTTTAGTCTTTCTGCTTCCCGCTTCCTCAATTCCTCATCCATCTTTCTTTTCTTTTTCTCCTCTTCACTCCAGGCAGCTTCTTCTGCCTTTCTAGCTACTTCTTGTTCAGCTCTTCTCTTTTCTTTTTCCTCACCTTTGAGCGAGCTTTCGGCTTCCTATGCTAGTCTCCTAGCATCTTCATCTCTTTTTCTAGCCTCTTCCTCCTCTGCCTTTTCTTGCTCATCATGTCCTTTCTCACCTTTGGTGGTGATTTTCTTTTTAAATTTTCTTCTTAAGGCCGTTATATTTTCTGCACTGCGGAAAATGGATTCATCTTTATCCCAGTGGCTTGTGTATTCAAAATGTACATTTGCCTCTTTACAGTGCTCTGCCACTTTATTCCGAGAATCATTCCTGTGGAAATTTATTTCCCCAAAATGGAATTTCCCCAATTCCTTCACAAATTCATCAGCTTTTTTCACTCTTGTGAACTTATAGCTTCCCAACCTGAATGGTAAGGGAGGATAAGCTGCTTTTTTATGTTCAAATAAAAATCTCCCTATGCCATCTAAGAAGACCTGTCTAAATACCTCTTTGTGGACTACATAGTCAGTGGCATATTTTGGTAGTAGTGAGGGTGCTCTGGAGCATCCATACATTCTGAAATACAATCCGTGTTCCGTCAAGTAGTAATCTGCATATTCCCCAATAACCTGCAATGCTTCCTCCGACATACAGTTACACTCTTTTAAGAAGATCAATGTATATAATGGCATGATGAAGTGCTTACACACTTCTCTATAGTGACTATGGTACTTGTGTGCCCACAGTGGCTTGTAAGCTGAATAGACTGGTGTTCTCTCTCGGTCCTAGATACACCTCAGATTAGGGAATGGTTGGTTGCATAGTATGCAATCAATCAGTATAGAGTTCATGTAGAACTCTGATTTCTTCTGGGACACCCCTCCTAATGCTGAAGCAATGTAGGCTGGGAGGCTATTGGACACAATGTTTGCGCAGTTGAACACTGTCCCCTGTGTTACAACATAGAAGATGATAGGCAACCACTCCAACTTGAAGCTTTTACCGTGGGCCCTTCCAAAAATCCTGTTCAGCATCAGGGCAATGAACCTGTAAGGGGTTCTTAGGGTGGCAGTATCATATTCCCTGGATGGCCTAGTCCTAAAGTTCTTGCCAGGCGCCAGCA
The DNA here is from genome assembly GCA_001517045.1 of Pseudotsuga menziesii. Classification (NCBI taxonomy): domain Eukaryota; kingdom Viridiplantae; phylum Streptophyta; class Pinopsida; order Pinales; family Pinaceae; genus Pseudotsuga; species Pseudotsuga menziesii. Next base: position 94,398 of record LPNX010601008.1, on the reverse strand, counting down.
TTCTCTTCAATGTCTCGACTAGGTCCAGCTTAATTTCCTTTAGCCAGTCTTCAGTCAAGAACACTTGTGCTTTCGGTAAGTGGTAGGCTAGTGATACATACCCAGGGCTATAAGCAGCATAACCATGTTTGTCAACATTTGCTAAAATCATGGTGGTTACATCTGCCCTAGGCAGAATCCATCCAGTCATCTTTAAGCATGGAAAAATCTCAGGTCTAGTAGCAACTCTCATCAACGCAAATCTCTCTATATTTGCATATATGGTTTCCTCCTCAAAACCGGTGTCAGGTACCTCCCGGTGTGTTATTAATCTGTAAACTTCCCCCCATTTATATTTGGGTTCCACGCCCACTATGCATTTGGTATCTTCGTAAGTGTATTCAATTTTGGTGATGATTTCAACCTCGGGTTCCTCCTCTACTATGGGATCCTTCTTCTTCTGTCATTTAGACATCTCGAATTCTACAGAATTTCCCTGTCATACACAGAAATTGATTTTAGGTTTTGTTGGGCCATTCCTCGATAACATTAAAAAATGGAGACAAAATGTATGAGCATTTTACCTTGTCTAGGCTAAACATGATTGTCGTTATGAAAATAAACAAACAATATTCAAAACCAAATGTTCCCGCACAAAAACAATCTGTCAATTTTTACCCTTTCCTTCAGTATAAAATCTTTCTATTAAGATTTGATTCAGCTCCTCCCGAGCTCTCAGAATCCTCTCATTTTCTTTCTTAACTGATTCAATTTCTTATTTTAATTCTTTAACTGTTTGTAGTAGTTTGGAAGAATTATTGGTTATATCTTCTTGTATAGGTTCTTTTTGTAGATTATCTCGTTCAGTGTAAGGAGATTCCTCTTCTGCATATTCTTCCAATCTTTCCATACCTGTCATCAACTCAGAAACAAATTTCTCTGTGTGTATCATTCAAAGAAAACAACATCAACATAATTATTTAAATTTACAGTTCCATATAAGCAAGTTGAGCTTCATTAAGGCCTACTGTTTGAACCTTGTGCTCTGATACCACATGTAATAACCCAAAATTTCGCAAAAAATTAAAATTTTTAAAGTGACATAAAATCTCTTAAGTCGTAGCTAAGTAACTGCTAGCAGTTAGCGGAAAATGAAACAATTTAACAAAAGTTAAGGGTTTGTTTCAATAAAAGAAAACTGTAAAATAAATGATGTAATCTTAAACACCTGTGTTAATTTTATTAATGACTTAACAACTTTAATTTTCAACTAAGTTAGTAAGAGGACTTACATTTAGTTGCTGCCAGATATATTGATGATTTAATTTTGTCAAGTAGGTGAGAAATCTTGTTTGATATTGGGGCTTACTTAGCATTCTACTACCTCAAATGGACGGTTGGTTCTTACAGGTTTAGCAGGTAAGCGTAAGATCATGTAGGTGTTTATTTTAAATTGCATCGAGAAAAGTACTTCCTAGCATGCTAAGATGCTAGTGAAAGAAAAGGATTACTTAAGCTGCTAGTCTCCAAGGAGGTAAAGTAAATTTCTTTCGTTTTTCTGAATCTATGACAATATATATAACTAAATCCATATTGACATTTCATCATAACATAATCAATGTTTTTAAAAGATCAAGTTCTTACCAAGGTTCCTTCACTCGTATGATTATTATCTTTTAAAATTTTATAGTACATAGTCATTTATAAATTCCCATAGTGAGCATAGAGCTCATGGTTTTGGTTCATGTTTACTTCGACTGATTTGTGATTTCACTGCTATTTTTACTTCAATACTCAAGTGTCCTTCTCTTTATGCATGAACATGTTTCTATGTTTTTCGATTGTAAAGTTTACAATGAGTGATTAGCTTTTTATGAGAAATTCTCCAATTAATGTTAGTCTTCAATTTTCTTGAAGACTCCCTCATTTATCACCATAAAGATTTTAATTGGAGAAGTTAAAGGCTTTTCCAGTTTACAAAAAGTCATAAACTATATCATATCTATACCATATTTTCTTTTACTAGTTCTAGACAATGCCAAACTTGTTCGACTTGTTTGCAAGCATGATTATCTTCTTGGATCAAATAGTAACCAAGTTGTGTTCATAGTATTCAAATTATAACCATAATACAATTATTATTTCAAGTTATAATACTATGTTAACTTATAACCTAATAGCATTTAAGTTATAAAAATTGAGTTAATTTAAATCCTAAGGTAATATTACCTACCTATCAACTACTATAATGTAGTCGAAACGTTGGCAAACAAATCTTATAAGTTTTTAATCCAATACTATACTAGTTTCCATGGCATAATATAATCGATAGCATGATTTTTATTATTAGCAATCATATGAACTAGCATATTATAATCGATGGCATGATTTTTATTATTGGAAATAATATGTTATAAGGTATTGGCAATGATAATTTTTTAGAACATTTGTGCATCACTGACATTAGAGTTCGACCCACACTTGTTGAGATTTTTGAAAGGGCATGTGGATAGGGCCTCCTCCATCCGTTGGTTGACTTATATTGCTGCAAACCCTACTCCTTTGCATTTTTGGACCGAGGGTTCTCCTTCTTGCTGGCCGAGTTGTGAGCTTGCGACCATGAGAGGCCTACAACCTCTTTTATCGTTGGGCATTCAACCTGCAATGTTGTAATGTGAAACTTTGGTATCTTAGTTTATGGTTTGGGTTCTCCTGTAAGTGAATAATACACTGCGAGAGTGGCTGCTGGTTTCTCCAAGTATCTCGAAGCCTGTAATGGTATTACTCCTGTAACTGCTCCCCCATTGATTTTACATTGTGAACTTGAGTCGGTTTCCTTGCTGTCTCTGTCACAGAGTTGGCTTCAAGGGTTCTTGCTTTTCGGTTCAGTGCCATCGAGCTGGTGTGGCCATTTCTTCTCGGCTTCGACTTTCAGTTCACAAGTAAACTTTACCTTACTCAATTTCTCTTTACAATTGATCAACCTTACTATGGTTTTTACCATTTATGCAAACAGAGTTTAAATGATGTTTTAATTTGGTTTTATAGGCTCCTGCTATTGGCTCCATGCTATGGGTGGAAAAGCAAGCTCATGCATCAGTCTTTTCGTGGGCTTCCATCTAGTAAGCCCCGGTCCCATCGAGGGTTCTTCCTGCATGTGGTTTTGGTTGTTGAAAGTGGTTCCTGTGGGTGGATACACGGCTTCAGTTCTCTGTTGGTTATGATTTTTAACTTGTTTAAAGTATTTCCATATTTTTTTTAAAACCCTCGTGAAACTTTGTGCTGGGTAGCACCAGCTTTTGAAGCCGTGATGTAGATATGGTTTTTATATGCAGTTTCAGCCTTATAGCTTAAGAAATGTAAATGCTTTTGTTTATGATTTAAAAGGGGCCTAGCTTTGAGCTCAAAGATGCTTATCGACCTCTGTCTAGTGTTACTTCATTTTTATAGTGAGCTTAGTAAATAGAATACTGTGAAAATAGTCGGGGTTGTAAAGTGAACTGGATTTTAACCCTCCTGTCAGTAATGTATTTTGTTACAGTTTAAAATAAAAGATTTTATGCATTCTTAGTTTTAAAAGCAGGCTTGGGATTTCACCCTTCGACTCTACAAGCTATAAGCCTATCTTTAAATAAGGATTTTATATTTGTGAATGGTTAACTTATTATTGGTTTATTTTGTCCATAATTTACATATGTAATGTTTTCATTAATACTCTATATTATAATGATTTAAAAGCACTGTTTATGAGATGATATTTAATTCTAGGGCGTGGATTTTTAAGTGTTAAATTACTATATAACCCTACAGTTTTATAATATCCTTGTTTATACTTATATAACTCTTAACTCTATTTGAAAATAGGATAATGGATGATAATACTACTTACAGTTATTAATTTGATCTAGCTCTGTTTATTTAATAATTCTTAAATCATTTTTACAGTTTTTTTTTTCAATTCTTAGTTAAGAAATAATTGGGCTTTTAGTGCAGCATACTTGAAAATTAGGATATTGTTATCTTTCAGTATTTTCTGTAGTTTCAAAAGGATTATAGAAGAATCCTTTGGTCTTAGAAAGGGACACATAGTGTCTGGAATTTCAATGTTTATAAAATGTTTTACACATTCCTTTTTACATGGTTTTTAGATGCTAGTCTACTTACTTTACTTATGTTAAACCATAATATCTATATTTAATCGGAATACTAAACTGGAATTACTTCTATAATAATATTATTACTGTTCTCTTTCATACCTATTTTTTTTTTTTTAGTTTAGCTAAAGTAAATAATTACAGACAATATTTAGTACTGCTATTTAGTAAAATTCATAAACAAATGAAGTAAAATCTAATTATTGTTCTCATTCAAATAAAAGAATCATCTCATTCACCTAAGCAACCCAGCTGTACTAGAGTACTACCTGAGTCAGGTGTGGAAAAATACAGTTTGGGAATTTTAATTCTATCTATTTCAATTTTCACATATTCATTTCTATTTCTAATATAATCTATAATTTTGTTGAATCCAACATTACTCAGTTATTCTACCTTCATAAACCCTAACATACTAGCATGCATGTAGTAGAAAACTAAGAAATATTTCACTGAAGACAGTAAACAAATAAAATAGAACCTGTTGATGACAAGATGACAACAGCTTAAGGAGGTTGTTCCTCCCAACTAAAATCTTGGAGAGCGCTCAGACAATGCTTCCTCAGGACCACCGAGCTTGTTCCTGTTCTTCTTGGCTGAAAACTGGGTGGAGAATACAACTATAAGACCTTTGTCACCTAACTGGTCCAATTACCCCAGTAATCAAAATCTGCTCTTAGCAGTATGAAATTCAGCCTAGAAGCTGCAACTAGTTCAGTCTCAGCAGTTAACCCCTCAAACACACTTCAATAATCCCCTCCATTGAATTTCTCTTGAGTAAATTCATTCACCCTGAATGATCACCTCTCTAGAAATGAGCAGCCTCAGCTCTCTTCAATAGGAAATTTTATAGAGATTCCTAGGCCTTCTGGGTCAGTTTTCATTTAATGAGCCACCTGCTCTGATTCCACTTTCTTGGGAAATCGTGACCACAAATATAGGGTTGTTGCCACCTGCAACAGTTGGAATTGGTTTGAAGATGCTACCACTTGTCAGTTTGCTCTCCACCTAGTCTCCTCCACCAATTAACTAGTAAACACTATTTTAACAGCTTCCCTAAGTTGTTGTCTCGTCATATATTTATTTATAAATAAAATATTCTGAATTTACATTAAATATTCTTGACCCCACTGGGTCATTGTTAGATTTTTATCATTCAAGCTAGCATTATGGTCTTAGGATCTTTAACTGAGAGAATAACATGCACAACAATAAAACATAAGAGACAAGAGACACAAAGAATTTTCCTTGGGGAAACCATAAAGGAGAAAACCCCGCAACTTCCTCAGAGATAGAATCAGCACCAAAAGTAAAACCTGAAAACATAAAGATGATCTCCCAATAGCAGCAGTCTCTTTCTTGTCCCAGGAACTTCTCCTCTTACTCATGTGCCCCAATGAGTGAATGTGTGTGTGATAAATAGAGAGACTCACTCTTTATTTATATTCTTTGATTCACTTGAAACCCACTCCAACATTTTGGCCTCACTTATCAATTACTTACTAGAGACGACAGCTCTAGGAGTGTCTAATAACCCTAGTTCCCCACAACTTGCGGGGAATTTGCCTCCTCCGACCAACAAGGAGGTTTATCCTTAACACAATGGTGGAGACTATTGCCCTGAATTACAATGACTCACCTAGGGTCAACTTCTCTAGGATATTCTAATAACCCTAGGGCCCCATAACTATGGGGAATTCAACCCTTGACCAATAGGAGGGTTACCCACAATGACTTGACATGACTTGTTTACATTATATAAACTTCCCGAAATAAACATCAGGGTATGACATGACTCAAGTACATTACAAATACATCCCAGAATAAACATCGGGTTACAATAAATAAGAAATACGCATGAATACATTTCGAAGTTACAAATACATTAACACTCCCTCTTAACTAGGAAGGTATTCTCTCGACACAATTTATCAGCACAAGTCTTCTTCTCTCTATCATCTGGATCATCATTGAGTTCTTGTCATCTTGATATTCAAGTCATCTTCATTGGATCTGGATCATCACTCGATCTGGATCATCATCACTTAATCTAGATCATTACTCGATCTAGATCATCATCATTGGATCTGGATCATCACTCGATCTGGATCATCATCACTGAATGTAGATCATCACTTGATCTGGATCATCATCACTGGATCTAGATCATCATCACTAAATCTAGATCATCACTCAATCTGGATCATCACTGGACATCATTACTGGATCTGGATCATCACTCGATCTGGATCATCACTGCTAGATCATCATCACTGGATCTAGATCCTCACTCGATCTAGATCATCACCACGGGTGCTATCTCATGATTCTTCTCATCACAGGAAGTTCTACAAAGCCATCCCTTTTTCATGGTGGTTGTAGGCCTAGCCACCATGTAGGTCTTCTTCAGCGCTTATATCTGACACCAAGTCAGAATGGCCCGCTCAACACTTACATCTGACCTACTCATCAGAAAGGCATGCCCAACACTTACATCTAACCTACTCGTCAAAAAGGCATGCCCAACACTCACATCTGATCATATAGGAACCAATCCTATAATCACATCCAAAATGCCCAGCAATCACATTCACTAGCATGATAGGACATAACTACTATCATCTGTGAAAAGGCTCAGCACTTACATCTGACCTACTTGTCAGAAAGGCATGAACTCACATCTGATCTTGTAGGAACCAATCCTACAGTCACATTAGAATGGCCCCTAGTCCCAGACTGAGCTACCTGGTAACTGACCAGGTGCCTTCATTCTCCCTGAGAATGGAAGTAGCCCTTACATCTGACCTACTCGTCATAATGGCTAGCACTCACATCTGACCTCCTCGTCAGAAAGGCACAGCACTCACATCTGACATGGGAGGAACCTAATCCTTTAACCACGACAGAATGGCTCAGCCCTTACATCTGATCAAGTGGGAACACATCCCTCTATCACATCAGAATGGCCATGCACTCATATCTGATCATGTTAGAACACATCTCACAGTCATATTAGAATGACCCTCAGTCCCAGACTGAGTTTTCCTGGTACCTCACCAGGAACTCCATTCAAATAATGGCAATAGCCCTTATAGCTGATCATGTAGGAACCAATCCTATAGTCATATCAGAATGGATCAGCACTCATATCTGACATGGAAGGAACCAATCCTCTTGCCATGACAGAATGGATCATCCCTTATATATTACCTACTCATCATAATGGCTTCCGGACTCGTCACTTCCCCTTGGAAGGGACCTCGATTTGGAGAACACCAAGCTTCTCCTTGAAGTACTCAAACTTCACTCTGCCTAATGGCTTCGTCAACACATCAGCTATCTAATCGTCCATCGTAACATACTGGAGCTTCATTGCTCCCCTCTGCACCATATCCCTGATATAGTGACACTTGATCTCGATATGCTTTGACTTGTCATGGAACACCGAATTCTCTGACAACTTCACACAATTCTGGTTGTCACAATGTATACAAGTAGCATCTAACTGGAGATCAAATAAATCAGACAATAGCCTCCTCAGCCATACTGCCTCACAACTAGCTAAATAAGCTGCAACATACTCTGCTTCAGCTATACTCAGTGCCACACAAGACTGCTTCCTGCTAAACCAAGAGATCACACCTGATCCCATACTGAAGCAATACTCTGAAGTGTTTTTCCTATCAATGGCGCTGCCTGCCCAATACGAATCCACATAACCTTCCAGGTTAATCTTCTGATTCACCTCATACTTGAGCCCATAATCAACTGTACCCCTCAAGTACCTCAGAATATGCTTTGCAGCAATCAAGTGAACATGTCTCAATGTGTTCACAGCAAAGCAAATATCTAGTCTCTCATTTGTCAAGTACATCAACTGACAATACATCATGGCATCAACTGAATCTGATGAAGCAACACTCAATGGATTTAGGTTCAATTCCATAGGTGTGGTCATGGCCTTGTAGTCCATCATCCCAAACCTCTTCAAGATCTCTACTGCATACTTCCCTTGTCCGAGGAAGATTCCATCCGCATTTTTCCACACCTCCATGCCTAGAAAATAGTGTATTGACACATAATAGGAGCATCACTGGTCTTCCACCTTCAAACTTGAAGCAAAGGTTAAAATCCACTTTACTCTCAGTAAATCCTAGAGTCATCAGTAATATTTCCATCCTGTCGTACCATGTCGAACCTCAAGATATTCTGTAGTCACTCCCTTTGAAGCAGAGCATCATACTTCCTCTGTCTTCCGTACTCTGTGCACTAAAACATTCTATACCGGAGTGACAAGTAGCTTCCTATGCTACTAATATTCTATGTATCCATCTAGTATATAGACTTTCATTTTCAACCTTGTAGCAAAGGTTAAGATCTTCATCAAGCTCATCATGTATGTGTTTCAACTCCCACTGGCTACAAATGTCTCTTCATAGTCTATGCCTTCTTTTCGTGAGAAGCCTCGTGCTACGAATCTTGCCTTGTATCCCACGATGTTTCCATCTGTTGCATGATGGAACTACGAACTTATCTTCAGGTATCGATACTGCATCCTAAACATCATTCTTCTTGAACTGGTCTTCCCTTTCTTCTTGGTTACTTCTTCATGGCTGGAAGGTTCTACATCAATGATGTTGCTGCATTCATCATATTATTCTTTGTCTTTGAACTGTCGTCACTTGTTCTTCGGAACAAGTCTCATCCTTCTTTGCTTGTAGGTGATTATGTATGCGATATTTCCTAGAAGTAAAATTCATTAGAAACATTTCATAAAGAATATTCATACAGGAAAATTATTATGCATAAATATATGATCATGCAACTACTTTATCCAATACAACATTCATCCATATCTCACAGAAACGTTTCTAGATTCCTTCCATCTCTACCAGGACAACATTGAGATTGTGCACTAATCCAATATGTCAGTAAAGAGGTTTCATTCTAGATAAGTAGCAATGGAGAGTTGTATAGCACCATGATCTACTTACCTATCACATGCATATTAGTAGTATATTGTCATTAATGCAAACATTCTATCATGCATAATACATCAACTGAATATAAATAAATGCATAACAAAACAATATCATGAAATGACAATTGAATACTTATCTTTATTTGTTTCGTGGGTAGACTCATTCTTGAGCCTTTAGCTTTATCATATTCTTCATTCATAATAGCATCATTTCTTATCCAAATGATAAGATGGATAAGAGGTTTTTCAAGAGTTGAGATCTTCATATTCCTCATTGCTTGAGGGATCTTCTTTGGATGGTGAGAGCTTGATCTTCAATTGCTCCCATCTTCTTTTCTCTTATTATTAGTTGAGATTCTTCTTGTGTTTGCTCTTCCCAGATTCTGTTGAAAGTAATCACTTCCTCCTAGCACACATTCTTTGAATGAATCAATCCCATGATCCTGGGAGGCCATTCAAGGTGGTTATCACCACTTCTGCATTCTCCACTTCTTCTTTTACCGCTTCAAATTTGTTCTTTAATTATGCATTTTGGATCTTCACATTCTTCAATTGTCTTCTCAAAGTCATATTCTGATTTATGTTCTTCCCTTCAAATAGCTTGGTTAAACATTTCTTTCGATGTCTTTAGGGAAGACACTTGTGGTACAAGGTGATTCATGATTGAATCAACAATGATCTTCTTAGCCTTGACCAAGTTCTTCTTGTGTAAGGCTTTAAGCCTCATCTCCCTCTGGAACTGAAATTTCTCTACTCATGAAGGTGTCCAATTCATTTTATTCAGAGAGATCATATACTTCCATGCTTGGAAGTTGTCAACTTCACCAGGATTATCATCAAGCTAATGTGATAGATCACTTGGAAATGAGAACCTCAAACGTAAATAGCAAAAGATTAGATCTTACCGAATTAAGGTGTCCGTCCTAGTTCTGGAGCTAGCTGATCTAGGGTTTGTCAGAGAAACCCTAATTTTCAAGACTTAGAATCTTTCTAATCTGGTTGGATATAAATATAGATCTCTTCAATTTGAGCTATCCAATGTACTCCTTTTCTGAAAACAGTGCCGGGAAGCTCCCAGAATAAGAAGCCCTAGTTTTCCAATTTCTTCTGCAAAAATGCATGTTACTTGTTTTGAGGTATCTCCAAAATTATTGCTCCTCTATGTCTGAAACTTCGTACTGAGGTATCCTCACATGTCCCTAATCCAACACCATAGGTTTCATCAGAATTGGTTTCACCAATTGGGACTTATGATCATTTTCCCAAGGTGACCTGTTAAAGGACTGTTCAGAATAGTGAAGTTGTACGGACTTCCATGTGTCACTGGTTGAGCTTCTGAGTCTGAAACTCGGACCACAGAAATTACAGTCAGTGCCCTTTCTAGAACATCTTCAAAAATCATATTTGGACCTGTGTATCCCAAGATATAGCAATTTTACCAAGGTGTCATATTTAGGGATGAATTCTGGAAGACGCTAGAACCCTAACTTGGAGGGATCATATCTCCCAAAATATAGCGAATATGAGGCGGAATTGTGGAAACTGTGTAAATCAGGATTTTATATTTGGCCTCTGTAATTTTCTTCTCTTCAGCCTTTGTCAATCTCAAGATACAGCGAATGTACCAAAACTTATGAGTTTTAGTATTTTAGGGTTTTTCTAGTTTAGGGTCAAACTAGGGTTTGACTTTCCCAGAGTTTCACCCAACCAAAAATATTGATCCAAGTCTCTAAACTTCAATTTTGATGAGGAGAGAAATCCTATGCCGAGCTCACTCAAAAAATTCTCTTTTGTAAGAAGCCCTAATTTCCCGCACCGAAAACTGAAAATGCTCGAAATTGAATTCTGCTTCGACAGAAAGATGCGCCCTTCAATGGAGAGTCATCCTAGCATACTTTTGCTGATGGATTGTGGAGAGAGACCCAAAAATTAAGAATCCCTAGCTTCTGCAGCTGCACAATGTCGTCTTCTCAGGTTAGCTCTGATACCATGTTAGATTTTTATCATTCAAGCTAGCATTATGATCTTAGGATCTTTAACTGAGAGAATAACATGCACGGCAATAAAACACAAGAGACAAGAGACACAAAGAATTTTCCTCAGGGAAACCATAAAGGAGAAAACCCCGCAACTTCCTCAGAGATGGAATCGACACCAAAAGTAAGACCCAAAAAAATAAATATGATATCCCGATAGCAGTAGTCTCTTTCTTGTCCCAACAACTTCTCCTCTCACTCATGCGCCCCAATGAGTGAATGTGTGTGTGATAAATAGAGAGACTCACTCTCTATTTATATGCTTTTGTTCACTTGAAACCCACTCCAACATGTCAGCGTCACTTATCAATTACTTACTAGAGCCATCTCTAGGAGTGTTTAATAACCCTAGTTCCCTACAACTTGTGGGGACTTTGCCTCCTCCGACCGACAAGGAGGTTTATCCTTAACACAATGGTGGGGACTATTGCCCTGACTTACAATGACTCACCCAGGGTTGAGTTCTCTAGGATAGTCTAATAACCTAGGGCCCCATAACTGTAGGGACTTTAACCCTTGACCAATAGGATTGTTACCCACAATGACTTGACATGACTTATTTACATTATAGAAACTTCCCAGAATAAACATCGGGGTATGACATGACTATGGTACATTACAAATACATCCTGGAATAAACATCGGGTTACAATACATAAGAAATACGGATGAATACATTCCGAAGTTAAAAATACATCAACAGTCATCAATTACAACTTAGCATAAAATTTAACACAATGTTCCTCAAATATCATTAAATTGTTTTTTCAAATTGGGGCATGTGACAGCATTGCATCTCCAACATCTTCACCATTGTAACAAGGGCCAAAATTTCGTCAAAATACTAACTTCCAACCTATACAAGTTGTTGGTTCTTAGGATCACCCTATGATTCCCTATCATTCATAAGGTATTCTCATGGTGACATGCTTCATAGTGGATGAGACACCATCAATAATATTATTAATTTCGTGATAATTTAATGATTTTAATTTGGGGCATGGAAATCAAACATTGGAGAGAATGACTGAAGTGAAAATGTTTTTTACACTAGCATAAATAGATCTTAACTCCAGATATATCAAGAATCAACAAGGATCAATGTTTTGAATTGTAAATATTTTGATAATTTAAAATGGATCTAGGCTATTTGTAGTCTCACTCAAGTGCATATAATTCATAACTCACAACTTATAGAAATATGGATATATAAAATGTAGTTGTCTAAAGATTAGACGATTTTGACTTTGTCTAGAAAAACTTAAATGAGTTTGTAGTTTAGCACTTGAATTTAGAAAGAGTACTAATGTTGTGGAATGTTTCATGGATACAATATTCAATGGTGATTATGGTCTTTGAGTAAGGGTTACTGTGTGATAGGTGGGAATACTCACCACTATACTTCAATGACTAATCTATATGGATAGTGTTTATTGTAATAATATGTGTATTCAACTCAACAAACGATATATTTGCTCCTTTGTTCAACCTCCTCTCACAATCTATTACTTGATAAATGACCCAAACTAGTATCGTAAGAAAACAATGAGGGTTGAATGTTACTCATAACCCTGTCTACATCAGTTGGTAGAGAATAAGGCTCTTAACCTTGTGATTTTGGTTTTAAGTTTAAGTCTATACTGGACAATCAATTAAACTTTACTACTACAATTTTACTAATAACTCTATCTATCTTGACGTTGCACAAATTATTAAAAATTTTCAAAAATCTACATCTCACCTTTTACAAAATAAAATACCAAATATAGTTCTTACTAATTTTATGCCACACAAATTATTAAGATTTTTCACAAATCCCTATCTATTTTTCAAAAAATCTCAATTTTCACTAAATCCACTAATCCCTTATCAATAAAAATAAAATCTCCTACTTTGTGATCTAAAATCACTTCGCTTCCACACATACACATTAATATAAATTTTAGAATTTATTTATACGATGAATAACAACATTGGACAATTTAACTTGAGATTATTATTAGAAAACATGGATGTAATTTATTTTCTATCAACAAAATATTGATTATTTCTTATAAACATAGATGATTTTTGTTTTTATTCTTGAGAAATAGTATTAATAAATATAATATTGAGGTGAGGTGTGAGAAGAGAAGACAAAAGGCCTTTGATGCATCTAATGATAATGAAAGACCTATAAGGTTTTTAATTTTTCCAACCTTGCTAACATAATAGGGAAATCTTATTTAATGCATAGATTGAAGGGAATCTTGATTTGGAAATTATGTTTTAATGAATATTTCATCGTTGACATTGTCACTAAAACTCATTTCCTTTTATTGACGAGTTGTTTTGGTACATGGTCATCGAAATCTATATTTCCCTATTTTGTGAAACATGAAATAAAGATTGATTGGTAAGTACACACTTCCATATTCACTTCTTTACTATTGTGATTCTAATTTCAATGTAGGAATACAAGAACTGCATTGCAAATATTAGTTTTAAAAGTTAGGTGATGGGGAGACACGCATAATAACGCCTTCTTGTGATACTTTTGAGCATAAAAGTGAAACACATAAGAATGACAAATGACAATGATGGAAGACATGAGATGCAAGATCAATTGTTGATTCCTTTGAATGACATCCATAGTATGGAGCATGTCCATGAAAAATGAATAAAAGAAGGAAGCTTAGGTGAAAGTTATGCCATAGAAGAAGCATCTTAGAAATGAGAATTTTCATCAATGTATTGAGAAGAGAGATGCATTCTAAAACCCAACATTGAAGTGATTGTAACGTGTGTCATTTGTTTGTCTATAAAATTTATGACAGCATATGCCAAATTTTTTTAGGCACCAATAAATTTGCATCTTAATTTCTTTTGAATACCTCTCGGTGCTTAATAGATCTGAAGTTAAAATGCATGTAAGTTGGCGTAATGTTGATTACCATGGTGATGAAGAGAAACATCAAAATATGAAACTTTTCATGGATCTACCTCTCCACCTTAGATCCAATATTTCTTGATGGCACACAGACTCTTGCAAAATCAAATAAGAAAAATCAAATAAGATATTTTCAACTTTTATTGAAGAGCAACAACTTTTTAATTTTATTATTTTGTGACATGTCTTATACATTAACTTGGATTGTATGATGCACCTCTCAATTTCATGTCGAGATCATTTTTTTAAAAACAATAATGGATAAAATTTATATGAAAAAGGTTGTGGGTAAGTTTGACAACAAAGAGTATAAAATTTCAGAGAGTTGAGTACCATTTAAAAATGGGATAATCTCCTATCAAGATTCAAGGAGGAAAACTCCCATATTTTTCTCTTACATTTTTCCTCATCCTCAACTCTTTCTTGCAGCAGTACACTTTTATAAAATGGAAGAACAAAAGAATTCAAAAAAAAAGAATTAACTTTACTAGGATGAGGAGAAGGATTTTCCTTAAGAATGTGGTCTAGCCTTCTTTGAGAGCTCAAAGTTACATTTTTAACTACCTATTTCTCCCTTCTTTCCCTATTTGACTTTCGACCCCTTGTGTGAGGAGGAGAGGGGGGAGAAACATCAGAGGGATAAGAGAAGATTAACTTTTTGGCTAATGGAGCTACTTCCTCATCATATTGATCCACATCGATTTGATCCTACAATACCCCTTCCTCTAAAGGATCTGCTTCAATGGCTTCTTTTGCCAAAGTTGTTGCCCCACCTTCTACTTGGGCCACTTCTTCAATCGATGACACACTATTATTTGGATTTACCGAATATTTTCATGTTGGATTCATACCACTCCCTCCATTCTCTGATTCCTTGGATCTTGAAGAACCAAACCTGTTACTCATAGAAGGATCAGGTTGTGCTGCAACTTGAGAGCTTTTGGCCTTCTTATTCCAACATCAATTGGAAACCTCCTGAAAGGCACCCTACTCTTCTTAAGGTTCAATTGTGGTATGTCGAATTTCTTGAGATTTTGGGCATGTTTTGACAAAGTTCCCATATTCATGACGTGAATTGCATCTGAATGAGATATGCTCATAATCAAGGGGCTAAAGATGTCTCCAACCCTCCAAGCTTAGTCATATTGCCTATGAAATCCCCTTCTCCAAATTTATTTCCAAACAGATCCCGACACAATAGTAAAATCATCCTTTGGGTTCAACACTATCAATAAATCAAGGTATCTTATTCTCATTGCCTTTGAGGGAAGATTTTCCCTACAAGAAAATGGTTAGATTCAACAATTTGACCCACATAGAAACTATGGTTAGTTCCATTTCTAGATCAAAGTCTAAACACTAGTGAGTGAGGAACAATCCTCTAGAACCCACGAAGTATGATCATGATCTAAAGATCACATTTTTCTCTTCCTTACTGCTAAATGAAAACATGAAAAAACCTCAGCTGCAAGCTGAGTAGTCCAATCAAAATATACACAAGGGCTGGGTCAAAATATCGTAAACTTCATAATTAATTCATGTATTTTATAGAAGGTAAGAACTAGCATAGACCTTGTATGATGGGGACAACCACTCACAAGCTACTGAAGTTGTAATGTGTAGTCTCTCTCCACACTGCCAAATTGAAAATCAGATGGAGTCTGCCAAGAATGTACAGTAGCTGTGTGATATAGACTCAAACGTTAACCAGAATGAAATACCGAAGATAAACCCATAAATATTGTGCACTTGGCCAGGGATCCATGATTAATGCTAGCCTCCAACTACCCTCATTCTTGCTTCAAATTTCATTTTAATAGATTGTATATACACTCATCACATTTCTATGATTTCCATTTCATTTCTCAGTGAAAGAAGTGTTATTTATGATTGTTAACCAAGAAGCATTGCTGGCATTTGTTTCCCATATTTCCCAATATTTGGGATGGTTTAGACAACAGTTCTTGAAACAATATATAATATCTGAGTCAGAGGTGACATGCACAAAACTTATTGACTAAGAGGAATGCTTGATTTTGGCTAGCAATGGGCTATGGTATGTTCTTTAGAATGATTTTGTTTGTGAAGTGGCCTAGACATGCCTGGTCAGCTACCGACCCCAGCGTTCTAAGGGAATCACCGAAGGATTCTTTGCTAGTGCCATTGATGTTGTGCTTCTTACAATGTTGTCCCTCAAACACGGAAGCAACGACAATATTAGCGTAATCATTGTCGATTAAAGTCCAGATTTGAACCCAGACCTAAACCCAACCCAAAGATAGGCAAAAATAGAAGCATAAATAGAAGAATCATAAATAAGAAAATCAAACCAGATGTCTAGGTGCCCAACATTGGAATTGGAAAGATTCCTAGACTGAGTAACCAAAATCAAAACTTCATACGAAAAATAGGGGCATGCAACGAACAGGTACATTTCATCTCTGGTTTTGGTCTTTTGTAGCTAAAAAAGAAAATATGTGTGTGTGGGGAAGGTGGCGAGAGATGTAGAAAAGGATTCTTGATTTCATCTTTCAAGTGGGTGGATATAGGTGTGTATGTCTCATTTTTTCATGCACAAAACAATTGTAAAAACGGTGGAGTTTCTCCAATTCTCCCAACAATCAATATAAATGATTTCAAATATGTACAACTATGCTCCTCCTTTCATTTTGTCTCTCCTTCTTCACGGTTCATTCACTTTTATGCAATTGTAATAAACATAAGCCCCATGATCTCTGTTTCTTCTCAAATTCTTTTCCATGCATTTTCAACTAGATTGAGTTTACCTAATTAAATTGAATGACCAGTGTACTCATGGATTGAAAAATTGAGTTGCTCCGTGTACTTATTGATTGAAATCTACTTGAATCAAAGCAAAACAAATTAAACTTCAATACATACAGTTCATAATAATTAATGGCTTGTCCTTGCGTAACACATACATAGACTTCAATACTCATTATAGGTACATACAGTCTATAATAATTACATTTATAAGAGAAATACAAAGGTGCCAGTATTCCTCTGAACTAGAACTGAAAAGGTTCACTGATTGGCATAACTAGTGCCTTCGAAGCTGTCACGTAGTATATGAAAGGAATAACTTTGAGACGTTAACATCCAATATAGTTGTTAACATCCAATATTAGAGATTGAATCACTATAGCTGTTAACATCCCGTATTAGAGATTGAAGTTTAATAATTTATTCCCTTCCACGAGGATTATGAGAATCGTGGAGGAATGATGCTAAGATCCAACATAGAGATTCAATGAAGAATAACATAAACTTGACTTTTTAAGTTATACATTTTCATGTAGTTGATGCTCTATGATGATAATGGGGTTCTGAGAGGAGACAAACTATTTAAACATTCTTCCTATTTAAAAATGCATACTTCCATGGGCTAGATGCCTTCTATGTATATCTTGATCCATCCATAATTGTTGTAATATTTTTTAAAGATTTCAATTCTATAAACCTAAGTACGTTCTTGTGCTTTTATGAACTCAATTTTGAGATTTTAACGAGAATGACAATATTTTATGTCACATTATATGTTGAATGTTAAGCATTTTTCTTTAAATAAGTACTCAAATGTAATGATACTATGGAATTCTCTATTTTCATTTATATTTATATTGGGAATGTAAGAATTCCTAGAATAGAACGTTTTACTTTTGAAGGCAATGAGATGTTATATGTTTATGTGTAGATTGTGCAAATGTGTTATTTAGTTTAGGGTGGTTTTTATACTTGCTCATATTTCTTACTACATCAAAATGAATGTTTATAAAATGTTTAAAATTATTAAAAAAATATTTGGGAAGATATTTTTAATTTGAATTTTTACTTTTTTTTATTATCAGGTAGCATTATGGTTAATGCTATTATAATTATGGCTCAGTTTTTTAAAAATATTGTAAGAGGTCTTCTCATGATTAGGTTTGCACGTGCACCCTGCTCTTGAGTGTGACTCCTTGTTCTCTGCAAGCTTGGCATCGCAGCCATGGCTTTAGGAGGGGGCTTTGTGGCTTCCCCTTCTCCTCCCGAGTTAGCATCATTTAGGAAGCTTGTAGTGGCCTGTTGCAAGCGCCCAACGAGTGCTTTCCAGGAGAACTTTGTTAAGAAATTAGATAGTATTCCAATAGTTTCCCTTCCCTTTGAAGAACCTTGTATAATTGTGTTGAATATAGCAGAACGGGGACTCATTGGGCAACTCACTGACTTATGGCCCTCCCCCAAAGCTATAGATTAATGGGTGCAGAGAAATTGGCGACCCGTAATCTCAGAAGGAATAAAAAGCCATTTGGTTGGTAAGGGTTATTATGTTTTCATTTTTGAAAATATAGAAGACAGAGACCTCATCTTCTGAAATGGGCCTTATTTTATGGGTCCCCAAGGTTTGTATCCAAATAAATGGATGCCATACTTTGACCCAACACAAGATGTGCCATCGACAGTCCTAGTCTGGGTGCACCTCCCACATCTACCCTTGCATTGCTGGAACCCGAAATATCTAGAATCCATTGGGAACACTCTAGGGAAATACATCGAAGGAGTCGAAAGGAAGGACCAATACACTTGTGCTCAAATATGCGTAGAGGTAGATCTGGAAATAGGGCTCCCATAAGCCATGAAACTCACAGTTGCAGAATGGTCTCATATACAAGAATTATACTATGAACAACTTCCGTTTAAGTGTAGGAATTGTCACGGATATGGGAACTTTTCCCGACATTGCAAGAAGAAAGCAGAGGAAGATGTTGAGAAGGAGAAAGGGGAACAATGGACACAAGTGCAGAAAATGGCCTCAACAAAACAAACTAACAGAACAAAAGTGAAAGGGGTTCCTTCCGGGCCTGGTGTGTCTTCCACGGGGAAGTTCCTGGGGCAAGGGAGTATAGCTTAAGTAAGACCAGAGGCTTTCAAAACCCTTTCGAAATTCTAAGTATCCCAAAAGATCTCTCTGAAACAACAGTGGTTAAGATCGAACAATAGACTAAACCTCTTGCAGCTGAAGAAGGAAATGAGTTACATCACAGAATCAACCAGGCTCTCCTTCAATAGGTTCCTACTCTCCCTTTTATGCAGATATGACGAGGAAGAAACCATTGGAAAACTATGGATCCTCGAAAGAAGAGACACCCAAGAGGCCTTCGAAAAGGGGAGCAAGGAAATCCCTTAAGGAAACAAGAGAAGAATAAGTAGAGAGGAAAGAAATGCAGCAAATCCAATCAACTATTGAAATGTCCATTGGCAGAAATATCAGAGCTAGGCATCCAAAGGGAGGCCCTTTACCCTCCATCCATTTTAAATAATGCGAGTAGTTTCTTGGAATTGCAGGGGATTAGGGAACCCATTGAAAGCTGAAGCAGTCAAATATCTTTTGAAAATAGAAACCCTGGAGATCCTCATGCTCCAAGAGACTAAAATAGAAGAGGAAGCTCTTCTTGATTTAAACAGACTGAAATTGAAGAAAAATGTTGGGAAGGAATTCAGTGCAAGGGGATCCTCAAGAGGGCTTGCAACACTGTGGTCGAAATACACATACCACAGTCCCTGTAGATTTAAATATTGTTCTTGAACCAAGAGAAAAAAGAGGAGGAATAAGAGGTAGGGACCAAATGCTTCCTATAGTTGAGGATATGATACAACAGTGGGACCTTTCAGACTTCAAGCCCAACAAGGGTCTCTACCCTTGGACCAACAATAGAGTAGGAGCAACACACATTTATGCTCGCCTTGATAGGTTTCTTGTGCGGAGCTTTGTATTGATGGAGAGGAAACTAATCTTCTCTAAAATCCTCCTAAAGCTAACTTCAAATCAGAAGACAATCCTTTTATAGTTGGAAGAGGAAGAAAACTCGGGTCCTATACCCTTCTGATTTTGTCCTCTTTGGATAGAAAAGGAAGGGTTTAAGGAATTTTGTATAAAGGCTTGGTCCACCCTGGTCATAGGATCACCCAGCTTTGTGTGGGAGCATAAATTAAAGGTTACCAAGTCTGCTTTGAAAGAATGAATTAAAAATCATTCCATAACCCCTCTGTCCTTAGAAGGGAGATTGTTGAGTATTTAACTAATTTGCAGATGGATATGGAGAATAAGGACATCACCAACTTAGAGCTTGAAAAGGAAAAATCTTCCCAACTCTCTTCTTTCCAATGTTTTCACCATGAAGAAGAATATTAGAGGCTCAAGTCTTGCAGCCCATGGTTAAAAGAGGGAGACCGCAACACCTCCTTCTTCCACCGAAAATATATAGCCCGCCTCTCTAGAAACCATATTTCTAAAATATCCTCCCTAGACGGGACAGACTATAAAGGAATTGATCATCTCAAAGAGGCAGCAAAATCGCATTTTCAGAAATTATTCAAAGAGGATGGAA
This sequence comes from Pseudotsuga menziesii, assembly GCA_001517045.1. Classification (NCBI taxonomy): domain Eukaryota; kingdom Viridiplantae; phylum Streptophyta; class Pinopsida; order Pinales; family Pinaceae; genus Pseudotsuga; species Pseudotsuga menziesii. The sequence continues at coordinate 73,930 of LPNX010601008.1, read as the reverse complement.
TTGGAAATGAGGAGGCCACCTCTGAATTTCCATCTCATATTCATTCTCTCTATCAACCCAGAGGACAACTTAAGAATCATGAAGCCCTTTACCGAGGAAGAAATCAACAATGTTATCTAGTCTATGGACCATAACAAATCCCAAAGGTCTGATGGCCTCTCTATACACTTTTATAGAGTTTGTTGGTTAATAATAAATATTTATCTACTAAGAATGATAAATCCTTTCACCAAAAACCCAAAGTGGGAGGTTGCACCAATTCCACCTTTCTCACTTTAATCCCCAAAGAGATGAATTTGGGCACCTTTGAAAGATTCAAACCTATATCACTTTGTAACACATCCTATAAAATTCTCTCCAAGTTGATAGAAAACATAATAAAGCCTTTACTAGGAAAACTCATTTCACCCATTCAAAGTGGCTTTGTCAGAGGGATACACATTTTGGATAGCGTGGTCCTCATGCAGGAAGCTTTGCACTCAAGTCATCAACGACAGCAGAAAGGGGTGCTTATACAGTTGGACATGAAAAATACTTTTGATCGGGTAAATATTTCCCTTATTTACAAATTCCTTCTTTCCTTTGGTTCTAGCTCAGATTTTGTCAATTTGATAAAAGCTTGCACTAAAAATCCTTGGATAGCTCCTTTAGTAAATGGCAGAACTGCCAACTATTTCCAAGCAATTAGGGGAGTAGGGAAAGGATTCCCTCTATAACCTATCATGTACATTCTAATGACATATCCTTGAGCATAAAGTTGTCAATAACAAAAGAAGTAGGGACATTTCCAAGTATTAGGGTGATGAAAGGATTAGACCCAATCAATCATGTCTTGTTTGCAGACGACTCTCTTCTTCTTGGAGGAGATTCTTTAAATATTGCAAGGGCCTTCAATGAGATCCTACAAAGATTTTGTAGCATCTTTGGAGCACTAGTCAATAAAAAGAAAAGTGTTGTGTATGGGTGGAACACAGATCAACAAACAATATTACGAATAACCCACTTCTTGGGGTTTTTTGGATTTTCCACATGGGAAAAAATCAGTTATCTTGGCTTACCTTTAACATTGGGACCAAACAGATCCTCACTTTGGCTCGAAGTGATCAGTAAGATCAAATCCAAAATTGTTTCTTGGGGAGGTCAGTGGCTTACAAACGCTGGAAAATTCACTCTCATAAAATCATTACTTTATTCCCTCCCTATCTATCATTCCTCCTTCCTTCTGGCCCAAAAGGCAATCATGGAATAGGTCTCTAAGCTAATCAGATATTTTCCATGGCGAGGAGGAAAAGGAAATCAAAGTAAATTTCATTTAGTAAGATGGGAAATAGTTAAAAGACCAATTTTGGAAGGGGGACTTCAAATTAGATATCTTGAATTAGCTAATATTGCTCTGGGAGAAAAAATCTTATGGAAACTCTTTTTAAATTGCAGCCATCCAATTAGCCAAACCTTTTTGAAAAAATAACTAAAAGGGGTTCTTTGAGAAATATTCATTTAGAAAATAACCCCAAAGGAACCATCATCTAGAATCTTTGTCGAAGAGGACTCAAATTCTTTCAAAAACATATGTTTCGGGTTCCTGGGAATGGGAAAAACCACATCCTTGGAAAGCCGCCTTTAGATATCTCCATAGATATAGTGGAGATTAGATATTGGCTCATTCAAAATGGGATTCTTCTCTTGGAATATATTTATTGTTTGGATACCATAGGAAACTGGATGGCATGTACCATCCGAGAAACTCTAGTGCACCTGCTACTACAAAAGAATTTGCTCCTTCCTACATTGGAGGGATTGGCTCTGGTTCATATCCACGCAACTAACAAATGGGGATGGGGAAATACTGGATACTTCTTTGCAACACAAGGTTTCACCTTTCTACAATCCATCCAAGCTACGATTCATAGCTCGTCGCTCTGGAAGCATGTATGGAACCCCTTTGGCATACCCAAAGTTAACTTCTTCATTGGGGTATTAATGCACATGAAAGTATTGAATGGTGAAAATATGCTTAAGAGAGGAATACTTGGACCTCACAGGTGCCCCTTTTGCTTCCTAGCTCTTGAAAACATTGATCATTTGTTCATGGACTACCCCTTTTCCCAAGTGGTTTGGAAGCACACCCTTCGAGGCCTCAAATCACAAATTCCATTGCAATTTTCAGTGGTCATGCTCTTCTCCACATGGAAAGTGAGGTACCCCTATGCATTCAAAAGTAAATCCCTCTGGATATTCCTAAGTATATTTTCTGGAAAATATGGCCAGCAAGGAACGACAAGATTTACAAGAACACTATGCACACTCCTTTGATGGTGGCTGCTAAAGAAAAAGCATTACTAATGGAAACATTGGACAATCACTCCTCCTCGGTCGAGTCTTCTTTCCTTCCAGAAGAGAAAAGTTGGTTAGGCCTTCTTAAGATACAATATAGGAAAAAATATTTCAAAAGGCACTTATCCATCCCTAGATGGCGTTTACGAGACCCATATGTAGATTTTCAAGTTTGGTGGAAGAAACAGGGAAAATCAAGTGTATTCTTTGATGGAACTTCCAAAGGAAGCTGAGTGGAATCAAGGGCAGGTGGAGTGATTTACTCCCCTGGGGGATCTCAAGAAGAAATTTACAGCTAGGGTTTAGGATAGGGCACAGAAAACCAGGCAAAAATACTTCTCCTTATCAAAGGCTTCTAGATAGCTAAATAATTCGGGTTTAAAGATATACAAGTATTTGGAGACTTGGAAATATTAATAAAGGTTTAAAATTCCGAGGATCAATTCAAAAATCCATCTCTAAACAAGGCATTGCAAAGGATCTAGTTTTTATTGCAAGACTTCAACTCCACCTCCTTTTTCCACAATCTTCGAGGATCAAACAAGGAAGCAGATACAAAGGATAATGCAGGTTGTCTTTTTCTAGAAGGAGCATTCAACAAGAATGAAGAAGCACCCACGTGGACTCCCATCCCTTAAACATTCAGGTTTCGATCCAATTTTGTTGTGTAAGAACCATAAAGGTTGTAGTGTGGTTGAGTGAGTCTCTAAATCCATGTAATTTTGGTTGATTTGGCTATGAACCAACCAAATCCATTATATATATATATATATAACTGTTTTAGTTATAAAAAATGTTATTATAATTATAATTCTTATTTATTTTTAGTAAATATGAACTTATAATTAAATAAATAAAAGTATTTCCTTTTCAGTTGTAAAAAGAAATAATACCTATTATTATGTCTTGGAGGACGGATATATAGCTTCATCTGTATAAATGTAATAATACCTATTATTATAAATATAGCAATGATGCGAGTAAATTAATTGGGTAGTTGCTATTAATTTTATTTGAAATTTAAACTTCAAATATTTGTGTTTTAGTTTTTATAATTTATTTTTTTTTGAAAAAAATTATTTATCTTGTTTCTTGATTGGAAAAAGACACACTAACATTTGCTTCATTTTTCTGAACCCAAGAGGGAGGGAGGAAAAACATCAACTACATTAAAGCATTTGTGACTACCTCATATTGAGTAGTATGTGTGTGGCTTAGGTAGTACTGAGGCACATAGTCTTTTTATTTTGGTAAAAGGGATGGAAATAGACAGAATATGGCCCTAGATTTGCTACCAAATTAAGACGGAGATGATTCCAACAATCATCAAGCTTGTTGCATCTGCATTAAATGCTCTGCAGCTCAATGGATGGCTCTTGTCATTCATAGAGGAGCACATGGTTGGTGGAAAAGAGGGTAATTACCATTACTAGCAACCAGTTGTCGGTGGACGTACATGTAGTAAAAAGTGTGATAATTTTGTCTGTTGGATTCAGCATGTTGTATCTACCATCGATTTGGAGATGACATGGCCTTTTTATCCTTAACCTGCCTTTTTTAAATGATCTAGGTCTAACATGAGCTTCATTAATTTGCTAACTCTAGTTGCCACTCTTTGGTCTTGAGTTCCAATCCATTTGTCGGTTTTATGCCTTCACCGGTGATTTAGCTAAAATAGACGGAGTTGAACCAAATGGTCCATTTGATATTGGCCAGAGTCAAAATATTATATAGATCACACACAAGTCATACACTATTATCGATAAGAATAAAAGTTAGAAAGAAAACAAAACGACCGTCCTCTTTTCTTTCATTTCCATGTCACGCATGTAGACAAGCATGTTTAAATTGTTTGAATGACTTAGTTGTGTTCAACCTTAAGACCAAGTGGGTTTCATATTTTCTAAGTTAGGTTTAATGTAGAATCTCATTTTTAATTGATCACAAAACATTATACATTAAAATTGATGCAATAAACACTTTAGTTAATGTGCATTTGCATTTTCATTATATTATAATGGAGATATAATTCTAGACCTTTATAATACGGTATTTAGTATCTTTTCATATATTATAATTTTTAATCTTTAGTTTTTATCATCATTTTTATTCACGAGTTAAAACAAATCTCCAAAATATTATGCCAATAACAACATTTTGTAATTTTCCAATATATCGAATCACAACTATATGTTTTCATAAGACCCTGAATATGAAATTAACCATGGACAAGATACATGAAATGATATTCCAAAGATTAAATTTTACAGTAAAAATACAAAAATATTTGTCAATTAAGTGAAATGAAGCATTTTCTTAAATATATTCCAAAGATTAAATGCTACATTAACATTACATAAATCTTTGTAAATTAAGTGAAAGGAAGCATTTTATTAAATAAATTAAAGATATTTACAGAGATGGGATGAAAAACAATAAGCAAAAGATTATATAATATAAAAATATGATACAATATAAAAATAGGAGAAGATATAACTATTCCCTCCGAAGAGTCCATAGCTTATTTGTTAGAAAACACTATTGGTCATTAGATTGGTTTAACAAAAAATTAGAAATACAAATCGATTGGTCGTTCCATTAAATTATTATTTTCATGATAAATCCATTAGGACATAGATATATTAATGATAATTTAATTATTAATTTTGTTATAATGTTATATATTTCAAATCATCAAAGGTCCATCGCATGGCATTCCATGTGATTTCCTCTAAAAAACATTCAAATCATCACCACATGATTTAGATAACTTGTGTTCATTGTATGTCTGAGTATCTATGCCTTTACTTCATATGTATTGAATAAAAATATTAATATGACACATTAATTTAGGGAATTTATAATTTTTCATATCTTTTTCTTGTTTACCATCAACATTATAAAAATGATCTACTGAGAGGTATAGCAAAGTTGGAAGCGTATGGTTGAGATGAAAGCAACTAGCCATTTATTTAAAGCAAAGGAGATTCGATGCTTTTATTCTACGTTTTTCTTTCTTTAGTTCTTGTTGGGGAGATTAGGGTTAAGTTGAAAACAACTAGCCCTACTTTGGTTTTTTTTCATTGGTATAGCCCCTTGCAATTTTCAAACGACATGTAAATCAAACTACATTTCTTCAATCTATCAAATCTAAGGCACAACACACCTATTTCTATAGTTATTGTCTTATAGCAAGAGCTAGCAATGTCGGGGACATTGCCACCTCGTGGATCTTATTTATTCATTATAAAATTTGAAACCCCCTTTCCTTTATATTCATTGGAGTTTAAATTATGTTAATTTATACTTATCATCATAATTTTATATCTCCAATATATTTTTAAAATAAGAAAATGTACCTTCTTGTTTTTAATTTCTCCACAAAAATCACCTCACCATGTCTTGTGACCAAAACCTAACACTCTTACCTTCTTCACTATGCATCCCCATTATGAAATGCCTATGTTATTAATTGGCCAATATACGTAAATGCCTTTGCTAACACTTGTTATATAATTCCATCCATGTGAATACACATGTATTATTCTTTGAAGATCATTATACATTTTCTTTTTCTAATTTTCCTTCAAGATTGTTTAGGAGTCTCAAAATGTTCTTGAGTTTGTCAAAATCTCTCACTCCTTGTGGTAAAGTGCATTAAATTTACAGTAAAGTGGTAATTTTTTTTTATAGGGAGTTTAATGTTGAGGTAGATGGCCTCTCTAAAAAATCAACTGGGGATATGGATTCTCTCTTGTACTTTGAGGAATATAAAGATGGGGTAGTTACAAATTATGGATCTTATTGTGTTCTGGTCTTTATAGTTAGACTTTTTTTGTCATTCTAGAGCTATGCATTTTATTCTCTCATTGGTACTTTCAATTTAGAAGATATTTTGCTTCCAAAACGCCATAGAGAATTTCGAATCCTGAAACGGTTTGATCTGGAGAATGAAAATGTAGTATTTTCCAATGGAAAAGACATAAAAAATGACGAAGAACTCATGGGAAGAGATCAACATCTTAGCTTTATCCAGCATCCATGGCTGAATGGTTAAAGCACCCAACTCATAATTAGCGAACTCACGGGTTCAATTCCTGCTGGATGCAGGGGTAGGGAGTCATGTTTTCCCTATTTATTCTTTGGTGATACTTGTAAGTGGTGTTTTTTTACCATATGCCAACATATATTTTGGTGCTCAGTTGATGGAGGGATATTATTTTACTTTTTTTTGGATGGGGTGTTTTCAGCCATATGGTCCTCCATGCTCATGATGTAATGTTTGTTGTAACTTTGATTCCCTGTGAATAACAAGTTGCATTTTTTTTGGTGTGAGAAGTGTATTAAACTTATATTAAATACTAATCTTTAAATGGGGAAAATTGTTCGATGATTTTCAAATAAATTATTAGGATGATTATAAAGTTTTATAGTATAAAATGAAAGTTCGTTTATATATTGCTATTTAGTGGAAGGAACTTTGAACTCCCTTTTGTGATTCATCTCCTCCTCGTGCACTTTTTATCCTAATGTAGGATTTGTTCCTCCTCACACACTTTTGATCCTAATATACTATTTGTTCCTTTATCTACACTTTTTTTTCTTTGGGAAATAAAACACAATTTATTTCATTAAAATAAATCACCTTTTACAGAGGCATAGTAATCCTTTTCAAAAGATCTGATATCAAAATCGATACATCTCCATATTTGAGCACAAAATTTGTTCAGTATCATCATATTGTGACATGATCACATACAATATATAGTCCAAAAAAACATAACAAAAAATTGTCATGAACAACTCATTGAAACTCCAATATAATTGCTCATATTTAATTCCTATGCATAAATATATATAGGAGTGTTCTAAAAGAAAACAAAAAGATGATGGGTCCTTAAATAATCTAATATGTGGTCCTGGATAAAATTCCATAATGGTATCATTTTCATTTTCCCACAGGTGTCAATATCCCTCTATTTAATCTGACATCCATTGAATTTCTTTCTCTAAAAATGTGTTGGAATGAGGTCTTCTGAAACAAACCCTTAATTATAGACAATAAATTCATCACGGGTAAATAATTTAAAAATAAGAAGGAAACATGCATAGGATTTTTACAGCCAACGTTTCAGACTACATAAAACTAAGTCCGTCATCAGGGAAATCAGTCAATCATGTGATTGGGATGAGGGAGAATAATCATCCAAGAGTATATAAATACTTGAATTCCCTCATGAGGTCGGCTATAATTAAGTCGACTTCTCCATTTCAATGCTTTTTAATTAGGTTAATAACTGGAGTCCACTATCACTAGGCTTCAGTCCTTCATCTATGTTTAGTGTGTTGACTCTCTTCTCAATTTCCAAATCCCCCCTCATTCTCCTTCTATTATATTTTTATTCTCTAGTAATTAACAAATATTTTTCCATGCAGATTTGATGAGTAGTGGTGTGTGAGTGTTCTGCTAAAGCATATTTATCTCTTCGGTCGTGAATTATGTCTGCACTTTGTTCCTTTAGTCAAACTTGTAATGAACATCTGGTTTCACTGATATAGACCATTCTGTAAGAACAAGGTATTTAGTACACCCCTTTCATTTGTCTCAGATCAATCTTGGCTTTTGTTGTGTCCCCTAATCCCAATCACATGATTGAGTGATGATCCTGATGATGGACTCATTTTTATGTAGTTTGAAACGTTGGCTGTAAAAATACTACGCATGTCTCCTTCTTATTTTTAAACCCTTAATTATTATGAACTCTTCTTATAAAGCATGAAGACATGTGTTCTTGGGTGATTGACTAAGCCTCATCCAATCCACCACCAACTTAGAATCACCACAAATCTAAATATTCTGAACATCCTTTGAATGGACAAGCAGTAGAAACAATTTTAAATCCATCATTTAGGCATGGTTGTTTGTGCTCTCCCCCACAGTTGCAGAGAATTGTATCCAATGACAATCAAAGAAGTAAATGATTCCACCAAATCCACCAATAGGAGGCCTACCTTGTGAATCCATGTCAAAATATTCCCATTTCCTTGCTTTGTCAATGTCCTCCTCCACCACCCTTTGAATCCTTTGTGGACTAACATCCTATGGGAAAATACCAAGAATATCTAAACTCCTAGATGCATATATAACACGAGTTGTGTGTACCTCATTAAATATAACATGGTTTTTGTTCAGTCATGATCCCCACATAAGCAATGTTGGTAAAGCCAATAGTTATTTGTATGCCCCATTATTTTTCCACATGTGAAATACATCTTGAAGATCCCTACCATGCCAAATAATAAATTTTCCTTTGAACCATGTCACATATTCCCATATCCTACTAGTATAAGGACAGTGTATAAAAATTTTCTCCATGCATTCATTATCTACCTTGCATAATGGACACCAACCTGGACCTATCCAAAACCTCTTAATCATGTTGTCACATACCGATAATTTGTTATGTAATGCCAACCACAAGAATAGCTTGATTTTAAGAGGACAGTTAAGCTTCCATATCATGGGAATTCACCATGGTTGTTCAGGAAGGTATTTTTCTTCTCTTAAGACTTTATATCCCAATATTGGGGTATAAGAACCACCCACTTCATTCTTGGACCAAATCATGGAATCCTCCTTATATGCTAATTGGATATTACAGTATTAAAGGCACTTTAAATATTTTTTCCATAGGAATGAATCTTCATTGGAGAAACCCATCTCTGTAGCATTGTTTCAAACTTGTTTAACATCAAAATTATTATATACATCATTGATATGGATTAGAAACAAAATACCCTTCTACTCTAAATGCTCAATCATATTCCTAGGAATCCTATGATCATTGTGTTGAAATATTGTAACTTCAAAGGATATTCTAAATGTATTTTACTGATGTAACCCAAGGTAGATGTTATCATTCCTCTGATGGGGTGTTACTATTGTATTTGGTCATCATAGAGTCATGAGGTAAAGCCTCCTCTTGTGTCAGGTCTTTAGCAACCTAACTAATAATATAATATATTGTTTTTTAGTATTCCTAGGTGAAGTCGTCCCAGACAGTTTATTGGGGCTGACTTGTCTAGTGCAAAAGTCAATTGACAAATATGTATAAATAGAGGAGTTTTGGTTCTTATTTGAACATAGACTCACTCACTTGTGTAGCTGTAGTAACCCAAAAATTCGTAAAAATTTAAAAAATTTCATGTAACATAAAATGTCAAGGTGTCCTTGCCAATGAACCATTAACTGTTAGCGGATATTTAAATGGTTTGAAAATAACAAAATCATTTCTTTTCTTTGGTTCTGTATAAATTATTGGCTTATCTTCAAATACTATGTTAGTACTGTTAAACATAGCAGTTTGTGTTTTTCAGAAAGTGAGAAAATAAACCTGCATCTTAAACTAATGCTAAGTGTGTTATTGTCTTCTTTTGTCAAGTAGGAAAGAATCTTAGGTGTGATCGGGGCTTACTTAGCTTACAGCTAATGCAGTGGAATGATGGTTCTTTTACAGGTTCTAACAGGTAAGCAGCTTGTTCCAGTAAATATCCAGATCAAGAAAGATACTCCACTAGCATAAGAAAAAATGCTAGTAAATTAAAAAATGTTTGTTTGCAGCTTGACCTGTAAGAGGTAACGTTGACATTGCTAAGTCAACAAACTGCATAACGATGGTAAAACAAAACTGTGGAAGGATGGGTTATATGCATGTTCAATTTACCACCAAAATGGGACCAATTAATTCATCAAGTAGTTTTCGACTATTTGCTTAGATTTTTCAAAATGAAATATTAAGAACACTTCTAAAGAATACTCCTACTTCTTCTCATAAGAATTTATGATCTAACACTTTTATAAAGAAAATATATGTTTCCCATGCATATGCTTATAATTACATATCTGTCATATAGCAATTGGAGTTTGGTTCTAATCGTATTCAATTGAATTCTTCTGTAACATAAAAATACTCTACTTTATTAACCTTCTAAACTATGTCTTCTCACCTCATTCCCTAGTATATCTACCTAGATTTAAATATACTTTCAATTAAAATTGTTATAAATTGTAAATTCCTTAATGTAATGTTGCCATCATATGTATTAGAGAAGATCTTGTAATTATTGGTGCTATAGTTATACAAATTACTCTCAATCTCCAAGATCTATGTAAAATACTTCAAGGGATGAGTAGATTACCTCTTTAAATAATGTTTTACTATTATAAGTATAGTCCTTTATTTATATTCTACAAACATAGTTAGAAAGTGATTATCCTAACTTGTCCAGTGGACAGTCACAAATAAAAGAAAAACCATCTTATTTATCCTATGGTTTTAAAACTAGGAATTCGACACAACCAAGAATAATAACATTATTGACAAATGAAAACATATCATTGATATGATTTTTGACTTGCCTCACAATGATTTATTGCAGATTGGAAATCGACTATGGTATCAAACCCACGATTGAGAAATCATTAGGGACACATGGTAGGTGATTAAGCCACTAGGTTTTGTTGACTTAAAGAAATTGTCCTAACCCTATCTTCACGTTGTAAGGGTTTTCTTCAGTTGAGGAGCGGTCGAGCTGAGACCTCGTGCCCGCCATGGTTCTGTGCTAACCTCCAAATATGAGAGCACCAGTCTTTCATGCCCCCATGAGCTTGTGTAGGGTTGGTAATATACTGTGGTTTAGAGCCATGTTGACTGTCGAAGAGGCATTTGAGCATTGAAGCTAGTTTCACCGTCGTCTTGAGTAACTATGGGCGTTTGTTTACTGTGCAAGGTGGATAGAAATTCTTAGGTGAAGAGTTGCATCTGCCCCTTACTTGTTTTCTCCCTTCTCGTGGTTTTTATCCCCTTCAATTCATGGCTTAGGGTTTTTTCTACACTCTACTCAAACATAGTTCCCGAGCTTACCTTCTCTGAGGTGCCACCGAGCTAGGATTGGGTGGTTTCCATGAATTCACCACTACGAGTTTTACAAGGAAAAATCCTAAAAAAAAATCTTACAGTTTATTAAATTGCAGGGATTTCGTTTTGGTTTTAAGAAAATAGCTAACAATGCTATGATGTGCAGGTTTCTCTAGCCTTGGGTTTGAAGTTGGATGTTAAACTACCCTTGGTCTTCAGCAACGCGTTCTCTTGGTAAGCCTCGGTGACATCTGAGGGTTTTCCCTGCACACAAATTATGGTGGAAGGAAATAGAAACACCGACGTGATGGTTGATGGCTTGTCCATGGTTAATAGTTATCCTATTGTTCTTTTGTTTTATAAAATTTTAAAGCCCTACAGGCTATTGTAAGGAAATGTTAAGGCTATTGCAGCTACGACTTCATGGTTTTTATTTGAGCCTTCACGACCTGGAAAGATATAAATGATATTTAATTTTAATATTCGGCTCTAAGCCATGACTATACTATCCAACCGCTGGGTGGTTTCTTGAATATGTAATTGTTTTTACAGGAAAAGAAATGGCTGTAATGTTAATATTTCTCAAAACGGTTGAAGGGTTTTTCATTGCTGTAAATTATAGTTGTAATATTTTTGGTTGTGTGACTTCTGTTTAGACTTGAAGAAGTCATTTTGGTCAGGATTTAAAGCCTCGACAGTTAATATAAAAGGCCACAGGCCACTATACTTGTTTAGTTTCACTTCATCTTAGTGTTGTTTACAACATTATTTCAATTGGGTTTAAATTTAGGTGCAAATGGTTTATGGTAAATATTTATTGTTATTTACTTTGTACAGCGTTACGAATTTAATAAGATATTTTGTTTCTTATTAAATATTATATTTGAATAGTCTATAGTTCTGTAATTATTTTGCTAGCAGTAAAATCTATTATTACTGTAGTTAAAAAAAAGTTTAATATAAATTTTAAGAAAAGTTTAAAAAAAAAAATTAATATAAATTTTAAATTTTTTTAATTTTTAAAAATGATTTTTTTTAAGGAAGGAGATAAGGTTTTTTTAAAAATAAAAAGAGGAACCTAATGTTAGTGGTGGACTAGGGAAAAGAACAAAGTGGGGGATACAGCCTCATTGGGCCTCAGGGGTTTTTCCTACTAGGAGTGCTTTTTGAGGGAGTGTAGAAGGGGAAGTCGAGTGTCACTAAGTGCCTATGAATACCATATGAATAATGATAGTATAACTGATGCGAAAAATGCCATAGGAAAACCAATCATCCATGACTCATTTTAAGGATCTCTTGTCATCCAAAGAATATAGTTAAAGTTCACCCTGGAGTTTGTGAGATTTCTATAGTTATGGGTCCCATTTCTAGGATAATCATATCCTAGGTATTGTTTCAATTAGATGACAGGGTCCAAACCCAACTTACAGTCAATCTCTAATGACAGTATAAATAACTGGCCTACATATGTATTTATATACTAGGGTTTTTTTTTCCCAGATGAGTCATGTGTATAGTAATGCCTTAACCAAATCTCTTTCACCTGATATTGCTCCACTTCTGGCAGACCTATTCAGTACCCCGACGAGTTTATCTTGGTACCATGCAAGCATAGCCCCGCTTCCAGTGATCCTGTTTAGTACACCGACGGTTTTACTTGCATTTATCGGGCTTCCTTGTTTAAGATGGTACTTAGCATGGACCCATTGCCAGCGAGCCTATTCAATACCCTGGCGGGTTTTCTTCGTCTAACAATTTTAGTATGTGGAAGCTAGTTGGTACTAGAGTGTGTTAATCCTGCTAAACACATGATTCAAATTTTTAGAGCGAACCTTATGAATAAATTTATTTATAATAGCCTGAATTATAGATCATGTCAAAAGAGAATAACTTAAAGTTGTTCCTTGACCTCTGAGTCTATCTTCTTCGTAAAAGATCAGTAATGTTCCCCACAAGTAGAAATTTTACTTACTCTTGGGTTACCTCAATAAATTCTTAAGAGACAAGTTTTGATAACGAGTCTAGAATGAACTAGTATCCCATAGGTGTAAGAAAAACATGATGATTAGAGTAGGTCTGAAGCAATTGTTCAAATGATAAATAAAAAATGTGCATGTCTGAATCAAACACCATATATAAAAACATAAAAATGAAATTAATAAAAAGAATCATAAAAGATAGTGGCTAGAAATGATATAAACAACACTTTAACTTTTCACTTATAAATTTTAATTTTCAACAATAATCAAAAGATAAGGAATTAGGATGCATTATGGGTTTTTTTAGAGCACTTCCCTTTCCGATAATATTTCATGAGCTGATTATAGAAATAAGGTTCATTATCAAACTGAAAAACCACTTGTTAGATGATTCAAATTTATTCATAACAAAAACATATGTACAAAGAAAAGTCATATGATATTTATCAAAATTAGGGAAAGGAAAATAGTCTTCCTGTTTTAATTGACAAAATTCCATAAGTTGATCATAAGAATGAACTCCCTATATAAATGAAGTCATCTTGTTATAAAATGACTTTAATTTATTTGAAGAAACAAAAGTATATCTACATATATACAAATGAAGATAACCCAAAGTAATTTAAGAACCAGGAGAAGGAGGAAATGAATTCCTCTTCAACCAACTCCATCTCCTTCTGTTGTAAGGAATTCTACACAAAATCTTGTTTAGATATTGATCGATGATAAAGTATAAGTCTATGTCCATTTACAACGAAGGAAATTTGTGAATAATCAATTGTGTTAATTTCTACTGACCCATTATCAAAATATACAACTACCTCATATGGACCCATCCAACGGGTAGTTAATTTTCCTTTAAAATTTGTATACCTTGAGTCGAATAGTAATTCCCAATCCTTGATATTAAACTGCTTTTGTTTAATAAATTTATCATGCCATTTTTTCCATTGATTTTGTATTAACATTGTTCTTTGGAGTGCATCTTGTCTAATCTCATCTAACTCATTAATTTGTAAAGATCGTTGTTTCTATGCCTCTTCCAAATCCATGCCTAATTGTACAACCATATGAAAAGTCTTATCTTGGAATTCAATAGGTAAAATAACTTGTTTCCCATATACTAGCTCATAGGGTGTATGTCCAGTAGTGTTTCTCCATGTTATCTGATAGGCCCGCAAGGCCTCTGGGAGTCTATCTTCCCAGTCCTTATGATGTAGCTGAATGGTTTTGGTTAAGATAGCTTCCAATACCTTGTTGGTCAATTCTACTTGGCCATTAGCCTGTGGGTGGTAAGGCAAGGACTTACAATGTCGAATGCCATACTTTGTGGTAAGTTATTTTATCAATTTGGAGGTGAATTGAGAACCCTGGTCAGTGACAATTTCCCTAGGCACACCAAACCAAGTAAATATCTCTTCATATATAAATTCTACCACATATTTATCAATGGCTTGAAAAAAAGCTTTAGCTTCTACCCATTTGGTGACATAGTTCGTGCAAACCAGGATATACTTCTTTTTATGGGACATGGGAGAGATTGGCCCTACAAAATCAAGAGCCCATTTCTCAAAAGGCTCAATGCTGAGGCTATAAGCGAATCTCGTTAGACGATGTAGGTCTAACGATTCTTTGGCAACTCTCACATCCTTTAACATACTTGGCAGTGTCCTTGAAAATGATTTGCCATTAATATCCAGAATGCAACACTTTGTATGCTGTCCACTTGTCAGAAAAGTGCCCACTATTAGATTTTTATCATTCCAGCTAGCATTATCTTAGGATCTTATCTTAGAGAATAACATGCACAGCAATAAACACAAGAGACAAGAGACACAAAGAATTTTCCTCGGGGAAACCATAAAGGAGAAAACCCCGCAAATTCCTCAGAGATAGAATGAGCACCAATGGCAGCAGTAAAACCCAAAAACATAAAAGATGATCTCCACAGCTTGTTCTCTCTCTCACACTTGAGAGAGCTTATCCTGTCTCACTCATGCGCCCCAGTGAGTGAGTGTGTGTGTGATAAATAGAGAGGATCACTCTCTATTTATATTCTTTCATTCACTTTATGTCCACTTCAACATGTCGGCCCCACTTAACAATTACTTACTAGGGCTGACATCTCTAGGAGAGTCTAATAACCCTAATGCCCCACAACTTGTGGGGACTTTGACATTCGATGAACAAGGAGGGTTAACCTTGACACAAATGTGGGGACTATTGCCTTGACTTACAATGGAGGGTTAAGCTCAATGACTTTACATGACTTGTTTAAATTATTGAATCTCCTGATCGGAACATCGGGGAAAGACATGACTCAATTAAATTATAGATACTTCCAGAATAAACAACGTGGTACAATACATAAGTTATACAAGTGAATACATTCTAAAGTTACAAATACATCAACACTCCCTCTTAACTAGGAAGGTATTCTCTCGACACAATTTATCAGCACAAGTCTTCTTCTCTGTATCAAATGGATCATCATCAAATCATATTCATCTTCAATTCATCTTCATCTTCAAGTCATCTTCATTGTCAAGTCATCTTCATCTTCAAGTCATCTTCATCGTCAAGTCATCTTCATCGTCAAGTCATCTTCATTGTCAAGTCATCTTCATCAAGTCTGGATCATCACTTGATCTGGATCGTCACTATTGGATCATCATCAAGTCTAGATCGTCACTAATGGATCATCATCAAGTCAGTATCATCACTTGATCTGGATCGTCACTACTAGATCATCACTTGATCTGGATCTAGATCATCACTTGATTTGCATCGTCACTGCTGGATCATCATCAAGTCTAGATCATCACTTGATTTGGATTGTCACTACTAGATCATCATCAAGTCTGGATCATCACTTGATCTAGATCATCATCAAAGCTGGATCATCACTGAATCATCATCATCATTACTGCTTCTGCTATCTCAATTAAATGATGTTATCTCTTCATTCTTCTCATCACAAGAAGTTCTACAAATCCAACCCTTTTTCATGCTGGTTATAGACCTAGCCTCCATGCAGGTATTCTTCAGTGCTTATATCTAACCCTAAGTCAGAATGGCCCGCCCAGCACTTACATCTGACCTCATCTTGTCAGAAAGGCACACACAGCACTCACATCTAAGCTCATCTTGTCAGAAAGGCCCAGCACTCACATCTGACCATGTGTAAACACATCGCGCCAGAATGGCTCAGCACTTATATCTGACCATGTGCGAACACACCGCATTAGAATGGCTCTGCACTTTCATCCAACCATGTGTGAACACACCGCATCGGAAGGGCTCTGCACTTACATCTGACCATGTGAGAACACATCACATCGAAAGGGCTCTGCACTTACATCTAACCATGTGTAAACACATCACGCTAGAATGGCTCTCAGTCCCAGACTGAGGATTCCTGGTAATTGACCAAGTGCCTCCATTCTCCCGGAGAATGGCATCTCAGCACCAAGCTAAGTATTCATGGTAACTGACTAGGTGCCTGCATTCCAAGAATGGCATTCAACAATTATATCTGATCATGTAGGCACCAATCCTATAGTCATACCAGAATGGCTCAACACTCACATCTGACATGGAATGAACCAATCCTCTCACCATGATAGAATGGCTTAGCCCTTACATCTGACCATGGAAGGAACCAATCCTCTCACCATGTCAAAATGGCTCATGGAATCATCACTTCCCCTATGAGGGAACCTCGATCTGGAGAACACCAAGCTTCTCCCTAAAGTACTCAAACTTCACTTTGGCCATTTCTAGCATAGAATCACATCAGGGTTGATTACGTTCAAGGATAACCTGTGAGCTTCGCCAGGACCGATTACATCCGAGGACAACCTACAGGTCTATTTATATCTAAGCAACCTATGAGCTTCACCAAGATTTATGCTCAGACAACCTGTCTCACCGACTATGCTAGAACTCCCTCTTTCGAGAGATCTCAATCTAGATCACATACTGAGCTTCACTGCTCCTCTCTGCATCATACAAAAATGCAATTCAGATCAAGCAAATAAAATATTAGTTTTCAAAAGAAACATACTACCTCCCAAATAGCAAGTGGCAACATCTTTTGCCTCAGCTGTACTCAGCGCCATATTGTAGGACTCCATCATGCTCTTCCTATCAATGGCACTGCCTGCCCAATACGAATCCACATAACCCTCTAGGTTAATCTTCTGATTTGCCTCATACTTGAGCCCATAATCAACTGTACCCTTCAAGTACCTCACTACATGTTTTGCAACCATCAGGTGAACAGGTCTCAATGTGTTCACAGCAAAGCAAATATCTGGTTAAGTACATCAAGGAATAAATCATCTGACAATACATTATGGAATCAACCGACTCTGATGAAGCAACACCCAATAGCTTTAGGTTCGATGCCATAGGTGTGGTCATGGCCTTGCATTCCATCATCCTGAACCTCCTCAGGATCTCTACTGCCTTGTCCACACCTCCATTCCTAGAACGTAGTGCATCATCCCCAAGTCCTTTATCTCGAACTCAATAGCAAGTCTTCTTCTTGCAAATTTAATGAGTTCCTCTTTTATGTCAGGAACCAGTCATCGACATATAATAGGAGCATCACTATTCTTCTGCCTTCAACCTTGAAGCAAAGCTTGGAATCCTCTTTACTCTCAGTAAATCCTAGAGTCATCAGTAATCTATCCATCCTATCATACCATGTCGAACCTTAGGATCTTCTGTAGTCACTCTCTCTGAAGCGGAGCATCATTCTCCCTCTGTCTTTCATACTCTATGCACTGAAACATTCTGTACTGGAGTGACAAGTAGCTTCCTCTACTACTAATATTCTATGTATCCATCTAGGATCATTGGATACCAAGATCCTTTATCTTGAAATTTTTCAAAAGTTCTTCTCGCACCCATCTGTGAGCTTGTCATCCTCTATAGACTTTCATCTTCAACCTTGTAGCAAAGGTTCAGGTATTCATAAAGCTCCGCATGTATGTGTTATCCCATGGGTATCTTCTAAGCTCGTACAAGGCCTTCTTTCATTTGCACACATGATTCTGCCGGTCATGTGTCTCAACAACCACTGGCTACAAATGTCTCTTCATAGTCTATGCCTTCTTTTCATGAGAAACCTCATGCTACGAATCTTTCCTTGTATCCCATGATGTTTCCATCTACTGCATGATGGAACTATGAACTGCCCTTCAATGTATCGACACTGCATCCTAGACATCATTCTTCTTGAACTAGTCTTCCCTTTCTTCTTGTTTACTTCTTCATAGTTGGAAGGTTCTACATCAATGATGTCACTGCATTCGTCATATTATTCTTTATATAAACTATCGTCACTTGTTCTTCAGAACAAGTCTCATCCTTCTTTGCTTGTAGGTGATTGTACGCGATCTTTCCTACAATTCAAATGCATTTGTATGGTTAGAAAATTTTCATAAGGCATATTCATAATGGCAAATTCTTATGCATAAATATATGATCATGCAACTATTTTAGCCAATATAACATTCATCCATATCTCACCAAAACTTTTCTAGATGCCTTCCATCTCCACCGAGACAACATTGAGATTGTGCACTAATCCAATATGTCAGCAAAGAGGTTTCATTCTAGATAAGTAGCAATGGAGAGTTGTATAGCACCATGAGCTACTTACCCATCACATGCATATTAGTAGTGTACTGTCATTAATGCAAACATTCTATCATGCATAATAAATCAACTGAATATAAACAAATTGCATAACAAAAACAATATCATGAAATGACAATTGAATACTTATCTTTATTTGTTTCGTGGGTAGACTCCTTCTTGATCCTTTTGCTTCATCATCTTCTTCATTCATGACATCATCATTTCTTATCCAAATGCTAAGATGGATAAGAGGTTCTTCAAGATTTTATTCCTTCGTATTTCCTCATCGCTTGAGGGATCTTCTTTGGATAGTGAGAGCTTGATCTTCAGTTGCTCCCATCTTCTCTTGTCTTATTATGAGTCGAGCTTCTTCTTCTTCCCAGAGTCTGCTGAAAGTAATCACTTCCTTCTGGCATAAATTCCTTGCATGAATGAATCCCATGATCCTGGGAGGCCATTCAACGTGGCTATCACCACTTCTGCATTCTCCACTTCTTCTTCTTCTGCTACAAGTTGTTCTTTGATTTGAGAGACCCTTGTAAAGTATGATTGTATGGTCTCTGCATTCTGGATATTCACATCCTTCAACTGTTTTCTCAAAGCCATATTTTGATTTATGTTCTTCCCTTAAAATAGCTTGGTCAAGGAATCAAACATCTTCGGTGTCTTTAGGGAAGACACTTGTGGTACAAGTTGATCCGAGATTGAATCAGCAATGATCTTCTTGGCCTTGACCAAGTTCTTCTTGTGTAAGGCTTTTAGCCTCATCTCCCTCTGGAACTGGAACCTCTCTACTTATGTAGGTGTCCAATTCATTTTCTTCAAAGAAATCATATACTTCCATGCTTAGAAGTTTTCAACTTCACCAAGCTTATCATCAAGCTGATGTGATAGATGACTTTGAAATGAGAACCTCAAATGAAAATAGCAAAAGATTAGATCTTACCGATTTGAGGTGTCTGTCCTGGTTCCGGAGCTAGCTGTTCTAGGGTTTGTTAGAGAAACCCTAATTTTCAAAACTTGGAATATTTCAAATCTTATTGGATAGATAGATAGACCTCTTCAAGGTGAGCTCTCCAATGTACTTCTTTTCTGAAAACAGTGGAGGGAAGCTCCCGGAACAGGAAGCCCTAGTTTTCCAATTTCTTCTACAGAAATTCATGATATTGTTTCTATGGTATCTCCTAAATTACTCCATATATGTATCTGAAATTTGGAAATGAGGTTGCCTCGCCTATCCCTGTTCTAAGAGCATAGGTTTCATTAGAATTGGTTTCCCCAATTGGGACTTATGAGCATTCTCCCATGGTGACCTGTTTCAGGACTGTTCAACATAGCGAATTTGTATGGACTTCCACGTGTCATTGTTACATCTTCTAAGTCTAAAACGTGGACCAAAGAAATTACATTCTGTTCCATTTCTATAACATCTTTATAAATTTAATTTGGACCTTCATAGCCCGAGATATAGCAATTCTCCCCAGGTGTCCTATTTAGGGATGAATCCTGGAAGAGGCTAGAACCCTAACTCGGAGGGATCATATCTCCTACAATATAGTGAATCTGAGGCTGAATTTTGGATACAGTGTAAATAAAGATTTTATATTTAGTATGTGAAATTTTAAGCTCCTGAGACTTCTCAAATACTGAGATATAGCTAATGTACCAAAACTTATTATTTTTAGTATTTTAGGGTTTTTCCAGCTCTGGGTCAAACTAGGGTTTGACTTTCCCGGAGTTTCACCCAACCAAAAATATCGACCCAGGTCTCTAAAATTTTATTTTTATGAGGATAGAAATCCTATGCTAGGCTCACTCAAAAATTCCTCTTCTGTAAGAAGCCCTAATTTCCCACACTAAAAACTGAAAATGTCCAGAATTGAATTCCGCTTCGACAGAAAGATGCGCCCTTTAATGGAGAGTCAGCCTAGCACACTTTTGCAAATGAATTTTGGAGAGAGACACAAAAATTAAGAATCCATAGCTTCTACACCTGTACAATTTATTCTTCTCAGGTTAGCTCTGATACCATGTTAGATTTTTATCATTCCAGCTAGCATTATCTTAGGATCTTATCTGAGAGAATAACATGCACAGCAATAAACACAAGATACAAGAGACACAAATAATTTTACTCGGGGAAAACATAAAGGATAAAACCTTGCAACTTCCTCAGAGATAGAATGAGCACCAATGAAAACAGTTAAACCCAAAAACATAAAAGATGATCTCCACGGTTTGTTCTCTCTCTCACACTTGAGAGAGCTTCTCCTATCTCACTCATGCACCCTAGTGAGTGAGTGTGTGTGTGATAAATAGAGAGACTCACTCTCTATTTATATTCTTTCATTCACTTTATGTCCACTTCAACATGTCGGCCCCACTTAAAAATTACTTACTAGGGCCGACATCTCTATGAGATTCTAATAACCCTAGTGCCCCACAACTTATGGGGACTTTTCCCTCCGATCAACAAGGAGGGTTAACCTTGAAACAAATGTGGGGACTATTGCCCCGACTTACAATGGAGGGTTAACCTCAATGAATTTACATGACTTGTTTACATTATTGAATCTCCCAATCGGAACATTGGGGCATGACATGACTCGATTACATTATAGATACTTCCTAGAATAAACATTGGGGTACAATACATAAGATGTACAAGTGAATACATTCTGAAGTTACAAATACATCAACACCCACCACATGGCCCATCATGGCATGCATGGAGGATTTATGTCATTTCATCCTCCCATACGCATCCTCTTATAATAAGATCTGGGCCAGTACGAAAAGGTCATTTTCAACCCAAGAGTAGTTAGAACTCTGGACTAAAACTTGACGTTTTTTCGTGTGGAAACAAGTGGTTTGGTAACTTTCCATTTGCTAAATATTAGCGATGTCTGCAAACCAAGGAGTTTGAATAGACACAACAAATAGATGTTTGTCGGGGAAAAGTATCATCAACGGGTTTAGCATCGTCATCATGTTGAATACGAGAGAGGAAATCTGTTACCAAATTCTCTCGACCAGGGAGATCCACAACGTTGATGTTAAAATCTTGTAATAGAAGAAGCCACCGGGTCACCCTACCATTGATAATTGGTTTGTTCATTAAGAATATAATGGAAGAGTGGTCCGTATGTACAAAAACTTCATATCGTGTAATGTAATGGAAAAATTTGTTAATAGCATAGACTACTCCCAAAAACTCTTTTTCAGTGACAGTGTAATTCAGTTTGGTAGGAGTCAAATTCTTGCTAACAAAGTAGATGGCATAATATGCTTGGTCTTCCTTTTGGCCTAGGACCCCTCCTATGGCCATGTCAAAAGCATCAGTGGATAAATGGAAAGGAAGGGACCAATTAGAACCCCTAATTATTGGTTCCACTGATAACTTAGCATTTAAGACCTCAAAATCACTTTGACAGGATTCAGTCCATTGGAATTCTGCATGCTTCATAAGAAGCTTAAACATTGGTGCAGCTATTTTAGTAAAATTTTCAAGAAAACATCGGTAGTATCCTGCATGGCCAAGAAAGCTCCTTACCTCCTTTTGAGTTTTTGGAGAGGGAAGATTAACAATTACTTCTATTTTGGCAGGGTCTACCTTTAGCCCTTGTGAAGAGACATGATGCCCCAATACTATACCTTCTGTTAATAACATTTTATATTTTTCGTGGCTAAGGGATAGGTTTGTCTCTTGACATCGGACCATGACCTTTTCAAGATTATCAAGATCCTCCTGAAAGGTATTACCATAGGCTATAACATCTTTCATGTACACTTCTACGCAGTCATGTATAAGATCAGCAAAAATTCCTAGGACTTCCCAATGAAAAGTGGCAGGTGCCTTACACAGGCCAAATGGAAAAACTCTATAGGGATATGTCCCCGAGGGGAAAGTAAAAGTAGTATTATCTTGATCCTCAAGTGCTATCAATATTTGATTGTATCGACTATACCAATCGAGAAAAGAAAAGTATTGTTTGTCGGACAGGGTATCTAGCACTTGGTTGATAAAGGGCAAGGGAAAATAGTCTTTAAGAGTAGCCTTATTCAACTCTCAGAAGTAAAAAAAAAATGCCATTTCCCCGTGACTTTCTTTGGGAATACCACTAGAGGAGGCACCCATTTACTATCTAATATTGGGTAGATGAAACCAGCATTGAGAAGTTTTTGTAACTCCTATTTAACTATATCCTTCAAAGTAGGATTCATCCTTCTCTAAGGCTACCTTATAGGGGGTATACTCGCATCCATGTAAATATGGTGAATACAAGTGTCAGAGTGTATACCCTTCATATTAGTGTACTCCCATGAAAATTCTCCAGCTTGAATTCTAAGGTCCTTGAGCAACTGCTCTTGTTGGTTTTCGCTTAACCCCGCGTTTATGTGTAGAAAATTTCCAAGGCTAACTTCACAAGGTATGGTATAATACCTTGTATGATATTCAATTAAAAAGACACATGGTGTATCCACAAATGTTGAGAGGTCCAACTTTTCTTGAAAATCATCTCCAAAAATTTGATCAAATTGAGCAAAATACTGAGGGAAATATATACAAGTTGTTGAAGAAACAAATTGATTTAACACATTCTCAGTAGTCTGCTCCTGAAGCTCCCAGGAGTAATCACTAGGAAGGGAAAGGTCTTCAAAATTTTCATCCCCAAAATAACAATCTAACCACCACAATTTTTCAGTTACTGGTTGTGTTGGGGGGTATAAAACGAGTTTCTACATAGACAACCGATTAGAAATGGTCATTTCCCCATCCCTACATCCTATAAAGGTGTTAGCAGTAGCTAGCCATGATATTCACAGGATAATAGGATGTCCTTTAGAAGGATCCTTTGATTCTACAACCATAAAGTCAACAGGATATTCCCATGAAGCTACCGACACAGTAATGTCATCCAGAACTCCAGCAGGATTTATTGTGGTGTGGTCTGCTAGTTCTAGGATTGTAGGAGTAGGTCAGACAAACTATCCCAACTGTAAAGTTTCTAAAACTGTGGTGGTAATAATATTAATAGAATACCCTATATCAATAAGCATATTTCCTATGGAAATATTATTTACAATAACAGTTACTACTCGGCTCCTCGTATTTGTATATTTTTCAATTCTAGACTGGTTTGTCATACACTCATACATCTCTCCTATAACATGAATTGTGGGTGGTCTTTTTGTTTCTTTCCTATTATTTTGATACATAGTTCCTTTATTACCTTGCTATAAATTGGTATATCCTTAATATCCTGTAATAGAGGAATTTTGACATGGAAATTTTTTAGTTCATTTAAAATATCATACTCAGGATGAATCACAGGTTTTTCTATCACTAGTCGTTCTGGAAATGGAGGGGTTTTTCAATCTTGAGTTGGTTCTTGATGAGGATGGGTATGCACTGGAATTTTTGAAATATCCACATCCTTTAAAATAACTTCATTCATGACTTCATTGGGATCTTCTTCTTCATCATCATCCTGACGAATGACAACTGATGACTTGGGTTTGTCATTCACAACTCTTCCAGATCGTAATTGGATCTCAAGCACATGTGCAGTCAAAATAACATAGGATGGAAGAGTTTGCAACTCAATGATGTTGAGAGCTTGAGTTGGCTTATTTTTTGGCGTAGTTATCGGTTGTGCGGGTAATAATGTAGGTTGTGGGGGAATTGAATTTTGGAAATGATAAGGTTGTTGTGCAATAAGGGGAACTAGAGGCACAAACCCAGGAAACAAATGTTGGATATTGGGTGGTGTTGAGGATAAGGATTATTAGGTGTAGAGACAGGATGATTAGGTGTAGAGACAAGTTGTGATGGGGGATATGCTTGTCCCCTCCATCCCTGTGGCCAATACTGATGCTGATGAAAATGAGGAGGAGGAGGAGGGTATTGGGATGGCCAGTTCTTCCAACTTGAAATGTTCCATTGTTGAGGTTGTTGGTAGGGATGATAATAAGGTGGGGGTTGTGGTGACAAATTCTAATATGTTGGTTGGTCTCTAGGTTGCCAAGGCCTCCTAGATGTTTCACCAACGTCCCCACTCTTATATATGGCTTGTAACCCAGGCAATGATGGGCAATTTTTTGTTGTATGATCGTCTATGCAAATGTGACATACTGAGATATTGTTCAATGGGCATTCCCCTTAGGGATTCTTAGTCCTACATATTGGATAGAAAATGATCATTTTTGTGCGCTCTTCCTCTTGCCTATTCTTAGCTTGTAAAGCATCTATTTGAGAACCCATTGCTCCTAAGATATCAGTTTTGAAGTTTTCCAATAGTTTTCCTAATTCTATCCTTGTGAATCCGCCAAAACTAGAGGTATTTCCTTTTGGATTTATATTTTATGGT
Source organism: Pseudotsuga menziesii (assembly GCA_001517045.1). NCBI lineage: Eukaryota > Viridiplantae > Streptophyta > Pinopsida > Pinales > Pinaceae > Pseudotsuga > Pseudotsuga menziesii. The sequence goes on along the minus strand of LPNX010601008.1, from coordinate 48,679 downwards.
TCCCGAATATTTTTCCCAACTTTTCCCCTACTTCTAGAGTAATTTCTACACATCTCACTGATTTGTGAAAAGGTTTTGTGAGAGATATCGCCAGATGCCATGAGATTAACGGTTTCTACCAGGTCCTCTGAGATCCCTTTAAGGAAGAGTGTCTGTACTGCATCTTCTCAAAGGTCATTATGTTTAGAATTATGTAATACATAATCAAACCTTTAGAGATAATATTCTAAGCTCTCATCTCCAAGCTATTATATCTTGAAAATGTTGTTTCAAGAGTCTCTAGGTTTGCAATACTCTTGATATTTCTGTAGGAATGTGGTTTTCATATCTTTCCAAGTTCTGATACTATATTCTCCTAATCCCATGAACCATCGTAAAGCAGAATCCTTCATTGTAGTAGGGAAAAGTTTCATTTTTTGAGCATCTTGTAGATAGTTATAGCTTCTACAAAGAATGTCAAACTCGAACATAAATGTGTTCGGGTTTTCATTACTTTTTCCATAGAAAGTAGGTAGTGAAGAAAAAGGGATGTTTTTCATATTTACATCATGTGCAATGTCTAGGATAGGAAACCCAAAGGTAACCTCAATTCAATTTTCTACTTCGTCTTCTTCCTCGTCATTTCTAACCTCATCATGATCTTCATTTTCTCCCCGTATCTCCATTGAAATTTGATTTTTAAAGAGAGTGTACCTAGGAGGATCCTTTCTTGGTGATAATGAGGTGTCCCAACGTTCTTATTCAGGGGAGATCTTCCTCCAATGAGAGAAGTTGTTAGTCGTATGTTTATTAGGTTCTACAAGGTGGGTAGGTTCTACTGTAGATGTCTCAATTTGTGAAACAATTGTATTGATTAAGGTGCCAAAGAGGGATTTTACCTGAGCATGATCAATGAAGTTGACGAAGTTTGGATCCCCTCAGTGAAAATATCGTTAGGTTTTGGTACCAATGGATGGTTAAGGGTTTCCAATGGCTGACCCTCTTGGAATTATTCATGGATGGGGTCCTTAGAACTTCTTGCCATGGTTTCTCTACCTTATAGGGCACCTCCTAAAATATTTCCTTTAGTTCTATGATAAGAACTACTTCCTACATGTGTCTTCTGATACCTTTCAACTGAGTTAGTGGTTGGGGTGGCACACCCCCCATAAAGGTTAGTCATAATTTTGACAGAGTTTTGAGAGCTAGTTCTAACGTATCTACCTTTCAAATCTCTAGGTCTATTCATGAAACACTAAACTAAATGCAAGCCTACAATACTCTTATTACTATTGGGTTTGGGGGAACCTGTTATAACAGATGAGTAGGTTCTTACCTCTTGTCTTATCGCTCCCCTGCCACCAACCTATTACTAAACTTCATAGGGAAATTCTACCTATTCTACCTTACAGAAAAAATCCCTGGAAACGGCGCCAAAATGTTGGGTGTTTTATTTTCTTAATGAATTCACCAAATATTTAATTATCGACCGAGTTTTGTAAACTTGGAGTTGACAAAAAATATATGCTAAGGTATATGGGTACCTAGGATGTTATGATAGATTTTAATCAAGAAAAGATCGAAAGATCTTTCAAAATGAAAAACCGAGTCAAACTTCAGAAATACAACTACTAAGTTAATTAGACCTTACCAAAACCAATATATCAAAGTAGTATCAATCCATACTACTCTACTCTATGAACAATAACTGAAAAGATATAAACAATACTACTCTAAGAAACAAGACTTGATCAAAAGTAAACTATAGTTAAGCTATACAGGCATTAACAAACACTCAAAACTAAAATGAATTATCTAGTTCCATTCTCCTTGAGGATTCTGAGGATATGCATCAAATGTTACAAGAACTGGAGAAGGTGTATCAAAATGACTTTCAAAGGTAATAAGGAAACTGAATAGAAGTAAATCTAATTTAACCTCTACAAAGATATGTAAACTAAAAAGTGTCCAATAACAAGTGATTGTAAACATTGTAATCTATTATTTATTCATAAGTAAATGACACTTCAAGTATTTGAAATAGAATTCCAATTAAAAACTAATTTATTAAAAAGGAACGAAGAACATGTATGTCTAATGATTATTCTGAAACCAGAAACATGTAACAATTATGCTATCCTATGAAATATACTGATCAATACAAGTTTTAAGGAAATCTAAGCATATGGAAAATGACTTGGAAAATGTAATCTAGAAGCAAGTAGAAAACTTAATAAAGATGTTTTATTTATGAATCAAATCCTATCCTATGAACATCTTCATCAACTACAGAATAAGGAGAATAGTTCCTATGCTAGAAATGATGATCAAACCACAAAGAACTAATGTACTTTTTTTATAATGAAATTAACAAATTTAATCTAAAGTCAACCTAAATAAGAATGAAGTAAACTAAACTAGGAATGAAGTTGACTAGTTATAAAGCGGTAATCAATATAAAATAAACACAATTCAAAAAGCAAACTAAGGAAAAAAGAAATGAAAGCTAAGAATATTTATGGAGCTTAATAGATACTTTATGTGGTTCGAAATAAGGTCCTAATTATATATATGACTACTAGTTGACTACCAAAAATAATGCAATTTGAAAACTTGAAAAATTGAACTTTAAACAAGCATAAAACAAAGGAGGAAATATTAAAGTCGGAATGACAGTTTGGATGACAATATAGAAAGACAGTCCAGATGGAAAAAAACAATGTAAATTATGAAATAAGTAACCTAAATGATCCTAACACTAGTTGGTTTATGCATATGAGGATATAGTGAACAAAATACAGTAACTAAGATATTTAGAAATTGAAATTACAGAAGAGCAACTATGTTAATCTACATCGAAGGAGAGAAGTTATTTCCTATTGTATAATAAAATAAACTAAAAGATAAGTGAAGTTAATCTATAGCTGCAAAAGAATTAACAGAGTTGAACCTAACTATGAGCTGAGCCTGAAATATTAAGCTCTAGCTAATTGCAAATGTAAAAGTAGGAAACAAATTGAAAGAAAGGCTCAAAAGAACTATGCACTACCGGTCACTCTAGATTCTGAAAATAGAAACTATTTTAATAGTAAAACATAGATTATATTAACACCAAAAAATATACGTTGCAGGAGACAAAACAACATCAACTATAGGAAAATCGAAATACATACAAAGACTAAAAACAAAAAGCACTTATATGCAGAAAGAAATAATATAAATATACACAAGGAAGACCTATGGTTGTTGAGGGGCCCTTCTTAGAAATCAGGGGCTGCGTCTAAGTAAATCAATCACTCACAGAAGACGAAAACATACATCCACAGCTGAAATAGAATTTTATTAAACTTGGAACAGAGTTTTACAGAATTTCTATGTCGACGACTAGCTCTAAGCTCTCATCTAGAGATGTCTTTTTATCATTTTACAATAGAGGAGTAGGTCGACCCTTTTAGTGGTTGACCACTCTAATAATAGGCAGTCTTAACTGCTAAGGAAATGACTTCATAATGGTTCACGACAATGCACAGGCCATCTACCTGATTTCGTGGGCGTTGGTTCTCCTCGTGCGAGCAGGTGGTGCTTTGATCTCCTTTGACGTGGGAAAAGAATGTGGTGTCGAGGTGAGCGAGCAGGAGCCCGAATCTTCTAGAATGAGGGCTCTCGTACCATTGGGGATGTGTGACCAACAAAACCATGAAACCATTTTTTATTTTAACGCCTCGGAATATTCCAACCAATGAATCTGCGGGTATGAATGGAGGGTTGTATGATGGTCTGAAGGCAGCTGGGTCTCTTCAACATGAACGCGCGTCTAGATGGAGGTCCGTTTGAAAACCAAAACCTGCAAAACAAAGTCTATATGCTAAGCACATCTAAAAAATGTCACATGATTGTTAATAAAACCATAAAATAATGAAAATTAACCAAGACTTGTGTGTTATTCAAATATATTCATACCTAGGTTCAATTGATGATCTAAATGGCAAGAAATATGCCAAAAAATGATAAAATTAATGTCGACAAAGCAATTTAACAACCAAAAATGATGACAAAAATCGAGCATCAACACTGCCGTCAAAGCTTCAGCAATGTCATCGGATTGGCATGATATCTGACAACAGCTGCCACTCAATGAACTTCGGATAACCGATGGGAAACTATATATTAATAATAATAAAAACCTAACACACATGCAATATTTTGTTGTATTCTACGAGTCCTAAAGGCTTTCCTCCAGTGTGCACCATTCCACACTCTACCATTGCTCATTCCCTTTATTAGCTATCTTAGGTTGCATGTTCACATGGAGTTAAGCCCCAAAGAACCTACCATTAGTTCAAGCATCCACTTTGGCATACTATTGTGCTTGTACTTGCTGGCATACTCTTTAGCATAATGCATTCAATATCAAATATGGAACATGCAAAAATTATAGCAGTCAAACTTTGATATCTGCTATAGGAACCTCCCTGGGCAGGTGACATACCACTTTGTCAATGATAAAACTGGGTGAGCTTGATGTGCTAGTAACTAGAGCATGAACTCTCTCTCTATCATCTGAACTTGATCCTCCTTCTCTCTTCTTTGAGATTTCTGGAAGGGAGATGCCATTCTTCTCCAGGAGATTGGTCAGCATGTCTACCTGCTTTTTCATACAAGAGCTTTCAGAGTGATTGCCCTTATTGCAATATGCGCACTTGTTCATTTCACCTTTGTTCTTCTTCTTCTGGTTATTCTTCTTGGGACCTTGTAGATCCTCCGGAGACTGTTTCTTGTCTCTCTTTTGCTTAGGTGGCTTTTTAGCTTTCTTTTTGCTTTTTGAATCCACCTTCGAATCTCCAGTAATCAAAGCTTGATCTTTGGATGGTTTGATGGTGCCCATCATCACCAGCTTATCCTGTTCTTGTGTGAGAGATTCCATGAAATCTGCAAGGCTAGGCATCTTCCATGCTCGAGTTGTCAGTTTTGTGGCATAGAAGGTCGAAACAAACACTGAATAATTAGGGCCCAGCTTCGAGAGGATGGCTAGTA
>LPNX010601008.1:9118-43183 GCA_001517045.1 Pseudotsuga menziesii | reverse complement strand
ACAACTTGCACAAGGTGGGACACATGAACTAGGCAAATAAGACAAAAATAATGGAATTAATGTCTAAGTGGGTAAACTATGGGTTGATTATTCTAACAAAGGTTACTTAGGGTTATATTTATCTTATATAGTTAAATACTATGAAACCTATACATTACTATAACATAGGTAATATAAGTGAACGTTGTATCAACATAATGTATAGTATTACTTTTTCTCATAATGTTTCAACATTTACTATGATTACCCTTATTCTAGTACAATAATACCTTCTTTTTAATCTCTATTTACCAGTATGTTACCTCATACCTTACTTACAGCTATACCTCGGTAATATAGAACACATGGTAAACAATGTAGTATCCAGTTGAATGGTAAGACTTGGTTATTCATTAAAAAGGATGCCCTATGGAAACATTGATTACACGCTATGTATCTTAAAGTTGATATGTTAGTTGCTAATGTACAAATTTTGAGAATGCTATAACTATAGGAACCGCACCAACTGCTTAATTTATTGTAGGTCTTCATATTGGAAGATATGAAAGGGTGCCAATTAACTCTTGAACCAAATTTGCATTCGCCAGTTTTGACTTTGCATTTACTGATCAATTTTTCCAACTTTTAAGTTGTTGTGGTGATAAGAAATTTGACATTTCTAACATAATTAGAATTTCATTTGAAAATATGGAAAGAGCTTCCTAGTCATAAAAAAAAGTAGATTTGTAGACAACCTTACAAATCTTGTATAAACTAAGGAATGGAATCTAGTCATGTTAAAGATGCTAACTCAATGATGATTTTCTCTTTCTATTAATGCTAATGGTGGGTATTCATGAAGGGGGTTGTTACAATTTGGTATTAGAGCCAGAGATTTCAACACTGGGACTCTAGGGTAGCGAGGGGGGGGATTTACCTTAGAAGCAAAATTACATGGCTGTTGTGAAATGGTAAGCAAAATATTGAGGAAAGTGATGCCCTAGTCCCTCAAAGGAAGTTCATTAAATTCTTGTTTTCTATTTCACTGGATTTAGAAATTTGTAGAGGTCAATATGGACCTACTAGATTAGGTTTGATTTTTTTCTACATTTAGGTACACATATCCATAATGCAAAGCCTTACATTGGATCACCATGAAAGGTTATAAATTTGTTGTGGCTATTGGGATAGAATAAAAAATAAACAGGAATGGAAATGATAACCATTTGTGTGCTGGAAACATATTTAAAATTTGTAAGCTAAGACCTGGAATAGTGCAAAGTGTACAGACCTATTTTGCAAATATGTTGACTGTTGAATTTCTCCATTAATTTTGCTAGGAAATAATTTGATAATACTGATCTTATATTATGTTACCCATAACCTCTCATGGCATTCCATTCATAAGGTAGGTGCATCAATGACCATTAGAAATTTGATATGTTGCTAGATAATGATCGAAATGTAGCTTCTTGCTAGTAGTTTTATGCTTGTTTTATGATTTCCTCTTTGCTTCCTGTTTGTTTAGTTCGACATTGGTTGGATTAAAGGCCTTCTTAAAGGATACCCACTGAAATCAACCTTAAAATAAGATCTTCTTTGTTGAGACCTTGAGGAGTGTTGAGATAGAAATATTTGGATGGGCAAATCCTTGCCCATATTTGTTATACCCTTTTTCTTGTAATTATGTTTTAGTCATTCAGTGGGTATGGGAAAATGAATGGCCAAGAGCTTTTACACTCTTTGTATTGCATTCAAGTATGGATAGAATGATTTGGAGAGCAAATAGTTGCCCATCTTTGGCATCTTCTTTCCATTTTGATAATGGTTGTAAATTAAAGTTTATAGTTAAATTGTTGGCTAGCTTGTACAATATTTATGCATCGCATTTATATTGAAGTAAATTGAAGTGTATGGGTAAAATGGAGAAGTTGAGAAAATATAGGAGTAAATTGTTGGATTTGGAAGAATCCCACTTATGCAAGAAAGTCACACTACTTGGGTTAAGGAAGGTGAAAATAACAAGCCTTTCTATAGATTCATTCATGCAAGAAAGGCACAAAATACCATTTGTAAGATCCAAGACAAGCAAGGGGTAGTTCACTTTTGTTATAAGGATATCACATATTACCAAGTCCCAAGACAAGAAAATGTTAGAGAGATTATGGAACCTATTTCAAACTTCAACAAACTCGTCAGAGAAGAACAAAATAAAGCCCCCCTCCATCTAATAAGAGGAGGAAGAATTGAAACAAGTATTAGAATTTTTTCAGTGGGATAAAGTCCCTAACACAAAGTGTTGGACCATATAAATTTTAAGAGGTTATGGGGAAGTATCTTCCACTTGAATTTATAGGGAAGGATCTCCCATTGTTAGTTGAATAACATAGAATGTTGATGAAGATATATGGTCCTCTTATCTCAACTTATGTATCCAATACCCAAAATTGTATAATCATGATCCTTTGTTTATTATAGTCTAATAACCTTCTATAATAATGTTTACAATATCATAGAAAAATTCATACCCAAAAGACTAATCTCATTCAGAATCAAGGGAAAAAGAATATTTGTTTTTCCTGATGTGACTGGAAAAAGACCTGCATTCCATAAAAAAGAAGAAATTCCTTATCCATAATTAAATTAGGATTTTCTGAAACATTTAATATAGTATATTGGACCTTTCTAAGAATTTTAATGTTGCACATAGGTTTCAATATCCGTGTGATTAATTACACTGACAAATATTTCTCTGATGTGTCTTTTGCAAAGTTGATCCATGGAGAAACAATGGTGGCATTTTTAGTTTTTGATGTAATTGCACATACACAATTTACAAATTTAGAGTGTAAATCTTAAACAAGTACTGTAGACTCTAGATTATATAGTGACAAAAAAATAAAAAAGCAAACCTCATCAATCCTCACCGAGAACGTGATCTACTGTTCACATTCTCTCTTCATTCATACAACCTAAGTCTCAGCTCTAGACTGGAGAATGACAACCCAGCAATAAGAATGTGTCCCCTCCAATAAGTTGTGTCCAAGGATAAAAGGAATACTGTAGATCACACCTTCACCAAATTATCCCTGGTTTAATCTAGGAATTCTGACCTCCCTTTGTCCATATCTCAACACAAGAGGTATTTCATTGATTTCTATAATTAATGAATGTCTGACCAAGATGTTAGCACCTTCCACAAATCATCTGCACCTTCTCAAGCAATCTCTCAACCCTCAGCAGTGGAGTGTTGCTTCTGTAGGAATATCACTTCCCTCATTTATTTACCCCTGATTTGTGTCTAATATTGAGTTTCCCTATCAGTGAGGATCCAAAGAGTCACTTCACGTGGATATGAATTAAAGCTTGTCATAGTAACTTGAACTCTAATGTAATGATCACACCTTAATTATAAGATGGATTATTGCCTCAAATCTCAGTCTTGGCCCATGATTATGAATGCGTCCCCATTTATTATACTCGGGCTTTTAGAATGGGATAATTCTCCTCCTTAAGAAACAATCTTTCAATGATAGTCCACAAGATTGGTAATTCATCTAGCTGCCAATAACTTGACTTTTTTCCCTAGAAACTCAACACAATTTCGATCTTTGCTTAACAATCAACACTTCCTTAGAAATTATGCACAATTGATAGATTTGGATGATCTATCTAGGTGATTAGCTAGGGTGGATAGATTTCACCACCGAATCTAATTAGGTCAGGGCAAGCTGCCCTAAAACATAAGTAGCTTGCCAAGCTCTCCAAACCTATCTCCAAAAGATGATTAATAACAATCATACCCTTTTGTTTCAACTAACATTCTTATAGAGCTTTTAAGGTTTGCATGTCACTTTTAGGGTTTGCATGCATGTCACTTTTAGGGTTTGCATGGATTTCATTTTTAGGAACATTACATCTTTGTTGCTACTAGAATACTTCTCTATTTAGCACATGTTTGAGCAGAGTTGGAACCTTCGGAGAAACAAAAAATTATTGTAGAGGAAAACTTGATGTTGCAAAATTTGAAAGCAAGTTTTTGAGACTGAAGGTAAGATACTAAAGAATAAAAATTCAAGGAATTATTTCAGTTTAAGCATCTATTTTTTTATTTTGATGGGGATGCTTGTATAAATTTTCATTGCAAGGTATTGAGAGGTTCAAATACAAAAAGAAAATATATTTTGAATAGTAAAGACACATTTCTATGAGACTACAATCCCATCCTAATCAATTTTATTTTGTTCCATTAATCAATCTGATTGATTGTAGTATACTTTCAGGCTTCAACATGATGCTAGACAAAAGGCTTATGACACAACACAAAGGCTTAAATTTTTCTTATCCTTTGATACCTAAAATTTATTTAGGAGTAATACCCACATTTCCTCTTTTAACATTATAGAATTAATGAAAATACACAAATTAACTCTAATGCTACTACTGGTATGACATAATGGAAAGGCTATTTATATACATTATAAAAGTACTCTCTTGGACATATTGGCCTACAAATACATTATATGTATTTTTAAAAATATTTGTGAAAAGATTGGATTCTACAACTTACTAACTCATAAAAATCATAAGCTTCTTTTCCAAGTTATTCAATCATAGAAACAACTTAATAAATCAAACTAATTAAGTTAAGTTTATAGATAAAATAGAACAAATTTAGCTTGAATGTATGGTAATCATCATCATCAACTAAATGTGTGTGTGTGCACATGCATAAATACCCAAGACATAGTTCAATCAAATAAAAGAAAACATAATTATACCTTGATTTGTGGAGCTTCGCACTGTCTTCTTCTACTTTACCTTTCAAAACATCATTCAACATACTTCAAATTTTTTCATGTTGCAATAATTTCATGTTAGGACCCATCAAATAAATATATGTCTGTTTATGAAAATAACAAAACCAATCTAAATAAATACAATACTATTACAATGTAAATTACAATACTATTCAACTATTCAAGTAAATTAATTGTTAATAATAGATCACCTGAGAAAACATGGAGAACCAAAAACACTATCTATATAAGGCCATCGATCACATCAAAACTTTGTTTCTTTCCTCTTAACTATGAAAATGTTTCTCAACGCTATCTGTAACAAGTTCCAATGGAGGAGTCAAATAGCAATAGTAACATTTAAACACTACAATTATAGAAATAACTGTTTTTAATGTATTATTCCTTACCATCCATTGGGATCCTCTCTGTTTCGAGAATAATTTAATATTCTCTACTAAACAGGACCAACCCCTCACATCGCTCTCAATTCCCCAAACCCAATGCATCTACTTGCAAATAACAATTTACTGCAAATTATTCCATTCAATAGCTGAAAGAAGCTTTAATTAAACCATTCATTAAATCATTCAATAAACCATTCAATCATTCAATAGCTAGAAAAAAAACATTCATTAAATGATTCATTAAACCATTCATTTGGTCAATAGCCGATAAAAAAATTCAGTAAACCATTCATTAAAGCATTCATTTAACCATTCATTCATGAAATACATGAAAAAACCATGTAAAAATATTTATTATAAATAAGAATTACTCCAAATTTCTTTAGTCACTTCCTTTTTACTTTTCTTCTCTTTACATATTTAGCCAGAAGAGCATCTTCTGTAATCTACTCGTCGGTCTCCCTACTAGACTGCTTGTAAGGTTGAACTTGCAGCGAGGGGCTATGAATTTCTACAATAATGTCAAAATGTTTCATTAATTAATTTTTATAAATACAAGTAATTAATTTAAAAAAAAAACATTACAAATGTGTTTTTTACCTCGCATGGGCACATCAGCATGTCCATGATTATACTGTACAGGCTCAACATGTTCAGTGTTATCTGCATCTACATGTTCTGCAGTTGAATTGTGGAGAATTAGAATTAATGTTCATCATCTACAATTATCTATAAAAAACAGTAGCATATTAATAAGTTCATTACCAGGAATTGAACCATGATCTTCGTCTGGTTAGTGTACATCCTGCTAAAAAAGGAATAAATAATTTATGTTCATTTTTATAACAAATAAATTGCACGAGAATTAATAAATTTTCATTAAACTATATAGTTTTTATATACCTGCGCACCAGATGGATCAGTATAAGATCGTGCAATATGCCTAGACAAGCTTCTTCGGCGTTCAACAACGGCGTCAAAGTTGTGTTAAAAGCCAAGATTCATGTCTTCCTTCGTGGGAAATTCTTTGAATCGATCGGCCTGCATATTTGCATGATGTCATTAATTTTACATTTTTTTCCAGAATAAAACGAAAATATTTTTCTATATATTATTTGGATGCAGTATCAATTTTTCGATACTTACAATTCAGGCCGCCAAATTCGAATAAGCACCAGGCCCAAGCTTGTGTTGACCAATTTTTTCCAGTATTGCCTTAGTGGCCTTTGATGTGCCTCACAACCTAATCTAGTTTTGAATTAAGTTAGTTGATGTTCCAATTTCGATCTAAAAAATAATAATAATAAGGCTTACCATTACATTATGGAATGTATTGCATACCTCCCTGTTCCTGGTGGTATCTTTCCTTCTTTTCTCAGACCCTTCTATTTTCCATCTTCCACCAGGGATTTCCACTCCCTTGATGGAATCATTGGAGGGCACTCATACCTATGTTTCTTTTCTAGGTGAACCCTATATTGGTCTCGAACAATCTTCAGATGTTGTCCAGCCTTCTGTAGGACCTTTGATGTATCGAATGTATCTTTTCCAAACAGACCAACCAACCAATTAGTTAGCTCATCCTTTAAATCTTTTGCCTATCTGTCCCACCTTGTGCGGATAGTGGCCCTGAAGATATCCAAGGACAAATCATTTAGATTTTTATAAAATACATCATTTCTTGCAAAACAATCAGACCATCATTAATCAACATTAAAAAAAATTATCGGTATACTAGAAACAAATTATAAAAATTGAATTGAACAATCTATAATCACCTAGAATCTTCTCTATCTTTATTGGAATGAGTTCATCGTTCACCAAAACTTTTGTCACTATTGAACCAGTGCTAGTGACACGAGAAGATCCAGGAAATGTTGCTTCAGCATCGGCATTAGTATCAAACCCTACATCCACCCCTTCTTTTGCAGCATCTGTTGTGGGTCGGTCAGCATCGGCTACACCCTCTACTGGCCTCGGGGTGTCGCAGAGCATGTTACCGACTATTTAGTGGAAAAAAAGGGAGCAGTATGTGGTGTACATTGAGTGGTTTGCTCACTGGGACCAACAACGTCTTCAACACCAGTGTTAAACTGCAGAATTTCCTGTAAATAAAAACCATTGTATTATAATTTCAATATCATATAAAATTATAAATTATAAAGTTTTAAATGAATTTACATTATTATTTCGGAACTTACTTTCAATTGTCGACATCTATGGATCAACAATTGAATCTTTGATTTGATCTCTTATGTTTGTGAAACTGTCAAACCCATTAAAACCAGTTCCTCATTTTGTTTTTCCATGGTCTTCTATAGCACCTTCAACAGGTCTACGGACGTACCAATTTCATTATCTTTCATCAACTGGGAGACATAAAACTGTAAATATTGTTGAGTTGTTGTTTCATAAACCGAACCCCTTGTTTGCAATAGAAATATATAAAACATTGCTTAGTCTTTGAAGCAATAGTCTACGCAAAAAATTATATTAACAAAAAATTTCTATCATGATAGATTCCTAGAATTACATCTAGGTTTACCTGATTCCTAGACGAGGGCGTGGTCTGCACAACAGCTAGGGACTTTCCCCGATCATCCACCTACAAAACAAGTATAGAACATTATCATAATGAACGCAATTCATGAAAACTAAAAAATACATAACAAAAATAAGCATTATGCTACATGTTTTATATGTGTACAATTTTGAAGTATTTAGAATGTGAAATTACATTTAGGTTTACAGGTTGCCCTGAGGCTCCAGTTGTCTGATCAAGGGTTGGGTACTTTCCCCGATCATCAACCTGCAAAAAATATAGACAACATTATCATAATGAACGCAAACATAAAAACGAAAAAATACATAACAAAATAAACATTATGCTACATGATCTACATGTGTACAATTTTAAATTATTTAAAATGTAGAATTACATTCATGTTTATCTATTACTCCGATGTTGTAGTCGTCTGATCAACTATCAATTGGATTCCCTGATCAACACTCTACATGGAAAATAGATAAGATTATATTAATGAACTGAATATACTAACGAAAATATGTAACAACAGATCTGTTTGTCCATCCTAAATTTTTACAATGGCAATATCGATGTATACCTTCCACCTTGAGATAGGTCTACTAACATCTACTATGAGGGAGGTGCCCCTGAAAGAATCTTGCATCAAAAACATACTAAAAATTACCTAACGAAACCAAAATACTTACTAAAACAATTTTAAAACATAACATTTTGATGTATACTTGTTTCCTCACCGATCCTGTACTCCTCTCACCTTCTGCTGGGGTGATGAGCCCCCCATCACCTACCTACGAAATCAACATACGAAATTTAATATAAAATTATAATTATATGCTAACGAAAAATCCTAAAGATGTTAAAATAATTAATAAAGGGTTGGGTAAATTATTGGATGTACCACAACCATACTAACTGTGTTTGTATCTATACGATTCAAATTGTAATTAATAATCAGTTCTTTCGCAACAGCTATTGATTTAATGGCACATACAAATACACGGTTTCCTTCATGCACCTTGAATATGCAGTTGAGTTGCTTAAGTGTAGAGCCTAGATTTGTATTGTTTATAAACCCTGCAATATTCTCAGTTATTTTTGGCATTCCATCAATGTACAACATTGCTCCTTTATTTTGATCTTTGTCTTTCAGTTGTAAATAATTTGTTGACAACCCATATTTAAGCATACTTCATGTATATTGGACCAGGCGCATCCAATCATTGTAGTTGTAAGAGGGTCCAACATACTCCATCAATTGTGTACATATGTCGTATCCAACCTTTATTCCATCCATGCCAGACAAACCCAATCCATGTAATGAAGGCGGTGAAATTCTATATATCCTCTCATTCACACAAAAATCATTGTTTACTTGAGAAAGATCCCTAGGTACCCATTGTTTCACTAGGTGTTTGTACCTTAAGGGCACCTCGATGTCTCCTACTGTCTCATCATCATAGTAACATGACCCCCCTCCTTTGAGAAAACATTCCATGTGTTTATTGAATTTTCTTTTGATCTTATGACATCTATTTGATCTAGCCCTTGTAGACCTACTACATGTCTCACTTTTCTCTAGCCTTCCCAAACTCCCCTCGCTGGAGGAAGATAGTTTTGACAAATACCTGTTTGGTTCTACCTGCACCATGGCCAAAAAAATAATTGGCAAATAATAGAAAAATACCAGCAAAAAACTCGGAAACACTTATAACCATGACATAATGGTGATATCATTATCCTTAATAATATCAATAATTCCCTAGTATAATAGTTCATCACATAGTCCTTTAACATGATATTGATAACAAGTCATTCCATAGCAAATGCTTCATCCAATTTATCTCAAAATACAAACTATGTTTTTTACAATATTCTTAGGTGTACCTATTTAAATTTAGTTTGTTTCCTCACCCAAAAATATTAAAGACCCAGTTTACAAAACTCAATATATGTGATAAAATCATTTGCAAATATTTTGTAACTTTTTTTCGGAATAAAAAGAGGTGCTCCTTGATATTCAATAGTGAATAAAAGGTAAATTTTACATAGTCCTAACAATATGTCAGTCCATTAACGAGTAGAGATCATAAGTATCAAAAAATTTCCCAAGGGGAGGGACGGAAGCCACAATCCCAAGATGACTGAAGTAGCAATACCACATGGACAACATAAGGATCCCAAATAGCTTATCCAAGGAGGCATAGAGGGTAGAGAAAACACACCCCTGAGGGTATGAAAACAAACTCTATATCCCCATCTAAAACAAGAAATATGTTGATGTATCCCATAGTATAAAGAACCAAAAAATACTATGCCACAGAAATCAAAAAGCTTTTAAATTAACTATATCATGCCTTTCTCAATGATTTCTCCTTCTAAAATTTACAAGGAGAGGAGACCAGCCTTCATATTCAATGCTTCCTTGGATAAGCAAACTGCACTCATATTGTACTCCTTGTAGACATGACTAAAGTCATATAAACGAATTGAAGATGTCGATAGTATAGCATATATGTTGGATATCCAACGAAATGCATTACTTTCTCCAACCTCTATAGATGAGTTCACATTTTGAGAGTTTCTATCACTACATTGACCTGATCACACAAATTCTAGGTCACTTCTTCACTCCACATTGGCCCGATTATTCATTTTCTTGGACACTCCTCTCTCCTTACTCTACATCTATAGGATTACATATAACTTAGATAAACTTCCAACTCATCACAACAAACTCCTAAACTAAATATTATAAAATTGTAACAAATGTTTAATAATAGATTCAACCCCTATATCCAATGAACCGAATAACTCAATCCTTATCTAATCATTTTGTCATTAAATATTTTCTTCATATTTACACAAGTGTCTATGAAGATCATATATTTATGCATGTTTTTACGCTTCCTGGTTTTAGATCAAGATGGTTTTATGCTTCCTAGTGTGATGCAAGCTTGGTGAAAGATCAAGAATGGACTTGTTGGTGTTGGTGCTAACTTGTTTTAAGGATGTTGGTTTGGCTAGATAGCTTGGTGGGATACATTGCTAGGCCTTTGTATTTCTCATTAGTGTTTTCTATTGATGGTAGACACCCTACCTGCTAGGGTTTGGATGCATTGGAGACTCTTAGCTTGTGGATAAGCTTGAAGGACGATTTTGTACCAAATTGTGATAAGTTGTTGGTATGTACTTGTAACTTCATTTTTATGTATATGTCAAGTGTACATTCTTGTCTGGACTATGTACTTGAAGAGCTAGTTTTCAAAGTATATTCTCATGGTGAATGAGTAGTTTCTAGGGCTGTTTGGTATGCTGGTTTATCATAAACAGTTAGCTAATTTTGTTGACTGATTTGACAAGTATATAGAAGCTAAGATGGCAGATTTGTTGCTATAACAATTATGTTGTTAATAAGTAAATTTCATATCTGTAATATGTTGGGACTTGAGCCCTCAAGAGAGTGTCTTTAGTTCTAGTATTCATGTATAATCATGTGAGAGTTGATTGGATGAATTGTAACTTGAAGAAAACCTTACCTGGAGTCTTTATACTTGTCTTTATGCAAGGAAGGAAGGTGCTAGGGTTTGTGAAAGACAAAACCTAGACGGTACTTGAAGGGTTGGGGTTTCTGAAAGA
Source organism: Pseudotsuga menziesii (assembly GCA_001517045.1). Taxonomy (NCBI): domain Eukaryota; kingdom Viridiplantae; phylum Streptophyta; class Pinopsida; order Pinales; family Pinaceae; genus Pseudotsuga; species Pseudotsuga menziesii. The sequence continues at coordinate 31,814 of LPNX010601008.1, read as the reverse complement.
CAAAACCTAGAGGATAATTGAAGTTCTAGGGTTTGAGTCCATATGAGAAGGACCTATGGTTTTGATAGTGGGTCCAACCTCATCAAACATCACAGGAGAGTAGAAATTTGGTAGACAACACTTTTTATGAATGCAGGATTGGAAGGATTGTAGCTTTTCCTTGGATTCTATCATGTATGAGAATATGGGAATGGAATTGAATCAAAAGAATCAAGCCCTCTGTGTAACCTTATTTCAATGGTGTTTATTGTTGAACTCCTCATTCATAGGCTTATAAAAATGGTATCTTTCACTTGAGCCAAAATACTTGATTGGGCATGTCAAGATTTTTCTACAATATTTTTAAGGCTTGGCCATAACATGTCTGCAATTTACACTTACAGCCAATGTACAAAGCTCAAAAATATACTACAACAATTCCATTATATATGTGCCTCAAATTATAACATTAAAGTTGAATATATCCAATAAAGAGACAATATTCCATTTAATAATTAGTCCATGCACTGCACAATTCAGACCTGATATTATCAAGTCTTAAGAGGAAAAACAGATCACTCTTCACAACCCTCCTATGGTGGCTAATAAACACTATATTAGCAGAAGTATTTTTCAGGTAGGAAAAGAAAAAATAGTACATGACAACAGCCTTATAATGCAAAATGATAGCCTTGAATATCCCAAAATCTAGGTCCAAATCTGCAAATATATCTTCAACATTCAACCCAATGGCCCAAGACATTTCTCCACAATGGAAGAAACACATTGCAAATGAGGATCTGTTATTCTTTTCTAGGTTTCCATCCAACTACTACCAAAACAAAAATTAATAAAATGAGGCCAAAACCTTAGGATGTTAACCTTGAAGATTTCAAATGTTCTTGGCATATTCATCAACATGCCACTTGTCCTCTCCTAACATGAGCACTCTTTCTTATATGACTTGCAAGCCTTCTTGGAGTAGTGTGACCTAGAGATGTGTGCACAAATAGCCTCAAATGTGGAGTACTCCTCTTCTTAAATGATTCCACATGTGAGCAAAGGGCCATTTCATTCTTAAACCAAATCAAACTCTTACTAAAAACAACTCCAAAGAAGGTGTGCCCTAGAGAAAGGTGCAAACAGTGGGCTTAACAGTCATATATCCAAACACAACACCAAACACTTATGACAATCTTGTCAAATGGACGTAACATCCCTCATTTCAATATGCAATTACCAGTCAGTTGTAAGACTGTCCATTCATGTCAATAAAGGAAAGAGAATGGCATCTGTTTGTATATGAGATCTGAAATGTACCGAAGGAAGTGCCCTAGGAAGTGTGCATCTGAAATATGTTATTTTATCATTTATTTTAACCTCAACCAGCGCTTTGTTTGCTATGTGTGCAGGTGGAGGCTTAGGGTAGTGTTTAGAGATAGTCTGCAAAATGAATTTGCAAACTATATATTGCTAGACTAAGGTTGTTACAACCTGGAACCAAAGAGGGCTGAGGGCCAATGTGAGTAGGTGATGTTGTTTTAAGTCCATAGAAAGGGTGTTGAGGGTAAGAAAAGGAATCCCTTAGACTATTGGTGGAAGGTTTGTTTTAGGGATTTTTAGGGCATATTTTAAGGTTTTTACAATTTTTAGGGGTTGCTATACCTAGTTTGTGACCTATTTATAGCTGGTACACGACTGTGTATTATCCTCCTAGGAGGGGCTATCACTGTATATACCATCTAGAAGCTGGGAATTATTCTGTAATCCCTCTAAGGGTCGGTTCATGACTGTATAATCCACCTAGGCTTGGTCATGGATTGTGATGACATCCCCAAGATAGTCGTAGACTGTGGTGGCCCTCCCAAGCTGGGCCATGGACTGGTGTGACCTTTCATTCCAATTCAATTCATAATTCCCCTTTCCTTTGTTGTTTTGAGAGTCGTTTATCTATTTAGGAACAAAGAGGGGGTTGGGGAAGAGAGCCAATTTTCATTTTTCTACCTCTCAAATAATTGGCAAAACCCATTAAAACATGACGAAAATGCTCAAATGATTAAAAAAAAGGACCATAGGAGAATTGTATTCTTAGTCCACTTCTCCCATCCATATTGTTTGCTAATTATCCCATTCACATTGTCCATTAGATTTTTTTCAACCTAGAACACATTATTAATGTGTTCTATATTGATTCTATCCAAAAGAATGAAAAAAATAACACTAAGACAAACAAAAAAGTATTTATAATAAAGGAAACTAACCACTTAATCCTCTTGGACAATTCGTTATGATTTTGTTGGAGACATTGAGAAAATTCAATGGGGCCTAAGTGGTAAAGATCAACAAAGTAATAACTTGTGTACCAAGGTTCCATTCTTGTTAAGGTATACCCCACTCAACTAGCATGTACTACAAAAGTCATCCATATGTGTGAACCACATCCAATGAGCTAGAGCACCCCAATAGAAAAGCCTCCAAAGTCCAAATGCCATCATTAACATGCAATAAGCCTAGTGCTTCATAAAAAATGATAATCCATGTCATCAAGATTCCAAATCAAACCAAAAATTCTAGGGAACTCGTTGAGAAGATGATCAATGTGTCATAAGAAAATGACATATGAGTGAAGTTCACCATCATCTCCTAGTGTTCTAGCTCAGAGGCATCAAACTCACATAACCACATCAATAACCATAGTGTCAAACATTTCATAGGAAATACTTCATCAAGGAGCAATTATTAACTCTTTATAACTTAGGGAAACCCTAATTTGATTGGTTCCCATTCCATGAAAGCACAACGTGTTAGATGAATTCTAAGGAAAGATACACAAGAATTCCAATATTACCAAAAAGAGAGCATATCAAGATCAATACACCAATATATCATGAGGATCCATCAACCAATCACCAACTAGGGCATCATCACAACTTTGTGTTGCAAAGTTATCTTCTAAAATTAACCAATGTGTGACATGATTCAATGGATTCTTTCCAACTATATTGGCATTTGAAAGCCCTTTTCAGCATTTAGTTGCACATAAAAATTTCTTCTTGTTTCCTGATATTGAAAATAATATATAGTCAATATAATGATCTCCCGATTTTATATTCTTATACATGTTTTGGTTAGAAAGATGGTTTATGAGGTGATAATCTTGGGAGGCTAGGATGGAGGAAGAAGAATTTGTGGATTACTCAAAGGAGGTGGAGGAAGTTTTCCTAAACCAATTTTTGGATGTAGGGATGAAGTACTAAAACATTGGAAATTCTCAAGGGTATCACATAACAACATCAAAGAGGATAGTGACTCAAAGAAGCTAACCTATTCTAAGTCCTTGGCACCGCCCCAAATCCCTAACCCTAATGTTTGTTGATTTATTTGTAACTTCGGAATGTATTCACTTGTATATCTTATGTATTGTACCCCGATGTTTATTTTGGGAAGTGTCTGTAATGTGCTTGAGTCATGTCATGCCCTGATGTTCCTATCGGGAGATTCAATAATGTAAACAAATCATGTAAAGTCATTGTGGGTAACCCTCCTATTGATCAAGGGTTAAAGTCCCTGCAGTTGTGGGGCCCTAGGGTTATTAGACTCTCCTAGAGAAGTCGGCCCTAGTGAGTTATTGTCAAGTCGGGAATTAGTATAAATAGAGAGTGAGCCTCTCTATTTAACACACATTCACTTACGCTCAGTTGTAGCACATAACTAAGAGAGAAGAAGTTGTTGGGACAAGAGAGAGAGAGACTACTGCTGCCGGGAGATCATCTTACTATTTTGGGGTTTTTATTTTGGTATTGATTCTATCTTTGAGGAAGTTGCAGGGTTTTCTCCTTTATGGTTTCCTTGAAGAAAAACTTTGTGTTCATTGTCTCTTGTGTTTGATTGATGTGCTTGTTATTCTCTCAGTTAAAGATCCTAAGATAATGTTAGCTTGAATGATAAAAATCTAACATGGTATCAGAGCTAACCTGAGACGAAGACAATGTGCAGCTGTGGAAACTAGGGATTCCTAATTTTTGGATCTCTCTCCAAATATTTTCAGCAAAAGAAGGTTGGACTGACTCTCCTCTCCAGGGCACACCTTTCTGTCGAAGCAGAATCTGATTCTAAGCATTTTCAGTTTTTGACCTAACACTCCTGTTGGGAATTAGGGATTTCCACAAAGTAGAATTTTTGAGTGAGCCCAGGCATGGATTGATCTCCTTCTCAAAATAAAAGTTTAGAGATCAAGATCAAAGTTCTTGGTTGGGCAGAACTCAAGAAAAGTCAAACCCTAACCTGCTTCCGAACTAGCTGTACAGAAAATCAGCTACAGATCCAGATCCAACATCTTAGCCTGGTAAGATCCAAATCTTTTGTATTTCCATTTGAGGTTCTCAGTTAAGATGTCTCATCATACCAAGCTTGATGAAAATATTGACGGAGATGATAGCTTCCAAGCCTAGAAGTATAGGATCTCCCTGGTCCTGAAAGAAAATGAGTTGGACTCCTACATCAATGAGGAGGTTCCAGTTCTAGAGGGAGATGAGGCTAAGGCCTTACACAAGAAGAAATTGGTCATGGTTAAGAGAATTATTGCTGATTCAATCAAGGATCACCTCATACCACAGGTGTCCTCCATAAAGACACCTAAAGCTATGTTTGATTTCCTGATCAAACTATTTGAAGGAAAGAACATAAACCAAAAGATGAATTTGAGAAACCAATTGAAGAATGTAAAGATCCAGAATGTGAAGACTATACAGTCTTACTTTACAAGGGTCTCTCAGATCAAGGAACAGCTAGAAATGGTAGATGAAGAAGTAGAGAATGCAAAAATTGTGATGACCACCTTCAATGGTCTCGTTAGGGCTTGGGACTCTTTCATTCAAGGGATATATGCTAGAAAGAAGCTAGTAAAGTTTAGCAGACTATGGGAGGAATGCTCACAAGAAGAAGCTCAAATATTAGAACAAGAAGAAAAGATGGGAAGTGAAGATAAATCTCTCATAGTACAATCCAAGAAAAATAGAACAAGCCATCACATAGGTAAGCACTCTCACCAGAAGAGTAACTTTAGAAAGTCTAAAGATATGTCTAAGTTCATTTGCTATACATGTGATGAAAGAGGAAACCTTTCAAGAAATTTTCCTAGAAACAAAGATAGATCTCTCAAGAAGAAGGGAAACAAGAAAATACATCATGCTCATGCTGCAGAAGATGATGAGCCTTCCAAGAAGAGAATCAGACAAGACAGTGATGATTCTTCAAGTGATGAAGAATATGTTTTGATTTTCGCTCTCATGGGAAACATCACACATGGAAGCAATGATTGGATTATAGACAGTGGGGCTTCCAAACATATGATAGGATTCAAAGAATCCTTTGTGAAACTATCAGAACATGAATCACCCCACAAGGTGAAACTTGGAGATGACTACTAGTATCCAATAAAAGGTAGTGGGGAATCCTCCTATAAGCTAGATTATGGAAATTCTATAAAGATGAGGGATGTATTGTTTCTACCAGGACTAAAGAAGAACCTCCTCTCCATATCTTCATTGGATGCAAAAGGCATGAGGGTTTCATTTGTAGATGGCCAAGTTCTCATGTGGCCAAAGGGAAAGACTATTGATGATGCAGTAGTGATTGGGGAACAAGAAGGAGGTCTATACAAATTTAAGGGCCAACCAGAACAAGCTTTGGTCCATGAATCAGTAGAGCCAAATGAACTTTGGCATAGAAGGATTGCACATGTGCACTACAGAGCACTACCACTTGCAAACAAAGTTGTTGAAGGACTTCCAGAAATTCAAACAAAACATGACAGTGTCTGCAAAGGATGTGTGAAAGGAAAGAACACAAAGAAGACATTTCCAAGTAGCGAGAGCAAAGCAAAAGGAATCTTAGAAATCATTCACTCCGATGTATGTGGTCCAATTGCATCCAATTCATTAAGCGGGTATGTATACTATGTTTCTTTTATTGATGATTTTTCTAGGAAGACATGGATATACTTCTTAAAGAACAAAGATGAAGTATTCAACAAGTTCAAGGAATTCAAATCCTTGATCGAGAACCACACAGAAAAGAAGATCAAGACCTTTCGATTAGATAATGGTACAGAATTCACATCAAATGAATTCAAGGAACTATGCAAAGATTCGGGGATTAAGAGGGAGTTAACCACTCCATATAATCCACAACAGAATGGGGTTGCAAAAAGGAAGAATAGCACGATCATGGAAGCTGCAAGGGCCATGCTTCATGATCAATATCTTCCCATGCATCTATGGGCAAAAGCTGCCAGAACTACGGTGTATGTATAGAACCGTACTCCACACAAAGTACTCGAGAACAAGACACCTGAAGAAGTCTTTTCCAGCAAGAAATGAGAAGTCAGCCATCTCAGAATATTCGGCTATCCAGTGTACATACATATTCTGAAAGAAAAGAGGACAAAGTCATATCCTTCAGGAAGGAAGGGTATATCTGTGGGATACTCTGAAAGCTCAAAGGCTTACAAAATATACTTCCTAGGATTCAAGAAGATCGACATCAACAGGGATGTAACATTTGACGAAGACTCGGCTTACAACACATCCAGAAAGAGACCTGCTGAAGAAACAGAAGTACCCAGAATTCATGACACAACCATGAACGAAGAAATTCAAGAAGAAGATCGAGAATTAGAAGAACCTCAAGAACCTATAGATCCACCTCAGGAAAAGAATCCTCATAAGAGGAAACTTGCTTGGGTACGAGAAGCTATCCAAGGTGCAGAAAGATATGGGGCTCCAGAAGAAAATCACAGAGAAAGGAAAAGAGCCAGGTCTTTCTCCGGTTATGTAGCCTTATTATGTGCCTTCATCGATAAAGAACCTTCCAACTATGAAGAAGCGGCAGAAAGAAAAGAATGGAAGGATGATATGATCGAAGAGTATCAATCGATCATGAAGAATGATGTTTGGGATGTTATTCCAAGACTAGAAGGGAAGTCTGTTGTAACTTCCAAATGGATCTACAAGATCAAGCATGCTGCAGATGGCAACATAGAAAAATATAAAGCAATATTTGTGGCTCATGGCTTCTCCCAGAAAGAAGGAATAGATTATGAAGAAACTTTTGCACCTGTAGCCAGATACACTTCCATCATATCAGTACTTTCTCTAGCTGCAATAATGAAATGGAAGATACACCAGATGGATGTCAAGACTTCCTTCTTGAATGGTGTAGTAGAACAGAAAGAGTATGTGGAGCAGCCACTTGGTTTTGAGACACATGACAGGGAGACTCATGTCTGTAAACTTAAGAAAGCCCTATACGGTTTGAAACAGGCACCCAGAACATTGTACGGTAGAATTGATAGCTTCCTATCTAGTTTGGGCTTTACCAAGAGTAAAGCAAATTCCAACCTTTACTACAAGGTTGAAGATGGTAACCCAGTGATACTCCTACTGTATGTAGATGATATGTTTGTAATAGGTATGGATGGGTTGATTGTTGATACGAAGAGGAAGCTTGCTACCAAGTTCGAAATGAAGGACTTGGGTATGATGCACTATTTTCTAGGCATGGAGGTGTGTTTGAATGTATATGGAATTTCCCTGGGATAAGGGAATTATGCAGTAGAGATCCTAAAGAGATTTGGGATGATGTATTGCAAAGCCATGACCACACCTATTGCATCAAACCTGAAGCTATTAAGTGATGCTTCATCAGAAGCGGTTGATTCCATGATGTATCGTCAGATGATTAGGTCCTTGGTGTACTTGACAAATACGAGACCAGATATTTGCTTTGCTGTGAACACCTTGAGCCAGTTCCTGACAAATCCGAGACATGTTCACTTGATTGCTACAAAGCATATTCTGAGGCACCTGAAGGGTACAATTGATTATGGACTCAAGTATGAGGCGAACCAGAAGATTAACCTGGAAGGTTATGTTGATTCATATTGGGTAGGAAGTGCCATTGATAGAAAGAGCACTTCAGGATGTTGCTTCAGTATGGGATCATGTGTGATCTCCTTGTTTAGCAGGAAGCAATCCTATGTGGCACTAAGTACAGCCGAAGCGTAGTATGTTGCAACTTATTCAGCTAGTTGCGAGGAAGTGTGGCTAAGAAAGCTACTGTCCGATTTATTTGATCTCCATATGGATGCTACTTATATATATTGTGACAACTAGAGTTGTGTAAAGCTATCAGAGAACCCAGTGTTCCATGACAAGTCAAAGTATATTGAGATCAAGTATCACTATATCAGGGATATGGTGCAGAGAGGAGCAGTGAAGCTCCAGTATGTTGCGACGGAAGAGAATATAGTTGATGTACTGACCAAACCACTAGCCGGAGTAAAGGTTTGAGTAGTTTAGGGAGAAGCTTGGTGTTCTCTAGATTGAGTTTCCCTCCAAAGGGAATTGATGTGTCTGTTGGCCATTATGACATGGTGAAAGCCTGAGCTTCACATGGTTAGATGTAAGTGCAGAGATGCTCTGATGTGATTGTGGGTTGTGTTACCACATTATCAGTGCAGATACATTCTGATGTGATTTTGGGTTGTGTTACCACATGATCAGTGCAGAGCCATTCTGATGTGATTTTGGGTTGTGTTACCACATGATCAGTGCAGATCCATTCTGATGTGATTAAGGGATGTGTTCCCACATGATCAGATATAAGTGCAGATATATTTTGATGTGATTGTGGGATGTGTTCCTACATGATTAGTGCAGAGCCTTTCTGACAAGATGAGGTCAAATGTAAGTGTAGAGCCATTCTAATGTGGTGTGTTCTCACATGGTAAGATATAAGTGCAGATCCATTCTGATGTGGTGTGTTCTCACATGGTTGGATATAAGTGAAGAGGAATTATGATGCGGTGTGTTCTCACATGGTTGGATATAAGTGAAGAGGAATTATGATGCGGTGTGTTCTCACATGGTCATATATAAGTGCGGAGCCATTATGATGCGGTGTGTTCTCACATGATCATATGTAAGTGCAGATCCATCCTAACAAGGTGTGTTCTCACATGGTCAGATATCAGTGCAGAGCCATTTTGATGCGGCGTGTTTTTCATATGGTCAGATGTGAGTGTTGGGCCTTTCTAACATGGGTTTTGGATGTGTTCCTCCCATGGTTAGACGTGAGTGTTGGGCGTGCCTTTCTGACATGGTTCTTGGATGTGTTCCTCCCATGGTCAGATGTAAGTGATGGGAGGGCCTTTCTAACATGGTTCATTCCATGGTCAAATATAAGTGCTAAAGACGATAGAGACCTACATGAAGGCTAGGCCTACAACCAGCATGAAAAAAGGATAGCTCTGTAGAACTTCCTGTGACGAGTAGAATTGAGATAGCACCAGTGATGATGACCCAGTAATGATCCAGTAGTGATGCTCCAGATCAAGTGATGATCTAGACTTGATGATCCAGTGATTCTCTAGATCAAGTAATGATCCAAACTTGATGATGATCCAGTGATGCTCCAGATCAAGTGATGATCCAGTGATGCTCCATATCAAGTGATGATCCAGACTTGAAGATGAAAATGAATTGACGATGAAGAACACTTGAATATGAATATGACTTGAAGATGAATATGACTTGATGATGATTCAGATGATACAGAGAAGAAGACTTGTGCAAATAAATTGTGTCGAGAGAATACATTCCTAGTTAAGAGGGAGTGTTGATGTATTTGTAACTTCGGAATGTATTCACTTGTATATCTTATGTATTGTACCCCAATGTTTATTCCGGGAAGTGTCTGTAATGTACTTGAGTCATGTCATGCCCCGATGTTCCTATTGGAAGATTCAATAATGTAAACAGGTCATGTAAAGCCATTGTGGGTAACCCTCCTATTGATCAAGGGTTAAAGTCCCCGCAGTTGTGGGGCCCTAGGGATATTAGAATCTCCTCGAGAAGTTGGCGCTAGTGATTTATTGTCAAGTCAAGAATTAGTATAAATAGACAGTGGAATACACATTCACTTACACTCATTTGTAGCACATAAATGAGAGAGAAGAAGTTGTTGGGACAAGATAGAGAGAGACTACTGCTGTCGAGAGATCATCTTACTATTTTGTGGTTTTGCTTTTGGTGTTGATTCTATCTCTGAGGAACCTGCAAGGTTTTCTCCTTTATGGTTTCTCCAAGGAAAAACTTTATGTTCATCGTCTCTTGTGTTTGATTGTTGTGCTTGTTATTCTCTCACTTAAAGATCCTAAGATAATGCTAGCTTGAATGATAAAAATCTAAAAAGGTTGAACCTAGTATTGTGGAGGTCTATGTTGTAAATTTTTTGTTTCCCAATTATGCCAAGAATTTTTTATTTTCTGTGCTCAGGCCACCACCTATTATTCTAAGTTTCTAGTTATTTATCCCTAGGTTTCTTTTTTCTAAATTTTGCTTCACAATATTCATTGGTTTATGGATCAATTTGTGTTGTTTTTCCTTTTGTTGTCCCAATTTTTATGTTTTCTTTATATGCCATGCAACACAAAAATTCTCCAAACCCATGTCTAATACTTTAGAAAACAAAAACCAAATACAGATCAAAATAAAAGATATTTGAATGGGTATCTAGGGGGTGAATTTTGAGGCCATTTTCAGACCATGAGCATTCAAAGGTGATATTTGTGCATTATGGGAAACATAACAATGAGGAAAGGACCAAAATTCAGACCTTGGCATGAAAGATGAATTCTGGGCCAGTTTTGTAGACTGAACCAGCATTATGTGCATAGTTACAACAGAAAGCCAACTTGTTGCAGAGGTTTTGTGCACTTTTGCACGAGTCTGGGCATGAAAAAAGCCTCAATCTTCATTCGCATGCATATTTTAGGGCTAAATTAGTTGTAAATAGTCATGACAATTACCCTAAGATGAATTTTGGGATACATGAAGGTTAAACATTAGTAAAATTATGCTTTTGGACATAATTTCACCTAATAGTAGTCATATGGATTGTTCTAGTTGTCTCTCTAATGCAATTTTTGTTAAAATGGATAGGTATGGGTGCCTTAAACCCATATTACCTAGTTTTAAGTGGATATGTGTGTGATACAACAATTAAAGGGGATAGTTTCCTAGCACACTCGTTATATCGGTAGCTTTAAAAGCGGGTTGATCCACTTCAGAAGTACATGTTTATTGGTAATTAGGGAATTTCATGGTAGGGACTATCTCTTAATGAGTATACATCCACACTACAAGCGGAAACATGTTTCTCTACTTGGAGAAGTAATAAAGCAATTTCTAATATAAAATGAAGAAACAATGTGACGGAGAAGAAGTCTTTACCTTTTCCAAGTGTGGCAGCAAAGCTGCTTTCAGACCCATATGTAAAGTTATAAATTATTGATATAAGTGCAGATGATGCAAGGTTACTTCCTATACCTCTATACAAGACTCTTATACCTAGAAGCCAGGCGACCACAGTTGAAATTTTTAAAAAAATAAGCATTAGACAACACATCAGTCCTGGTGATCAGTCAAATGAAAAGTTTACAAGGAGTTGTTTTGAATTTAGAAGAAGCATACCTCTCTCTGACATAATGGACCCCAAATTATGAAAGAGAAACCTATGACCAATAGTAAAATATTGAATTATTGTCTTCACAATATCTATTGGATGCAAGTGCAACCAAAGGCTTACTAACATTCCATCCAATGCACCTACCAGAAATCCTAGGGATAATTCAAGTGGTTTGACTTTCAATGACAAAGACAGAAGGAGGTCATAATATCAAAACCACGAAGCCCTTGGGGTCAGGAATACATGTCTACCGACAACATTTACCCCAGGATCCATGCCTGGAATGTGAAGAACTGCCTAGAGGTTTTACCTGAGGAAATTTTCAATGGAAAACTATATATATATATATATATATATATATATATATATATTACTTTGGTTTGAAAGTCTTTTTTTTTTTTAATTTGTTATCCTTGTTAAACAACAATAATTTCCATAAAGAGGCGTTGTTTTCCCTACTTTCGATCTACCAGGATTTGAGTAGTGTTGGAGTTCTCAAAATATTTGGAGTCACTAGGGGACTTGTAGAGAGCCATAGAAAAATGGGGGATGCAAGAATAGATCTTTTTTGCACCAAGAAATAGTAAATTGCAGATTACAAATGCATAATGGGACTAAGTACACATTAATTGTGTTCTAAACCTAGAATTCAACAACTTGATTCATTCAATGATCCAAATGGTTCAAATTAACTAGGTCCGCAACAATGTAGCAAACAGGTTTCTTCCTCCAATATTGATATTATGGGATTTTTGCAATCCTCTTAAGAAACTTATATAGGCTTAGTGAAAACTTACACCAAACAAATTTTTATTATCCTAATACAGGTCCTCTACACAAGACATACTCCTTAAGCTTTATGGTATTCCAACCCTACAACTGGATTCTTGTAGGATGAAATATTCAAATCTCTTTTCCCACTAATCCTAGATTTGACTCTTTGCGACCAAGGTTCCCATTCAATTAGCACATCCATGTTTAAGAATCGGTCCTAAAAAGAAATTTTTTTGTTGGTGCAAACATTAAGACTAAGGTTCTCACATAGAGGCAAATAAATGGTACCATCGTAGTATATTGCACTGACGTTTTCAATTCTTGTGGAGGGGAGGAAGGTCCCACCCAAATCACTTCCTAGACCTATGTGAAATGATGGAGAGCTAATTAAGGACATTGTAGACTTAATATGACTTATTTGAACTTTTACAAAGCTTTTGCAAACATACATGTCCATTATATAGGCATTCACATCTGATTGTAACATTAAAAAAAATGCAATACATAGTGCTAACTGAACATTATGCATCTCACAACATTCATATAATAATACAAAATAAATTTTAAAGAGGGAAGCCAATCTCTCATTTTATTATCTTCTCTAAAACCATTACATTTAGCTCCAAGTCCTTCAACCAGTTCCCTTGTACAATTAACATTAGAAAATATCCATGTACACTATAGCCAAAACAATACCGGTAACAATGGTAATAATCCCCAGCTAACAACAACACTCCCATTTTGCAACTCGCGTGGAGATTTAGAGCTTCCTAAGTGGTTGATTCTGAACGTGTTTATATTTCTAATAACATGGAGACAAACTACATCCATATCCTTGTGTCAAATTGGATTGTTAATAACAACATGGAAACCATCCTCCATATCAAGCGAAGGAAACAATCACTTACTAATGAGATGGAGAAAAGGTAGCCTCTTTCCCTCTCTACATTCATATTGGCCTTGGACAACGTTGATAGGTACATAGATTGTGTAAAGGCATTGGGTACTCACTAGATATGACTCAGGGTCCACTGTCCACTTTTATGGTAAACTCTCAAGGGTGAAGATGAATCGGGATATTGGGCCAACTTTATTGCACAATTTGGGTTCAAAGACATAGAATATCAAAGAAAGCTTCCCTAGACTGGATAAGAACTTATTTCATTTCCTTATCTCTAGAATAAATTGAAATAGATTCCTACTGCTAGGTTGTTGTATATCGGACCTGCAAAATATTCGATTGGGGATAGATGTTGGGATGAAATTATCTATATTGTGTTGCATGTTCATTGTATTTTTTCCATTACCTATTGTTTAATTTTCCATTCCAATATCCATTCTGTCTAAACCAGTTGAATAAGGTTTCAATAGACCAACCTTAAAGTGCTCTATGAAATTTGAAACCCTTAACTACTGTGGTTCAAATGAAGGCAGCTATGAAATTTGAAACCCTCAACTTATGTGGTTCAAATGAAGGCAGCTATGAAATTTGAAACCCTAGTTCACCCAGTGCATTTCCAAAACCCCAAACACTCAGAACAACATTTCTAAAAAAAATCCAACTGTTAAACAGCTACAGTAGAAGTTTTAAGGAAGAAGTCCAGCAGAAGTTTCATGTTGTTGATACATGTAGTTATTACTTAGCATGTTTATTGGGGTGGTTCTTTTGGATTTAGTGGCTTTGTGGATTTTTTTATCCATGATAAGTAGGTATATATCTGTAGTAGTGTTTGTCATGCACTTCAAACTTTTCTTGTTTTCAGCAAGAAAGAAGAAAAATAAGCGAGCTCGAAAACTCTCTACTAGTAAGTCATCTTTATATTTCTTTTCAATTGGGAAACTGATGTATTGGAAAGTGTTATAGGATGTTGTTGTGTTTTATTCTCTTTCCTAATTAGAATCCAATGGATGCATTTGTAAATGATGCATGTTGGGTTCTTTATCATTGTTACAACCAATGAGATGTAGTGGAGAGCATCACAAGATTTTGCTGTTGAAGGGTGTATGATGCCATATGCTGCACATACTACATATAACTCTTGGCCTGGTGCACAATGGTGACCATAGGCTTACATGGCATGTAAAGGTGGTGTCCCATACATGGTTTATGGACCTAATCCCTTTGACATGTCATTTAGTGGACAAATTATGCCAATGCATATCTATGGAGCACATGGATATATACAAGGTTTTGTCCCTCATGTTCAAAGGTGAGGTGTTATTTTGTATTGATTTATTTTAATATATCTTAAATGAGTTTTTTAAATATAGGATCGTCCTTACAAGACTTGGATGAGTCTTTTGACTACCTAATTTTGACTTGCTGAGTCAAGCATGATGATTACACTTGGTCAAAATGGCCATAACTTGTTAAGTTTGAAGACATGGTCAAACACATCTTAATTTGCTAGTTTTACTGATATTAGCCAGGCTTGGCAGACATGGACATACTTGGCAAGTTATGCAAGACTTAGCCAAGTTTGACCTGTAAAATAAAAAACTATCCATACATATCCAAACCTAGAATAAAAAACACATTCCTGAATTGTTTTTGAAACCTAGTTTTGTAGTGAGTTTGTTTGCCAAGAATTTACCTATTCTGAGCCAGTCTTACTCTTAAGTTTGCAGAGTCATTTCAATTTTTAATATTATGACTTTAAATAAGATTGAATAGATTTATTTTAACTATGTTATGTAGGACCCTCCATGTAGCCAACATTTATAATGTAACCAACCAAATTGTCTGAAGATCTTCGACTCCCTAAATACGATTTTAATGCAAGAACCCAACTGAGGTCAAGCAACAGTTGAGTAAGCCATCTCTAATGTGAAAATCCATCATGGAAATCCAGGGGCTAATCATACAACATTTTCCTAAATCTCATAAAGCACCCCCAAACATAATGTAAACACTTTCAAATGTAACCCCCGGAGGTTAACAGTTTAGGTTTCTTATATGGGTTGAAACCTTAGTTGTTCTTGTGATAAAAGCATTATCTCCCCTACGATAGGTGGTATATATACTACATGAATGGTTTTTATTGTATTTCTTTTATCAGGTGAGAAGCCCAGGAGTATTTTTTATTGGTGGCTTATTTGTTCCAGTAGGTGCTAGTGTGTTTTCACTTTTTAGAGCTGGAGGATCTACTTCATTGTTGGTTGGTATGTAGTCTATAGTTTAGCAGTTGTGATGCCCAAAAGGACTTTGGATTGATGGCTTATGTGCTGGATGCAAGTGTTTGGAGTGTATTAATGCTTGTAATAGGAATTATTAACCCTTTTATTAGAGGGTGACAACTTCCACAAGCACCAAAAAGGGTTTATGAAAGATAAAGTCAAATTGGGCTATTGTTACTTTTCTTGTTTCTTGCGCTTGATATGGGTGTTTTTGGCAGGATCTGCTATATCTGGTTTAAATATCACATCATTTATGTGGGAGTACCCAAAGTAAGAAAACTTAAGCAAATTATTGATAGCCACCAATGTTGTTAAAGAAATAAACAACCAGACATCTCTCACCATACTCGCCCTGCGCAACTCAATCTTGGAGATGATAACATTACTAGATTTGTCGAAAACCTTGAAGTAATGGAGATACGGTATGTTCTTCAGTATCATGTGCTTATGGAATACATGGATTGGAATAGGCCGTACCAAATGACCAACCGTGGGACAATCATAAACACTCTCTATCAAACCACAAGAAGGACACCTAAAGACTTGACCAGTTAACATAACTTGTTATAAAATGGGAAATAAGAATCAAGTAAATTACTACTTATGGAGGTAGTTAATGCAAAAGTCGTGGCTTGTCAAGGAATTTTATTACAATATGGACATTTAAAGTATCAGCACCATGCTTTTCACATGCTTTTATCTTTTAGTCTCATCTGACCTAGTGGTACAATGCGATTAATATTATATAGGTTCTTTTTATTGGTGGGAACTTCAACTTTGTGTGTCAATGATGCTAGTTTCTTGGATTACTTAAGATTTGGAGTCTTACCAAGAAGAGGTTGGCATTACAATATTTGCACCTACAGACGATGCATTTTTAGCCCCTCCTGATAAATTGCAGGGACTTACAGCCAAAAAAATATCGTTGTTTCCAAGTAACATGTATTGCATTGGCATCATTCGTTGAGTCAAGGTAAACAAATTAACTCGTACTCCCACTTCCCATCCTTACCTGTACCATTTGGGATGGTTCACCAATAATGGAAATTATGGGTAAACCAGTCTTCTCTATCAGTTGGGGTCTAATGGCAAGTCATAAGGACCAGGATTGCATCAAGTATGGTAGGGTTTAATACTTCGATGATCACCGAATTGATATTTAGGCTACGTGGAGATTTGTTTTGACTTTTCGACAGAGAGGGTCCTTAGGCCATCGTGTTATAGTAAACAAAACTTTAACCATTAATCTAGCAGTCACAAACCTTGAACCCTTTTATCAGCATAGGTCATGTTTGGTCTTGCATCCACAGAGCCTTAAGGAGGAGGCCATAAAACTTACCGGTCATAGGCCCTTCATAGTCAGCCTTTCGTTTAGAAAACTCGATGCAAGGAGCCAACCTGGGAGTCACCTATAAAAATAATTCAGTGAATGCGAAGGGTTAAATCATTGTTTCTCTTTGCGAAAACATTATGGAAAAAAATTAACTGGTGGAAAATTCAGCAGTTTACAATACCTCTTCAATGGTTTACAAATGATAACAAGTATGACAACTTTGCAGGCATGTGTTTACAGACTCTAATGAAGGCTGAGTCCACAGACTCCTCCACCAGGATACTGATGGCAACTTTGCAGGCGTATGTTTATAGACTCTAATGAAGGTCAAGTCTACAGACTCGTCCACCAGGATACTGACGGCAAATTTGTAAGCGTATGTTTGCAGACTCTAATGAAGGTCGAATATACAGACTCCTCCACAAGGATACTGACAGTAGAACAGAAGAGCTCAAGAAGTAAAATAATACAGTGTGAGAATGAGGGCACCTCTTTGCCTTCACCAAAACAAAGTCAAAACAATGATTTTAACCTTTAAAATAGCCACGGTTTTCGTACCCAGCCCGTTGTTTGCCAAGTGGAGTTTTAATACAGTTTGCATGTGAAGTCCCGTGTACCATTATTTTCGCTCCAATGGTTTTTAATATCTAGTCACATTGCCTTTAAAACCAACCCTTTAAAAGAATTTATGCTCCATCGTATAGTCTCAAACTCCATTTTTTATGCCCCATCGTATAGTCCATATCAATTTCTCAAGATGTTGAAATTCCTATTCTATAAAGTTCAACTCATTATTCAAAATATTGGAAATATGATAAATTATAATCACTCACTCACTCAAGTCATGCACTCACAACTTAGTTGTGTAAGAAACCCAATAATAACTACTAGTCCACTACTAGGCCCGAAAAGAGCTCAAAACTTTGTGCCTACTGCCTAGGTGAACCTCGCTACCAATGTCCACTCATTTTTCATCAAAATGAAATTCAAAAGGCCGGTTTGGCGAGTCCTCCTCTACAAGACTTCATTTCTTACATGAATACCATGGACTCACAACAACTATAAACAACACTTGATGTCATGCAAATACAAATAATGGCATGTAGGATCACAAACTATGTTGAGGTCAATTTATGCATTGCTATAAAGAGGTGTCATTGGGCACACGATATGGAGAAACAATGGTTATTAATAAAAAATTTAAAAAAACAATTGTTGGCTCATTAATAGTCTTCAATTTGATGGGTGCCATGATCATGATGTAATCTCCCTTCGTCCTTCCAAACATTTGTGTTTTATCACAAAAAAATTCCTCAACGCCACCAAAATACATATAAAAATTACTTGTGTTTACATCCTCTTCCCTTTAGATCCTCATCTCATATAGTCATAACTAAGGATTATTATGCATGCACATCCTCACCTTATAATGTGAATTGGGTTTAGGCACAAAGACAACCATAAAATATTAAATGTGGCAGGACGCAAAGAGTAAGAAACAACTATAAGTAAGAGTAATGATGATGATGATGATGTTGATGATGATGATGAAGATGATCATGATGATGATGAAGATGATGATGATGAAGATGGTGATATTGATGATGATGATGATGGTGATGATGGTGATGATGTTGACAATGAAGATGATGATGATAATGATGGTGATGGTGATGGTGATGGTGATGATGATGATGGTGATGGTGATGATGATGACGATGATGATGATGATGATGAAGATGATGATGAAGAAGATGACGATGAAGATGATGATGATGATGAAGATGACGATGATGATGAAGATGTGATGATGAAGAAGATGGTGATGTTGATGATGATGATGATTATGATGATGGTGATGATGATGACGATGAAGATGATGATGATGTAGATGACGATGATGATGATGTTGATGATCATGTTGATGATCATGTTGATGAAGATGTGACGTTGATGATGATGATGATGATGATGGTGAATATGATGAAAATGAAGAAGATGATGATGATGATGGTAATGGCAATGATGACAATGATGATGATGATGATGATGGCAATGATGATCATGATGATGATGATCATGATGATGAAGATGATGATGATCAACATGATGATCATGATCATGATGATGAGGGTCATGATGATGAAAATGATGATCATGATGATCATGATGATCAACGATGATGATCTACATGGTGATGATGATGAAGATGATGATGATGATGATGATGATGAAGATGAAGATGAACATCATTATAATGATCATGATCATGATCATGATGATGAAGACGATAACGATCATGATGACGATGATGGTGATGATGATGATGACCATGATATAAATTAAAACTAATTAAAACATTAAGTAATCTTATATTTAGTTTTCTTTTGTGAATCAATAGAATATTTTTTTTTAACTATGTTGATTTACTACCTTGTGTATATTTACAAATATACATATTAATTTACAATATATATATATATATATTAAACCACTCCATGTATGTTAAGAATTAATTTTAATTAATTTAATTTTTTTATTAAATTAAATTTACAACCTTCTATTATAATTTATTATTATTATTATAATTATTTGTAATTTGTTTTATTTTTATACCTGCCTCAGGCAGGTATATTGTAATCGATCACAAGTCAAACTCCTTTGAATTTGGTATTAGTTGGTGTCTTTTGAGGCAGCTATAAAGAATTAAAACCTGTTTTGCAATGTATGACTTAGGGGTTTGTAAAATATTTTTTTTTATTTTGTTAAAAAGCTATTTTTGTAAACAACTAATTAGTGGATAGAAGATGATATCAACTTTGGAATTTGGTGTCTGGATTTGAGTTGACATGTGACAAGATGACATCATAATAATAAAATTAAAAAAATATCCCATTGCCATCTGTCATGCCTCCTGTCGCTACCGCTGCCACTGCCGTGTGGATCGTGGCGCCTACCAGCAGCCGATCGCCAATGCCTGGAACCATTTGGATGCTTCCTGTGACAGGGGTCCGACGAACGCTTATTTCTAGTGGGTCACGAGGGAGCAAGGCTCCTTCAACTGGTTCAAGGGAGTTATGAATGAAATAGCCGAGATGGACAAGATGGTAAATCCCATTTCATCGCGCAGTTTGCAAATACCAGAATTTTTTCAATTGAAAATGGATTAACCAATAACCAATATTGGATGTCTGTGAATCCAGGCCACCATAGAAATGCACAACTACCTTACGATCGTTTATGAAAAAGGCGATGCCAGGTCGACTTTAATTACAATGGTGCAAGCTCTGAATCATGCCAAGAATGGCGTCGATATTCTCTCAGGAACCAGGGTACATATTTTATTTATTTATTTTTTGCTCTAGGGTAGAAATCCATTGTTTGAGCTTTGAAATGTCCACTGGTCTACAGGTCAAAACTCACTTTGCCAAGACAAATTAGAAAAAGGTTTTTTCAAAAGTTGCTTCTTCTAATAGAGATGCTAGAATTGGTAACTCCAGCCTTTAAAATTTTAGAAAAATGTAAGCAAATTATAGATCTTCTGAAATCGGCCCTTTCTTATATTAGTGTTAGCTTGAATGCAGGGGTGTTCTATTGTGGGCCTCTCATTTTGGCCAAGGAGCTAAGAGCCTTAGCCAAAGAATACAACCACAGATTGAACACTAAATTCGAATTCCACAAAGAAAATTTCTAACACAGGCAAGGCTCGGTTTACATTAGTTTAACTCTGGATCAGATTTCTACATTATTAACTAGTGTTGTTGCATCCTAATCACTGGAAAAAGAAAAGATAAAATTTAATTTCACAGGAAGCCATCTCATAGCTGGACAAGAATGGAAACTTGCAGCTCACACCTTCTTGGCTTTTCCCTTAGGATAGTAAGGGAAATAGTGATGTAACTTTGGCTGCATAGGCTCCAGCATTAGAGACACGCCCCTATTTCCACCATTAGAAATTGTATGGAACAAGAAATAGTATATATATTTATTATAGGTAGGCATTAGCAATTGTCTGGAATAAGAAATAATAGATATATTTATTATAGATAGGCGTTGGAAATGGTATTGTAAAATTTATTGCTCCTACAATTTGCACTGCATGAGCAAGGGTGGTAGACTTCATTCAATTTGTTATTTTTTGTCTTCGTATCCTCATTTGAGAGGTCTCGAGTTTGAATTCTAAGGGCACGACTCGGTCCGGTGGGCACATTGCAAGTATATCCTTTACATGGGAAATCATTGAAAATAAAAGGACGATATAATTTTAATCCAACAACGTGCCCTCATATTCATTGTTTTATTTCCTCTATACATGGGATTCTCTTCTTACATTCGTGCGCACTTATAATCAGCAAATAGCTGCAAGCAGACAAATGGTAGGACCTGGGTTGGGCCTACCTACGCCTCGTTTGTCTCCCTGGACGCTACCACTAAACTTAAAGCAAATCTTAATTTTCAATGCCCAACATGCACAGTTTATTTTATTTTTATATTAACCGAGGCTTCCACTAGATCTAGAAGGAAAGCTTAATTTCTAATGCGCAAAAGGTATACTTTCAATTGATTTTTTTATATTAATTAAAAAATTTAATTAAATATTTTTTGGTGTCAACCGACAATAGGATATAAAGCTAATGAAAAAAAAGTTTACGTAAGGTACAAAAGTGCTGCTAAGGAGAGACTTCTGATTCTAAGGTGTAACTTATTAAAAAGACTAAGTTAAGAAAAAGAAATTTCATATACATTATTATTATTATATACAAGATTGTAACGGAAATACATTATCGATGATGCAATTATAATATGAATGATGCAATTGATATAATTTTATATACAAAATTGTAACCTAAATACATATGGATGATGCAATTGATATAATTTTGAAAAGAAACGTTCAAAACACTATTAGAGTAATTATTATTATTATTATTTTATTGTAATTAGGGGAAGCTGTGCTAATCCTCGCCACACCCTTGTTGGCTAAGTAATTATTATTATTATTATTTAAAATGATTATTTAAATAAAAGAGATTTAACTTACATTCTTATTATTACTACTAAATATATATGGTAATTTAAATAACAGAAATTGAACTTACATTATTATAATCCCTGAAATATATAAGATGGAAAATCTTATAATTTATATAATGAAGGACATCTTCATTTCCGTTGGATGGCTTCCTCCACCTAAAACAATGAACGCCATAGAAGAAGTTTATCGAATAGCAAGAGCGCAGTCTATTGTTGCTCTGTGTTTGATAGTTCCAGGCTACTGGTTCACAGTGTCCTTTGTTGATCTAATTGGTAGAAAACCAATTCAACTGATGGGATTTTTCTTCATGACAATCTTCATGCTCACGCTTGATATCCCAGACAACCACTGGCGAGGCCACAAATGTGACAGCGGCTATTGCGGCGGCAATCCCGGGGCCTTTGTTGTACTTTATTACTTCACCTTCTTCTTTTCAAACTTTGGTCCAAATGCCACCACATTCATCGTCCCTGCAGAGATCTTCCCAACAAGGCTACGTTCTACATGCCACGGCATATCGGCCACAGTAGGCAAAGCAGGAGCCATAGTCGGGGCTTCGGTTTTCTCTACGAGGTTGAGCAAGCAGAGATAGGCCACCGCTCACAGATTGGCATTAAAAGTTTTCTATTTATCTTAGCAGCAACGAACGCTATCGGTTTCATTTTCACGTTCTTGATCCCTAAAACAGTGGGCAAATCCCTCGAAGAGCTCTCTGGCGAGAATGATCATGAAGGGCAAAGACTCCAACTCCGACTTTCCCAACTATCCGCAAACAGGACTGTACCAAATTAATAGCTGGTAAATCTCAATTTCCTCAACTAAATTGTGTGAAATTACTTACATGCAACAAATTGAATTTATAGTCATCT
>LPNX010600966.1:148287-170877 GCA_001517045.1 Pseudotsuga menziesii | reverse complement strand
ATATATAAACTGTTATCATTATCTCTGAATATCTTTTCAATTGAGAGTTCATAGATATATTGGGAAATGATAATTCTTATCTCTAGTGTATTTAAACCTTCCGCATCATAATTTGCTTTATATCAAACATGAAATAAAGGAGGTTGTACCTGTAGAAGCTGAATAGTCCGTTCAACATACATTTAGTTCTCTACTGAAAGCACTTGAAACAGCATATGATTTATTTTACTCTAGAATGATCTATTAGCAGCAATCCCAGAAACTTTACCTGTCAATCTGTAAGATAAAGGAAAACTGTGTGCGTTAGCTTTCCAGCTAAGTAAGCCCAGTCTAACGTAGTTTATCCTCATGCTGTTGCAAACAGAGAACATTTAGAAAACTGAAGAAAGATAAACTCAACTAACATTCCAACCAAGTAATGATCTTACAGTTACAAAGTAAATAGCATTAACTAAACAGTATTTAACGATTGTGTTAACATACAATTATGCTATTTAAAAAAAAAAAAAATTGAGAAAATTTAGGGGTTTTGACAAAATCATGCCCCTTTCTCATTTTAGTTGCCGCGATCATAGCTGGTCGGGTTCATTTAATTAATTATAGATGCATATTTGCATGATGACCAACATAATATATGCCGCATGCCCCGATATACCATCGGTGACAAATTCAAATCCAAAACATAACATAACCAATCAATGGTGGGGCCTTGGCCTTTAGCTCCGCACCATGATCATTTAATATATACATCATGTACATCTAATGCAATGGGGTCAAAACCGGGGCATTACATTTTCCATGGGTGGAATTGATTGGAAAGCATCTTACCAAATATAAACAAAAAACTGACATCCCAACATCAAAATAATGCAAAAATCCATGAAAATACATAAATATCAAACATAGGGAATAGTAAATTTAGGTAATATCAAGAAAGGTGGTTACCATTGCATCTACCATGTCCTGCATAGTTGTTCCACATATTGTTTTGATCTTCTCGAATGTTACACTAGACCAAAACAAGTCATTAAGAGAGTATATAACTCTTCAAAATCACCAAAAAAAGTATGAAATATTCACCTTTTATTTGCAAATAATATGAATTACAAATTATGTATTTCAATCCTTCACTCCAAACAAGGAAAATTTTAAGAACCTCCCCGTAAATTTTTAATTATAATAAATGGGCGAATCTCCATGACACCTCGGATTGTGTGAAGGCTATTTTTATTAATAATATGATAAGTATATATAATTTTTTGGAGAATATTTTGCAGAATTATATAATCTTGTAAAAATAGAAAAACTTTCACATAATTATAAAATTTTAAGAATCTATGTTTTAAGAAAAAAATTTATTATCTTCATATTATCATATTTATATTTCATAATTAACTAGATAATTATATTGATATTATGAACAAATATATAAATACTATGAACCAACACAAGATTTAACAAATAACCTAAAAAAATACATCTTATAAAAATATAAAAAAAATAAGATAAATCTTGAATCATAATTTCAATAAATAAAACAAAATATACTTAATAAAAACCAAGTCATTCACCTACTTCAAAATATATATATATATATATATATATATATATATATATATATATAAAGAGTAAGTATACATGCCACAATTACTTTTATGTATATAAATATTTAAAATACATCAACATATAGAAATGTGAAATAAAATATATTTATAATTACATAAAATGTTGTTTTTTTAAGAAATGAAATTGTTAATAACGTTTCTTTTTTAAAATTTTAAAACCATAATAAAAATCTTATACTTAAATCATAACATCTATATAAAAAACAAAAAAAAATCATTTTACTACTTCAAAATATATAAATAATTAATATCAAACACATACATTGTATTGGAATGCATATTGTACAACTTCACCAACTTTAAGATATCCTAGTATACCAATAACTCTTATATATATTATATGACTTGTAATATTTATCATATATAATATAATTTACGGGATATTGTACAACTATTTATGTATACATGAATATGTAAAATGCATCTATATATAAAAATGTGGAAGAAAATATACATATTTGTGAATAATAAAAATATATTTATAATCATTTAAAAAAAAATTGAAAAAAAAATTGGTGATATATTTTGTTTGTTAAAATTTTTAACAAAACCTTTAGAAAAGAAGAACATGAAAATTAATCAATAAATTTCCCTATAAAATATTAATTTATTAGAAACCATTTTCAAAAAAAATCAAATGATATTACATAGATTGTACCTAAATTAAAAAGACAACACTACTTTTATTAACAACCCAAACTAAGTCCAATCAACCATAACAATATTTTATATGATAAATAACCTATTATTATAGTATGTTATATAATCATTACCGAGTTCTTATGTCATGTTATATAATTATTACTCAATTAAAATATTATTTTACTATGTTATATAATCATATTAGTTGTGAATAAATTTGATTCCTATTAGTTGTGACTCAATTTTGATTTATAATTGTTTTGGGTGTGAATTATTTTTTTATAGATTTGTTTGAAAACAATGTTTGGGATCCTCACACTAACTTAAAAATCTCCCACCATTCTCATTCTTTATTATGTTTCTTTAAATGATTATTGCAGTGGGTCCCACCATTCTAGTTGCATTTCATATCCCTCCACGTGGAAGTATGAAGGGATGGCATGTACACCATGTTTTCCAGTTAATTGATGCAGAAGCATGTTTGCACTGTAATCCATAACAACAAAAATAGACCGTAACTGGAATTGTTCAAAATTGGTTATAATGCTCCATGAAAGCTCTTTTTTCTCATATTATAGTATATCATAAGCCTCTACATAAAAGTGTTGCACATGGCGGACAAACACTTGACATCTTTGAACATCGAAAGAATATTGGGTGTGAGGAATAAGCAACTGAGGAACCGATGCTGAGAGATTTGAATGTGAGACCGCGTGTTAATAACATGTTCATTTTGGAATAATAATCAAATTTATAACATTCATTTTGGAATAATAATCAAATTTATAACATTATAAGTTTTAGAATATTTTAAAGTGGATTATTGGGAAGCATGCTCATTTTAGAATAATACTTGTAAGTATGACATGAGAAAGTGCTTAGCTCACATAAAATTTAAATTAGAATCATTAAAAAAATAGCTATTGGTATTTTGAATTTTAAAAATAAGAATACAATCCTTTGTAGTTCAAAGTCTAAAAATAGAAAATAACCGTTGTGAGTTATTAATATAGAAACTTCAAAAATAAAAAATATCATTGCATATCACAATACCCCTTAATTGTAATTGGAAAATGAATTAGTGATACACTAAGAGTTGGATATCACAAGAGAGGATCCTAAGCAAATACACTTATTACTAGGACTTTGTAGCAACATAACATCATATCCAACAAGTGGATCCTTACAATAATCCAGAAGTACATCAGCATCTTGAATAAAAGAAGTGTATGCTCTCTCTGAAGCTCGCTACTATCAATACATGGGCATTTGTACCAGAATAATCCTCTCATAATACTCACAGTAAAACTATCAACCATATATGTCCCTAGAGAAGATAGTAAGAGCCCAGAGACATTTTTCAAATAGTCCAAAGGAATGACTAATCATCTAAATTAAAACTTGTTCAAATTGGTCCATACTCATAGGCAAGAAGTCGTTAAGAGGCAAGAGCAATGCTCTCGAAAAACTTGTAGTGCTACTTCCCCAAAAACTCCACCTTCACACATTTCTGTCTAGGTAAGATGGTCTGAAGCCATATGAATCCCTTCCTTGGATAATGAATCTGCCCTGTTATTATGTTCCCTATAGACATGGCTGAAATCCACATATGTGAACAAAGATATGAGCTTTTTGCTGTTGTCACACCAAACCTCTAAGTTCACAATAGCAAGAGTGGATTCTTCCTTTTCCCAATTTATAATCACAAAGGAATCGTCAAAGACATGTAGATATGGCAACCCAATATCTTTGACGATGTACAATAATTCCCATAGAGACAGTAGCTCAGCTCTTGTATTATGTTGCAGATACAACCTAATTTAATAGAAATATAATGCTGATCATTAATCCAAATACAAACACCCGCACCTCCATTTGATTCTATGGAAGCTCCATCTAAGAATGCCATGGGAAATAATTGATCTGGAGGTTCTCCAATATGCCTGATTTTTGTCCTTTTTACTTGAGGCACTTGATGAGATGTAACTTCTAACATATACCCATGACAAAGTCTGGATATAATAGGCTCTTTGTTGTCAAAAATATAGTTTTTTCTAGTCTTCCAAAGATTCCATATGTAAAATATAGGCAGATATAGAAGATCCCCATCCTTGGAGAGCTAGCTGATAAGGTTCCCTGTAAAATTCGAATCTGGCCAAATCAAATGAAGATAAAAAATTCTTCCTAAGTTGTGGATTACCTCTTGTGCAAAGGAGCATTTAACAAATATATGATCAATTGTTTCAGCCTCTGTTTTACATAGGCAACATCTATTAGGACCGAGCCATCCCCTTTTACACAAGCTATCCAAGTATTAATTTTCTTATTAAAAGCCAGCCAAGTAAAGCACTTGAGTTTCTGGGGGATATTGAAATTCCAAACCTGCCTAAAAATACCATCAAGTGATAGAAGAAAATGTCGAGACACAATGAGCTCATATGCTTTCTTTGCAATAACCATGCCTGATTTCTTGTCATACATCCAGAGAAAGTCTTCAAAATTCCCAATCTTAATTCCACCATGAGAAAGACTTTGTAACATATTGTTTTTTTTCTAAATAAACCTCTTAAATCTACCACCTATACTGTCCACGTGGAGCTCTCCAATTTTCTATCTCGGCATACAACTTTTGGTTGTGATGGTGAAGCTAGAGATAAAAGCTACCGAAAAATATGATTATTTGATGTTCTTTTGCAATCCCTGAAGAACTTAGGTTGAAGGATGAACCTAAATAACAAATGTATGTGGGCAGAGAGAAGGGACCGGGAATAGAAATCAACCTTACAATTCAGCGTTTCATGACCATTTAAGACCTCATCGACCACTTGTTTCCTGCTTGTAGGGTCCGAACCTTGGTCATCTCCTGGGCAGATATATAAACTAATCAAAGTCATTCCCTCTCGACCTCTCAACAACTATCGATTGAGATCCTGAGTATACAATATAAATATATCAATTGATATCGTGTTGTCTTTAATCCTGATCTCACATTTCACGTTTCCTCGATCGCTAATGGATCCCTTGAACAAATCGTTCAAGGGATCTCCAATTCTACACTTTTTAGTCATTTTTCATTGATTTATTCATTGAGCTGCAGAGCTTTTAATGCAGCTGAGCATTAAATATTCTGCATCTCAATAAATAGTTTTTTCCATTTTCATGAGCTAATTCTACAAATTATTAACTTGTTGCAACTGCATTAAATCCTCTACAATGGATAACCCACTCTTTTCTTATTCAGAAGTTAACTCTACAAATTATTAGTTTTTAAATAATTTTTCTCCCAAAAATAAACCTAATAAAAAATCAGTATATAAAGAAAATACACAACGTACACAGAAAATTGAAGCCAAAAGATCGCCTTGAAATTGTTTTTCTTTAGTGTATGAACTAACAGAAAACGAAACTATCGAGAAGCCTTACTATGCAATGTTGAAGGCGAAATTCTGGCAAATCACCAACCGACCCACCAGTCTAGTTCTCAACTGCGTTGACGTCTACAGTTTGTTTCTTGCTTGCATATTTCAACAACACACTGGAAAATCTAGGTATAATATCTCAACCAGTGCCATTGGAAACCACTAGAAACCTTATATCTTTTTCACCAAACCATTTTATCTCACAAACCATTCTACGTTCAGTACTCTTTATTTGTAGTTAATTAGTTTTAATATGAGAAGTGGTATTTTATATCACAAACCATTCTACGTTCAGTCCTCTGTATTTGTAGTTAATTAGTTTTAATATGAGAAGTGGTGTTGCCAATAAGAGCCCAATAAAAGCAACCATGGAGAATTCAAGTCATGAGACCAATCTATGAGAAATCTATATGCGACATTCTCTCCGTCACTACTCAACGCTATTTCTGCAGACTGTCAACCGTCTCCAGACTCTTCACATTTTCATCCAATAGTGACTTCCTTTGGAACAAATTCATTCCTCAACAAATAAACCAGATCCTACCCAGGGCCGCGACCTGCGGTTATGTTCTGATAGACGTGGAACCCAGGTTATTTTCTCTAATATTCGTGACTATTGTCTCCATTATCATGAATTCCAAAATGTTTGTTTTGGTTAGCAGATTTGGTTGACATAAATCCAACTATCCATTCATTGACTGGCATTATTATTCATATTTTGTGGGAGCAAAAACAATATTTTGTGGGAGCAAAAACAAATATTTTGGTTGGAACTATCCACAACGAAGATAGTTTACATGTTATCTGCAAGAGAATTATCCATCAAATGGGGGCAACGATGAACACTATTGGACTGAGATGACTCCAAGTTTGGTTTGATTTTGCTATCATTTTTGGACTTTTGCTATCTCTGGTTTGTTTCTTCCTGCATACTTTAACAACGTGTGAGAACTTTAACAACCTGTTCTGTTTGAAAATTTAGGAAAATATATTTTACATGGGAGTAAACTATTTAACCGACCATTTGCACCGATCAGACGATATGGCTCCCTGAGCGGTCACATCCGAAGTTGCCCACCGTCCTATCAGTGCAAATGGTCGGGCAAATAGGTCAATCTTTTTACATGGAGTATCTTACTAAATGCCAGGGCAGCAGCACTGTGAGCCATTAAAGCAATTACATCGCCTCAACATTTAATAACCTGCTGCATGTTAAATATTGTTGACCCAAAATCTTCTAACAACAAGCCAGAAAATAACATACATGTCAATTTTTTATTGATTAGTATGAAAACTCATGGCACATCTTTATTTGATAGAAGGACTACTAAATTGGTAGCTGTTCCCAAAAACAAGACCTTAGAGAAAAGAATGTGTATGTCTTAACTATAATTAATTTTCTTGTAAATATTTTGAAAAACAACACCATTTCTGTTTAATTAAAAAAATAATAGTTTTCTTGGCCATGATTGTGGTTAAAGAAAAATATGTTTTTTAATCTTAAAACTAAAAATAATCAGCATAGATTCAAATCTTAGGCTCTATCAAGCGCTAGGAGAGTTAGAACTCTCTAAGGGCAATCCTCTCTAGATATTAACACATGATTAGAAGCAATCAATGTAACTACTAATTTATGCATTAATATTAATACACCATACACAGAAACTTATGCCAAGAAAAAACTCATTTTGCATGTTAATGAAATGCTAATAAATTTTTGTTACTAAAATTAAATATATTTTCAAATATGACACTTTTCAATTTAACTACATTTACAATTATAATTAATTTTTTTTATTTAAAACATATGATTTAAAAACTTTTTTAATATTTAAATTATTAAAACATTATAATGCCATATATGTTCAATCGTTGGCAGCCAGCTCTATGATTGGTCTTCTAAACATTGAGAATTTCTAAGCCATCTTCCTGCACATCGATTTTGTTTTGTGTGGACGTTCCAGCGTTCTAGAGGTTTATGTGAGCAATCCTTTTCGTACATTATTCTCTGCAGTGTGGTCATTCGTTTCACATGTTAAAGACAACTCATATGCCAGTTTTGAATTGTTGAGGGAAAGATTCGCTCATAATTGCCAGTGGAAATCTTTAGACATGAAATGATTTGCGTTATGGGATATTTTTACTGAGATCCATTTAATATCATTGAGAAGTCATGGGATAATCATATCCATTTCATATCAGTTGTTAGATCAAATCGTTGGATTCGAGTTCTCTCAGATCTACAGTCTCATCCAAGTATTTTTTTTTTTATCAGTTGTGTTTTCCTTTTCGGAGGCTCGGATTTGGATAATTTTTTGTTGCACTTGATGCTGGGCATCTCTTTGGTTTCTGTTTCATTTAATAGCCGGTGACAGGTTAGCTCTTCTTCTTTTGAGTGGTGCTTTATCTGTATTCTTAAATAATATCTTCCTTTAAATTGATAATATGATGGAGTCAAGGGTTGTTGAGCTCTTCACTCCCCAGAACTACCACACTTTGAAGCTAATGATGCAGCAACTATTGCAATCAAAAGACCTATGGCATATGTTGGCTGAGGAGAAGCCAATGTTCACCAAGGAGATTGAGAAATTTTCCATTCAAAATAAGTTGGATGAGGAAATGTTATTGATCGGAATTCATGTTTCTAGTAGCCTGCTTTTTCACGTTGATGGCTGCAAAAGACAAAAGTAAGGATGGGATAAATTGGACTCGCCTTTTTGGGAGAGACAATGAATTTTGGGCAATGCAATTAGAAATGGACCTGTCATCTCTTATACCTGATGAGCATGCTTCCATTGAAGACTACCTTACCAAATTCAAGTCACTCATTGCGCGGTTGAAAGGATGTGGCAAGACTAAATCCGATAGTGAGTGCATCTTCCTCATTCTATTCAAGCTGAAGGGCCCATATCATGTATTTTGTTTCTCATTTTATTCTACAATGGATGAACTTTGTGATGATTTTAAAATGCCTACTAGTGATAGTCCCTCTCTAAGACAACATGGAACAAAATCTTATCCACCTACTTCCAAGTCCAATAAGTCTTCTTCCAAGACATGGAAGAAGAGGTTAAATGAAACCTGCAACATTTGTGGAGGAGAAAGGCATTCAGAATTCAAGTGCTTCAAGCAACTTGAAGCATTGAAAGAAGCTATGAAGCAGCATAATATTTTAGTGTCCAAACCCTCTTCATCTAGTAAAGGGATTTCTTTATCTACTGATGCTTTATGTGCATTCTCAAACAGTTGTATATTTGACTCAGGAGCATCTCATTATATTACTTATTCCTGTGAGTTGTTTCCATATCCATCTTATTGTAACATTTCACAAATTACAGTGGGATGTTCTTCACAGATTGATGTTCGAGGATTAGGAACGGTGTAGTTAGATGATGGTTGCATCAACAATGTCTTTCTTGTATCTCACATCTCTACAAATTTTCTCTCCATTTATTAGATAAGTCATACTGGTAATGGGAAAACGGTTGAGTTTTCTCCCAGTGATGTAGTCATTCGACCCAATGATGTAGTCATTCGAGAACTACATGATCCTAAAACTATTGTTGCATCTAGACAGGTTGATCATGGCTCTTGATTACTATAGATTTGCTGGTTTTGAGTCTTCTGGTTCCTGGTTGATTGCGTTTCCATCTATCACTTCACCAATTGATTATGTCGTAACTATAATTAATTTTCTTGTAAATACTTTGAAAAAGAACACTGTTTCTATTTAATTAAAAAAATAATAGTTTTCTTGGCCATGATTGTGGTTAAGGGAAAATGTGTCTTTTATCTTAAAACTAGAAATAATAATAATAATAATAATAAGAACAATAGTTTTAATAAAGGAAAAAAGTAAGTAACCTCAAATTAAAATATATGAATGTATGTATAATAGATGTGATATAATGAAGATTTAATTATAAAAAAAATATCTATATTTATTATGTCATATATGAATGTATGTATAATAGATGTGATATAATGAAGATTTAATTATAAAAAAAAGTATCTATATCCATTATGTTGAGGATAGTTAGGTCAATTAATTCTAGAGGCATATTTAAATTTTTTAGTTTTCAAATGTTGTTAATATAGTTTGATTAATTTTTATTTTTTAGATTATTCAAATATTGATTTAAGTTAATTCTATTGGTATTTTACAGGTGACATTTACTTGGTTCTTTGTGCCCCAAGACTCAGCTGTGTGTGTGATAACGTAAGAAGTGGCATTGGAAAATGCTTAGGTTGAGTTAATGGTATTCACAGTGGCAGTTGGTTTGATTAATACAAAATAGTTCACTCTAACAACCTCGAAGCTGTACACTTGCAGTGTCAGTGTGGTGGCTATCTGCATGCATCTCATGTGTGGCCTTTGCATGCAGCTCATGTACATATTTGAAATTTGAAATGAAAGACGGAGGCAGGTTTCTGTGTTTCATCCTTATTCTATCTAGTTTCTAACATTGGTTTTATTCATTATAAAAATATTCCAGTTTGATGGTAATGACCAAAAAGGAAAACACTTGGAAACTGGAATAGTCGATCAACCTGCATGTCCTCCAAAAGAAGTATAGCAGATAAAAAGCACACAGAGCTAGGGGGTGGTCTCGCTATCAAATCCATAGTAAAGTGCATGGTGGATATTAAGAGCAAAAGTACACAGACCTGGGTGGTGGAAGCCTTATCGAATCCAATGGACTACTGCAAAGAAACCAACCAAGCATATCAAAGGTATTAAATGTAGTAGCAAATTCTGTTAATAAGTCTTTTTATTTCATACCTTGAGTTGATAATTCTCCCATCCTCCGCTGCAGTTGCACTAGCAGCACCAAGAGATAATTCTCCCTTCCTCCTCTCGAGTTGATGAGATTTAGATTTTGTGCACTTTTCTCAGTATTGGGTGTCTCAATTTGCTTCAGCAAGCTCAAACAGCAGCAGTCACGGACCCAAAAGAAGGTAACCATGGAATATAAGTCTAAAAAAATAATTATCATAGCGCAGGATATAAGCATTCTCGTGTCTTCTGTTTTTATCAACCTTTGTTGTTGACCTCATTTCCTTTTTGTTATTGTATTAGAGTCACTTACTCAGAAGTGGAATATCAATACACAATCTTCTAATACATGGAACCTTACTGGAGGTCCATGCACTCGACAAGCCATCCGTAGCACGCCCATTACCGATCCTTTTATGAATCCTGACTTCAAGTGCGATTGTGGCTTCCTCAATGAAACCACTTTCAATGTTGTACAAATGTAATTTCTGTACAAATATTAGTCAAATCAAAGTCCCCTTATATGTGTGAGTTTCAATGTTTACGTTCTTAAATTATATAGTTACCTACATTAAAGGTTTCCCTAGATGTAATTTACTCTTATTTGAAATTAGTTATTGTATTATTGTTTAGTCTATTTCTGTAATTTAGTTTTTTCCCTTTTGGGTTTCTCTTTAATTACCTTGCATTCTCAGAAGATTAATTAAATTGACTATATGAAATTTTTTTAAAGCATGTCATGAGTTATTTTAAGAATGGGCAAAATTCAGTTCCAATTTGAAATAAGGCTAAGAATTATAGGTCAATCAGTAGAATTGGCCTTAAACAAGTTAATTTGTTTGATTTTAGCTATATACATAACTAGTCCCTATTTGGGATTTTGTATTTAGTAATTTTCTTGTTGCTGCATCTTATGCTCAACCTACCCCAGCTCCTGTATAATCCTCGGATGTAAATATGCTTCAGTCTACGAACTAGAAAAGCATCTTGTTGTCATGAGATCATTATGCTTCATATTACGAATCATGTGGTGAAGCCCAACATTGAATTCATTAACCAAAATAAAGATCCGTCAAATTGGTTTAATATTTTATGGATTCTATTATAATTCTCCATGTTATTATATATTCTCTTTAATGGAAACTGCACAATTTGAAATTGGTATAGAAAATCCAAAGCCCTTTGAGCTTTCATTCATTCATTATACTTTCATCACAATATTTTATATAAAACACAGCTACAACTATAGTCTACAAACAACCAAAACCATTGTGTCGATACTCTGTTGATTCCATTGCAACGCCGCCCACAACACACTTCAAGTCACGCACATATCAATTGCCACGCAGAAACCACCTCTATTGTTTATGGCACACAATCTTCATTTTCTTTTTTTGTTCCGTTGGCTTCGTTGTTTGGTTGCTTTCTTTTCACCTACAGACTTAGAAGACGAGGAATACCAGTTGCTTGCTTGCTTACTCGCATGATGTTACTGGAATACCAGTGAGTGAAGAAGTCAGTCACTTCATTTAATGGCACGATGGAAGAAGCCGTCTGGTTTCCATAGCGGCTTTGACAAGCATCCAATTTGGCCTTGCATTGTCCAGGGAAATTGTAAGTGGATGCACGAAATAGAGAAGAATAATGGGAAATCGGGTTGGCAAATAATATATTTTATACTTTAACTCAGTTAAAACTCATTTTCATGCCAACTCAAATGAATAAACAATATATTCTTCAAGAGTGCTTAAGCCAGAAATATTAATAAGATCATCTCCTCTTTCCTGATTTATTCTTTGGACATTGTCCTAGCTTCAATAGAATACCCAATTTGTATGATATTTTCTGAACTAAATGAATAAATTATTTGACTGAAATTGGAATTTCAAACAATGTGTTATATCAAATTTAAGGGATGGAATTTCATGAAGAATCTGATTATGTGTGGAAAAACTATATGCAAATGAATAAATAAATCACTAAAAAGTTGACTTCAGATATCCTCCGGTAAAATCTGTAGCTGTTGTCTTCCTAGATTATGAATCCATGGAGGATATAAGCTGCTTTGTATCATCAAAATGTTGGTCTATTGGGGTTTTTCCAATGGTTGTTAGGTTACCAAAGGGGGATTTGCATCTAGGTGATGGTATAAGGGGTGTCGCAGATTACCCAACTGAAATCTGTGTCAAGGCTTTAAAGCTGGTTAATATACTTAGGGGTACTTCCCCTCAACTTTTGAATTACCTGTGTCACCAGGTGATGGGTTACCAACAACACACTCTATACTTAAACCTGAAGACTAATTAAAAGATAATTGCTTCCCAAGCTGATACGATTGTATTACTTTTTTTAGTTAATCCTTTCGAGTAGCTTACTAGGAGGAATTTCTAGTTTCTAAATTTCAAGTTATCCTAACAAACTTCTTTTGTAGTGTACAGGATCTTGATTTTCTTTCCCACCCCAGTCTTTGTTCTTTCAGTACCCTCAGTGCTTCCCAGTTGAGAAAGTAATGAAGACATGCCAGTTTTGAATTCACTTCCATTTTGTTCCTCATCATGGAATGGAGCAATGTTATTCTTATCCTAATCCAAAGTGTTGATCTCTGTGTGTGCCTCATGCAGGATATTGGCTTTAAGTGTATCAGTAGGCTGGTTCTCCTCTCTCTCTGGTTCTGGATTTGTCAATCCATTGTTGTTCTTATCAATGTCCATACTGTTACTCTATGTCTCTTGCAGAAAATTAGAGTCCAGTGTCTAAGTAGGATACTTCCTTTTCTTTGATTCCTTCTTTGTAACACCAATATTGTGCTCCCCTTTTAAAATGAGCCAACCTATAAAATGGAAACCACCTTTGAAGTTTGAATGTGTATGTTAAACAAACTATAGCACTTTTTTTTTTGGTTGGGAGTACACTTTTAACCAGTTATTAGCCTTCACGGCTCTCTCATCCTTGGTAATGAGCTTATAATTTTCTTGTTATGAGCAGTGAAGAATCTCGACAAAACCTCAGGTGGGGTTTCGCTGGGGTCGGATTGCGGCTGGGATGGAGAGGGTTTAATAAACTTGTTTGAGCAATTACGAACTAAATTGTTTTTCTTGGAAAGGTACCACCTAAAGGCTAAATAATTGACATTGTACAGGAAAGGGCTCTTAGTTTGTTGAAAAACAGAAACCAACCATGATCCAAGGTCATTTCCACCAAAATAGCA
The DNA here is from genome assembly GCA_001517045.1 of Pseudotsuga menziesii. Classification (NCBI taxonomy): domain Eukaryota; kingdom Viridiplantae; phylum Streptophyta; class Pinopsida; order Pinales; family Pinaceae; genus Pseudotsuga; species Pseudotsuga menziesii. Next base: position 157,206 of record LPNX010600966.1, on the reverse strand, counting down.
TCATGCAAAGAATTGCCACAAAATTACCAATTCCACAGTAACTCTGAAAATCATGGTTATTGTAACTTTTCATGAAGTTTCCTAGAAATTTTATTATATATTAGATTCTTTGTTTCACAAAAACGTTACACTAAAACAAAAATGTTTCACAAATTCAAACCCCTATACAGGGATGCAACTATTCAAGCTTTGATCACAAAGTTGGACTCACCATCGCTACCCTGTAGCATGACAACACTATCATGTAATTTAGTATTTTATGTAGCTTTGTATCTTAGAAAATGCAAGGCATTTAAGTGCACTTTGTAACCTATTCTTGCAGTGTAATTATAAATGATGTACTTAAAATGGTTTTATAGAAATGAAAGAAGAGGAATGTTTTTTAAATTCATTTTACAAAATGACATATTGGTTGAGTGCCTGGTGAGCGAAAGAAAACAAAAACAAAATGGAAAATAGAGGGATCCTTAATTCTTATTTGTATCAAATTAAATTTGGTTGTTTGGTTGATGGATGAGAAAATATTTTAAAATTTTTTGATCATTTTGGTTGATGAACCAGAAAATATTTAATTTTTTTTTTATCATTTTGGTTGATGAACCAGAAAATCTTTTAAATTGTTTTGAATGATCTGCAATTATTTTATTTATTGTCTTGAATTTGGTATGTGAATCTTAATAGATTATTATGTCATTTAAAGATTATTATGTCATTTAAAAGGGTTTGTTCTTAAAATTGTAATTGCAATTGAATTTTTGTTTTTTGAATTCTTGAGAAGCTGACTTATAAATGGGTTTTTTTTGTACGACACATTGATGCACAGCTGAAACCAAAAATCCCAATGATAAAGGGAAACCATTTCCAACTTCCCAGACAGGTCCTTCGATTAGCACTGCGAGTACAAAGAGCATTCCAACTACTCCAAGGCTAGAGGAGCAATTAAAAATATCATCCGAGTTGTTGAAATTCACATTCAATGAGCTGAAATCTACCACCAGGAACTTTAGGCCAGAGAGTGTTCTAGGTGGAGGTGGGTTCGGCTATGTTTTCAAATGCTGGATAGAAGAGAATGGTACTGCCACTGTCAAGCCGAGCACCGGCATCACTGTTACTATCAAGACACTTCATGTTTGTTTCATACACTTCAGGTTTTTTTGATATGGAGGCTGCTATTTTTTTGTTCTCCTTTTTGATATTTGCAATATAGGGTTGTTTTCCCTAAGTTTGTTTTCAGGTTCCTATTGCTTTGCATTGAAATTGGGTGATGGGATTTCATGTTGGCCGAGGATTTGGATTTTTAAGAAGTTTGAATGCGCTATTTTGAGGGCCAACTATGTGAGCGAGTCCAATAGTGTTGATTTTAGGATTTTTAGTAGGATTATCTGTGAGATTTTTTTGTATCTTGATGACCTAAATGTTGTGGGTAGTTTTTCTACCTATCCTAGAAGACTTAGACAACTTTGATAGTAGAATCAATGCAGAATATCTACAAGGAATCTGAATGTTGAGAAGAAAATAATTGCTGGCATGTGCCAAACCTATTTACATTGTTAAAGTTTAAATACAACCTAAAAAAAATTATATATATAAAACAAACATTTTTGTTTATTTGGTGCTGATCATGGAAGGATTAGATACAAGTAAGGATGCTAATCTTTATGAAACTTTCAATTTAATGTGCAACAACATGTGACAATGTCGAAAACATTGCCACCACATGGCTCTTGTTAGATAATTATATCACACAATTATATGTGAATTATATATATATATATAAATTTTTTATGGAAGTGTATATGTGGATTGCAATTATTCTTGTTATAGAAAACTAATATGGTGATTATAATTCAATTGTGCACTCAATTCATCTAATGGGCATGTAGAAAAGGCAACACTTGACTTTGTTGAGTGCTTGTTGGATGACCTTAATGCACAATCAAGTTACGTGAAGAAATGGGACACCAAAATAATTGGTTGGAAGGAATATTTTAGTGAAGTACAAAAAGAAATTGTACAACCATGAGAGGATTGAAGAAAAAACTTGCAACTTATCCTTCTTGATGTCACCTACAAAAGCCTTAAAAATAGTTGCAACAGAGTTGAAATGATTTGGCTTGAACGGTTATGGCCACTCCCATAAACATGATATTATAAAAAAAATGGAAATGATAAATGGGATATATATAATGAGAACTACTTATAACACTATTCTATACAATCTTTCTATGTAAGAAGATATAAGGTGGCATTGAACTAGTTCCAAAATAATAAATTTAGGAGATATCATCCATTTTGTTATATTGCTAATGTAGAATGGAAAATTCCATAGGAACACATTTAAATAAGACTAAAGAAAAAAAGTGTGGAAACACATTTGATTATAACTAAGTAAATCTAGGAATCATTGAACCATAAGTCCATGAGAATCTTATGACATAAAGTTCCAATTCAAACACCCACCTAATTTAGATATCCGTTTTAATATGCATGCCCTATACATTTTGTAGATTAAAAGATTGAATAACATGTTGGCTATAATTATGTCATCTAATAGATTTTCCCAAAGGCAAATCATCTTTTTTATACGAAAACTATGAAGGGCCAAAGACAATTTGCTATAACTTTTGATATAATTTTATAAATGGTGTTGCATAAAGAAATGGGGAATTTTTTGTCTGAAATTAAGTCCTTCGTCAACTTGAATATAAGAGTGATTAATATAGCATTAAAAATATTTGAGGGAATTCATTTGCAATCATGATTTTAATCTAAGGATGACACATCATGGTCTAAAATGAGTTAGTGGAGATCGAATTTGGATGTAAACCGTCCAAACCTAAGGAAAATCCATCATTGCATGTCATACATCTTTTATAATTGGGTTGTTATGTTTTGTGATGATTGAAGAGGGAATATGAGAGAGCATGCTGATGTGGAACTTCTGTTTTGTGGTGTAAAGGTGGTTCAATTAAAGTTTCTCTGAAGCCCGATGTTAACTCCTTTGCAATCTCTTGGTTTGATCCTATAAAATTCCTCCCAAAAGAAGGGAGTTCTATTATAATTCTAAATTTTCATGTATGTTTGGAAGAATATTTTTGTATTTTAATCCCCTTTCCTTAGCCACCACATGTGGAAATTTTGACTCTATAAAATCTCATGTTTCTCCTTGGAACCCTCCACCTTAAGGTAAGTGTGTAATTGTGATATCAGTGTATACATGTCCCTCCTCTAAAATATGTAGTAAATATTATCTTATTCTAGACCTTAATGTTAATGTAGAAATACTTGGACTTTTGTTTAAAAAAAGATGCATTGTAGAGTTTTGAAACGATACATATTGACCCCATTGATGTTGTAAATCAATATCCCTAGATCCTAAAAAATATATCCATGTGATTTCAAACCAAATAGATTGTTATTTGACCTAAAATTAACAATATAAAATTAACAATATAGGGAAGGATGGGACAATGTTCTAAAAGAACCTCTAGGGAGAGGGACATATTGATTAGATGGTTGTGGGTTATATGAGGGACATCCTTCTCCAAAATCCCATTTCCTCCACCCCGCCGCCTCATGCTTTGTTCTATGTTTCAATGGGTGCTTTCATAGCTGTGTTATTTTTTTAAGCAATTGGTGCTGGCAAGACCTTTACTGCATCATCTCATTCTTTATTTATTAGTCTATACATTCTCCAAAATCCCATTTTAATGGCGAACCTGGTTGTTGCTTCTGATTTTTCCTCGATGGCCTCAGCTTCCTCATAATCTTATGATGTATTTATTATTCATCATGGTCCTAATGTAAAAAACAGATTTTCCAGCAATCTGTACAGACTGCGGTTTTCTGATCATGGATTGAGAGGTTTTTCGGATAGGGATGAAATGGAGAAGGGAGATGCAATTCGTGGTGCATCTGTGCAGATAGCACTTTTTTCTACAAGGTATGCGCAATCTAATTGGTGTTTAAATGAACTTGTCCTCATGAAAAACTCGATGGAAAACCCTGGGCTACCTTTTTTTCAAATTTTCTACAAGATTGACCCTTCTGTGGTTCATTGGACGCTAAAAAAAGCAAGCGTACTTTGAAGCCCTGCAGGATCTTGAACAGTAGAATATAATCGACTCTAAAACTAGTGAAGAAAGGCCACTCTACGGCTTCAAGACTATTCATAGTTGGAGAAATGCACTTTCCTTTGTTGCATATCTTGGAGGAAACACAATACATGTGTGAGCTCCATCTCCCACTGACCCTTCCATTTCATTTGTTTACAAGAATTTGAAAAGATAGTGGAGAGGGAGCCCGTGAAGGCCAAGGTTACTAGGGCTGTGGGTGTTGGTGGAGTAGGAAAAACTACCCTCGTCAAACATTTCTTCGACAAGAAAATATCATGTTTCAATGCATCTTCATTTTTATGGAATGTGAGAGAAGTTGCAGGTCGAATGTCCATAAATTATTTGCAGAGTGAGATTATTAAATATTTGGAACATAAAGATACCATAATTAATCGTCATGAAGGCATATAGATACTTAAAAAGAATATTTCATTATCTAAAGCTCTTACCATGAAGGAAATTTTGCTCTACAATTACCAAATTCTCTGGATTCCCAATTGGAGTTGCCATAGACCTAATGTTTACACTGGATTCCAAAGCCAATAAGAAGCGATAAGGAGGCAGAGATAATCTAATAGTCGTTGTTAGATGGAATATGCAAGAATTTTGTAATTCGAAGAAGCAGGAGTCGTTGTTAGATGGAATGTGCAAGAATTTACTGTCGAGGCGAACCAAATGATTGTAACAAATATGATGAGGATACAAAATGAGAAGGTAGAGAAGTGAAAGAAGGTTTATGCACAAGCCAAGATCGAGATGTAGGTATATGAGTTGAAGCAGCCCCTGAGCCACCATTATAAGAGGAGACACAGTCAGAAGGTTGAGAAGTGGAAGGTGTATGCACATCCCAAGATCCTAATGGACTAGATATTGAATAGGTGGAAGTGGAAGGTATATGCACAACCCAAAATCCCGATGGTTTCTCCACTTCGTGAGCCAAGAGTCTATCTGCATGGAATCCTGCCATCAAAATAAGACCTAGGAAAATGATTATAAATGGGTTTTAGCAAACCAACCATTGCTTGCAAATTTATGCTAAAAAAAGAACCATTTATATCAATCAACTATATAAATACCGAAAAATGAGATCTTTCCATGTCCATTTCAGTACCATTCATCCCTTCATATTAGATAAAGCTATTACAAGAACAAACTTGTTATGAAGCATGGCAGAAGGCGTAATTTACCCCCTGTTGTATAATCCTCCAGGCATAAAACGCAGGTCGCTGAGGTTCCCTTGTCATCAACAGGTGATGTGAATATGAGACCCTTCATCCCTTCGCAAATCATAATTTTGCGGATTACTTGTCTTCGATTAGCTTCATAAATAATAACATACATGCCGAGTACGAGCATGTCACTAAAGAAAGAACAACAACATTGTCTAGTACAATGATTTACTACTTCTGTATGCAGGGGTGATTTGACATTCAAGATTTTCATATTTATTATTATACGTCTAGAGCCATTCCCCTACGGCGAGCCTTATTTACTGGACAGAATCGTCTTTAAGACGACTCTGTCGAATGTCAGAGACACACGAACTCTCGATGGCATAAAGTATGGTGAAGCAATGCATTAAATTGCCTTCGTTGTTTGACTGATTTCGAGGTTCTCTGAGTTGGCAGCCCTAGGATGGGACGGGTGTTTCAGATGGCGGTAAATTTCAAATTCAAATTCAAATATTTGAACATCACATTTCCCTCCTACTCTATTTCAAAGGATTTCTTTCTCTGCATTATTTGTGTGCGCCACTAGTTGTGCTGTATCAAAGCTTGATGCCTTGAGAGGTCACTGCAAAGATTATTTGCAGAGCACTATGAAGCATTCGGTAGGGCAAAAGAGCCCAAGTTCAAGTTGGTTTTAATCGATTATGAAAAGATGGGACACGCCCGTGTTAAGGGAGGAGTCACTGTGAGACAAATCAGCAGCGAGATTGATCTCGACGACATCTTTGACAGCAGAAAACGAAACAGCGTGGTTGACGCCGCAGAATATCTTTTGGCTGGAGACCTGGACCTTCGAGCTGCCCTTACAATGGCAGAAGCTTATGACTAGACTGCTCGATGGCGAGAAGCATCAATACGCTTAGTGCACGAGGAAGGCCTAATGGGAAACTGGACACCATTGTTGGACACTCTGCATGAAAGTACAGATGGGTGTTATAGGATGCAGTACATTAACGCTAGCAACACTGAGGAGACACGTTGGGTTTCCTCGAGGGATAAAACTTTCAAAGAGTTCACACCCTATCTCTATCCGGACTTTACCTTCAAAAATGGGAAGTTCAAAGCCCATGCGGCTGTGGAAAGCCCTCCCATTGATGGCCTGAACGCAATGGTTGCAGTGCAGACGATAATAGAGTGGCTTAACAGTGGAGTGAGTGCTAACGAAAGAACACCCAGCGAATCAATAAATTCTGATCTTTCACGGGCAATGAAGGTGCATTCTTACCTGAACGTGATCCAAATAGGACACACAATTCTGCTAGATATTCACAACGTAGCCGCCCTTGTGAAGACTGCACTCCAAGGCGAGCAACTAGTGGGGAAGCTGGTTTCACTCTCTACATTCGGCAATGTTTTCAAATACATGGCCACCGACGGATTTGGAGCTCTCCTAGGCTTCCCTAATGTGGGTTTGGATGCTTACAAGCTGTCGTTATCTTGCGACGATGTTGAAAAGGCCACTTTCGGCACTCAGTTGGATTTTGACCTGGCAAGTTCTGTAGTCGGACTTGCTGGCACCGGGGCAGGAATAGTTGGGGCATCAGGTGTGGTCATGGCTTTGAGCGGAGCCGGCGTGATCTTGGGTGGCTTGGGATTTGGGGTTGGAGCCTTGTCTCAGAATTTCGGCAAAATTGCTTCAGACGCCCAAGAAGTGGGGAAATACTTTGCTGCCGCGGACGAGGCTTACAGATGCGGTAGATACACTTACAAAACCAATGGGAAAGCGTTGGAGCCTTTGTCGGGAGCAGTCGTCACCAGAGTTCAAATGGCGGACAATCAAATTGAAGTCATCATGGATCCACCGGGTCTGGCATAAATCAATTAGTTCGTTTGGGAGAGCACATGACACATATTTATTAAGCATAAAGGTTACAGTAAATACTACTAATATGCATGGGTATCGCTCTCGGGATTTTGGTAACTCGTATCCGACGTTTCCCGCTCCTCGGAGCTTGGGAGGTGGTACTAAACGTCCCCTTTTTTATGGGAGCTTTCTTGGGAACTTGGGAGCTTTTTGGGAACTTGCTTTTGTCGCTCCCTTTTTATTGGGAGCTTTTACAAGCTCCTGACCATGCGGAGGCCAAAATCACAAGAAAAGTGATGAAAATCAATTGAATGATTCAAGTTTATTGTGTCAAGAAATCACCAATAACAAAAATTTCAATTGAATCTATCAATAATGCCATTTTTTTTATTTTCAAGATTGTATAAATAAAGAGGGTCCACACTTCTTAAATGTTTAAATCCATTCACACTCAATATATGTTGCAAGTGTACTTAAGTGAATATACATGAATTTTTTACAATACTAAGATATTGAACTACTTTAATTCATATCTCGAATGATTATAGCTAGCTTATGTTATTCATACTGACTGATATAGCAATTTGGGATCATAAACCATATCAAATTCAAGATACCAAAAGAGTTGAAAGTTTGTTAGTTGAACTTAAAACAATCAAGTTCATTCAAATTAGAAGTAAGTAGTAGTTACCATAAAAAAAATGCGGAGGCACCCAAATACTAAGAACTCTTAGGAGCAATGTGAGATTACAGTGAGATTTGTATAATGTGGACCTAAAGGAGTGAGCAAATTTTAAAAAAATGAATTTCATGACACTACTAAAGGATTAAGAAGATAAAATAGTTTAAGCTATGAAGTTAATCAATTATGTATTTTTTAACTTTATTTTTTTAATATATTTAAAAAAAATTAATATATATTATTACCGCTTCCAACCCTACGTTTCATGCAAATTTGGGCGAAGCTTCTAGCCGTATCGGATACTTGTGTCTGCGTACCCGACGTACTCGCGTTCGAGAAACTTGTGCAACATATAATATATTGTATACTAGGAGAACTATGTATGTATTATGACTAAAAAACATTGATAAAAATTAGATATAAAATCTCCCTAATAATTATCTATAATAGTTGAGAAAACTAAGTTATTGTTCAAGTTTCACTAGATTCTCCACTAAAGGTAACAAAATCCCATTGGAAATGGGTGGGGAAGCACAAACAAGAATAAGTGTGACTCATTGATGGAATAAAACAAGAAAATGATCAACTTCAAAATAAGCCGTGAAATCTTAATTCCATTTCATTTCCTATTAAAATATCCAACATATAGAGTACACTGTTGATTAATTTATTATACACTAGGAGAACTACTTACATGAGAACTACTTACATATTATGACTAAGAAAAATACGTACATTATTGTGACTTAAATAAAACATAAATATTCTCACTAATTGTCTGAAATATTTGAGAAAAATGAAATTTCAAAACAAAATCATGATTTCGTAGTTCCGTGTAATCTCCTATTAAATATCTAATAACATAAATATATTCATTATTTCGATTACTCATGAAATATGAAACCAAGACTATTAAAATCCTAGTACGGCTATGCGTATACATTCATGAGTAGTGAGGATATTATTTAAAGGTGTCCAATTGTTCAAAGAGAAGTAGTCTAAACATGATATGATTTGGACTTTTGGCTATAATCACCAAAATCGAGATATACAATCTTTGCTGAAATTGTATTTTTTCATTGCTAGCAT
>LPNX010600966.1:121082-147762 GCA_001517045.1 Pseudotsuga menziesii | reverse complement strand
TTCTTTAAATAGGCTTCAAATGTCCAAAACCCTAACTACTTGACATGGTCAAAATATAATTCCCTAATGGCTCTTAATTAATAAAGAGATCCTTTTTACATTGATTGATGAAGATTAATTTATTCGAACTTATTACAAAGTTATGGCCTTATACTATCTATGTTTAATTCTTATACCAAGGCAAGTTAGGGGAGGACCCTAACACTCTCCCCCCCTTCAAAAGTAGTGATGTACTCAATGATGAAGGTGCATAAATTGCTCTAAGATGTTGGATGGTTCCCAAGTGACATCATTTAGAAGCATATCTTTCCAATGGATCAAAACTTCCTTGATGGTGCACCCTCTCAATCTTGTTTCCCTAGAATCCAATACTACAACCAATTGAATATAAATGGATCATTCCTTGTCAAACAATGGTAAACTAGCCCACCACTTTTTTGAGGCAAGAGACATGGAAGACATGGTGAATCTTGGAGTAATTTGGTAGAGAAATCTTATAGGAGACCTATCCAATGAATTGTAGAATGGTGTAGGGTCCAAAAATATTCATAGAAAGATTCTGATGGAGATGGGTCTTGAGAGATGTATGCTTATATGGTTGTAGTTGAATAAACACATAATCCCCAACTTCAAAGGAGTGCTTAGAGCGATGTTTATCGGCATGTTGGTTCATTTTGTTTTGGGAAAGAATCATGTTATCTTTAAGGATGTGGAGAATGTTATTCTTAATGTCGAGTGCATCATCTAATACTTGAACCCTTGATGTACTCGGTATATAGGAAATCATTGATAAGGGTTTTCAACCATATATTGCTTCATGTGGTGTCATCTTTACAGAACTATGATAAATCATATCATGTCACCATTCATCCACAAGGAGCTAGTGCATCGATTTGTGTGGCTTATTAAATGTAAAGCAATGCAAGTAGTTTTCCAAGCCAACTTATTGATTGCTTTAGTTTTACCATCTATTTAAGGCTGGTATGTCATGTTGAAATTCAACTAAATGCCTTGAATTTTGAAGAGATATTTCCAAAACTTGTCGAAAAAAACAAGGTCACAATCAAATACATTAGATGTCGGCATGCCTTGGAGTTTGATTTTGATCTAGTAAAACTTGGGCCACCAAAGAGGGTGTGAAAGTGGATGGTAAGGCATGCAAACAGGAATATGTAGTTAGACGATCTATTACCACCATAATTATTGTTTTATTTCCTTCCTTAGGAATCCCCATGAAGAAATCCATAGAGATACCCATCCATATATGATTTGGAATGTGGAGTGAATGCAAATCTCTTAGTGACTTGATTGTTTCCCCCTAGTGTTATTGGAAAATGTCGTAGGAGACAACGACGTTATGGATATATTTCTTCATGCATTCCTAGAAGAAAGAGTGACTAATTCTTTCATATAAGTTTTATAAAATCCAGAGTGACCTATTATGCATGGTGAATGTAATTATGCCAAGACTCTTAGTTTTAATGTTAAATCTATTGTGAGAAAGATGTGCTCCTTATACCTCAAAATATTTTGGTTCCATGTATACTTGGGTGGAGGATTTGAGTCTTCTTGAAGTTGTTTGATGAGGTGTGGACTGTGTATTGGGCCAACAATTTCTAACGTCGCTACAAGGAAAAAATCTTCTAGTGGAGGTTTTTTGTGGATGCTCCCCTAAAAAAAGCACAAATATCTATTTATAGCATAGGTGAGCGGACAGATACTTTAGTAGAGGTTTTATCATGATGATTTTATCCTTACCAAGAACATCAGTGCACACTTTATATCGACGCATCGGTGTGTACTAAAACACAACAAATTGATATAAAAAAAAATTCATTCAATGCAACTGTTTTTTAAATTTCCACTTGAAACAATAACTAGTGCGTTTAAAATAACCTAACGCATAGGTGCATCACATACATAATCCATTGATTCTAGCCACAAATACATGCCCTCGATTGGAAAAATATGTTTTTCTCTTTAAAGAAAACATTATGGTGCTTTCTAGATATGATAACACACAGGTGCACTAATAAACTGCATGCACCAAATTCAACATTCCTCGTTAAGTGGCACTTGAATAAATGTTTTCTAATTTCCGTTACCTCACGAGAAACGTTTTTATTTCTAGTTTTATATTGAGTAGCAGTGCATTTCATTCTTCTGGATGCACTGATGTGTCGGTTAATTAAGAGCACCACAGTAGGGTAGAATTAAAAAAATATCTGGATGCATTACTATTTTATATTTTTATATTGATTAGCAACATGTTTATTTCTTTTCGACGCACTAGTGCTTCATGTAATTGAGAGCACCAGTGTTCAATATTCCTTATATGGTTCCACTAGGTCAGGACCATTACTGATGGTTCCACCAATAATGCTCATAGTTCCATAAATAATTATCACGATTCCACCAACAATTCTCATGGTTCCATTAACTTTCTTCAAGTTTCAACCATCAATTTTCCAAGGTCCCTCCATTAAATATATTGATGGTTCCATCAAATCTAACTTTATTCAAGTTGATTCCACCACCAAATTCACAGTTCCAGTAATTTTGTTCAAGGTTCCGTAGGCATTTCTCATGATTCCACCACTTCATGACATTGTGTGCATTTTTTATTGACTGTTTCATGGTCCATAAATAGTGCTCCTGATATTCATATTTCCACCAACATTATTCAAAGTTCCTTAATTGCACATAGTTCTGTATGCATTGTACATGGTTCCACCTACATTGTTTATAATTCCATCAATGCTTATGGTTCCATAAAATTTCTTCATGGTTCCATGAATTTTGTTCAAGGTTCCTTATATGGTTCCACTACCCTATGACCATTACTCATGGTTCCACCAATAATGTTCATTGTTCCACCAATAATGCTTTTGGTTCCATTAGCTTTGTTCAAGATTCAACCACCAAATGTACAAGACTCCTCCACCATTAAATATCTTCATGGTTCCATCAACTATAACTTTTCTATAGTTGTTTCCACCACCAAATTCACAGTTCCACCAACATAGTTCAAGGATCCTTAAATCCACTTCATTTTGTATGCATTGTACATGGTTCCATATGCATTGTTCACAGATCCATCAAAGATGATCATGGTTCCATTAACATTCATCATGGTTCCACCCTTAAAATTCTCATGCTTCCATGAATTTTGCTCAAGGTTTCTTATATGGTTCAACCACCTCATGACCATTACTCATTCTTGCGCCAATAATGCTCATGGTTCCATAAATAATTTTCATGGTTCCACCAACAATGCAAATAGTTCCATAAAGTTTGTTTAAAATTTAAACCACCAAGTGTGCACAATTCCACCACCAAATATGTTCATGGTTCCATCAACTCTAACTTTGTTATATTTGGTCCCACTAGAAAATGTTCATTATTTCCCTAACTTTGTTCAAGGTTCTATATATGGTTTCACCACCTTCTGAATACTATTCATGGTTTCACCAAACATTATTCATAGTTCTGTAAATTGTGCTCATGGTTCTACCAACAATGCCTCTAGTTCAATCAGAATTAATGAGGGTTCCACCAATAACACTCATGGTTCCAACAACATTTCTCATGGTTCCAACAACACAGCTCATGGTTCCACTAAAATATATGACAACCTTTCACTATATTGATGCCTTCAAATATTCATCAATGAATCTCACACCCACAAACTGAACTAGTTTGGAGTCATTTGGAATATGAAATATGTTGTCTTTTTCATATTGTAAGCCATATCAAGTTTTTTTAGATTGTAATCCTTCCAAGATTTGATGATTGTCATAGACATATCAAGTTCTCGAGGTTGTCCTTCATTAATATTTTCTTCCAATTCAAATTCACATTAACTATTGTCATTGTCATCTATGCTTCTTCATTTGTCTCATCTTCAAAACCTATCAATTCACTGAATGATTATTTCTCATGACCAGTTAAGGAATCCTCAATCATAGTATCTTTATCAACTAGGTTTACTAGATCACTTGTATCACAATTAGCTTCAAACTTTTCCATTAGATCATTTGAATCCGAGTTGTATCCAAATGAATTAGGTCACTTGTTTCACAAGTTGCATCAATAGTTTCTTTCTCTTGTTTAATTAATTGTATTTGAAGAAATTAAATAAATTGATTTTTTGTTTCAAGCTTTTTGTAAAGATTAATCACCTCATTTCCAAATCATCTAAGGATTATTGTGGCTCTTTAATTTCTTGTTTTTCATTTTGTAACTTCTTTCCTCCTTTACCCATGTTTGATCATGGTTCCATAAACAAATCTCTTGGTTCCACCAATAGTGCTCATGGTTACATAACTAGATCTCATGGTTCCACCAACAATGCTCATGGTTCCACCAACAATGTTCATGGATCCATTAACTTTGTTGGAGATTCAACCATCAAATGTGTAAGATTATGCCACTAAATATGTTCATGGTTTCATCAATACTAACTGTGTTTAAGGTTCCATATGCATTGCTCATGATTACACCACCTTGATACCATGTATGCAAATCTCACCGAATGATTCGTGGTCCATAAATAATTCTTATGATTCACATTTTCACCAACATTATTCATGTTCTTTAATTTCACATGATTTTGTATGTACATGGTTCCACCTACATTGTCCATGGTTCCACCCCTAAAATGCTCATTTCCATGAATTTTGTTGAAGTTTCCTGGTATGTTTCCACCACCTTATGACCATTACTCATGGTTACATCAATAATGCTCACCATTCCATAAATAGAGCTCATGGTTCCACCAATAATGCTCATGGTTCCATAAATTTATTAAGTATTTGTCACAGACATTGTAAACATAATTTATGAAGTATTTGTCACGGACTTAGCGATAGATCTAGTAGAAGAGTAATGAGGTAGATTGGACTACATCTAGGACTACTTGTACAATGTTCATGACAAAAATAACTGAAATAACAAAATAAGAGAGAAGTGTAAACCATGACAAAAGCATGGCAATATGGCTGGAATGCGGGGATGAAAACAATACAATAAAATAAGGTTGTCAACGCCACTTGTACAATGATGAGATAGATAGGGCCCCTTAATGAGGGAAAACTACTCCAACAAGCAAAGAACACTGGTTGCATTTAACCACCAAATCTGCAATATTTTCCCACCAAATATGTTCATGATTGCATCAACTCTTACTTTATTCAAGGTTCCATATGCATTATTCAGAATTCCACCACATCGTGACCACATATGCGTCACTCACCAAATGATTCATGGTCCATAAATAATGCTTGTGATATTCATGGTTCCACCAACGTTGTTCAATGTTCCTTAGTTTCACATGGTGTTGTATGCATTGTACATGGTTCCACTTGCATTGTTCATCATTCCATCAAAATTGTTCATGGTTCCATCTACATTCTTCATGGTTCAATGCTCATTTACCATAAATTTTGTTCAAGGTTCCTTGAATGGTTCCACCACCTTACCACCATCACTCATGTTTCCATCACTAATGTTCATGGTTCCATAAATAGAGCTCATGGTTCTATAAATAGAGCTCATGGTTCCACCAACAATACTCATGGTTCCATCAACAATGCTCATGGTTCCATAAATAGAGCTCATGGTTCCAAATCAATTGCTCATGGTTCCACCAACAATGCTTATGGTTCCATAAACAAAGCTCTTAGTTCCACCAACAGTGTTCATGGTTCCACCAATAGTGCTCATGGTTCCACCAATAAATAAAATCCATGGTTCCACCAACAATGTTCATGGTTCCACCAATAGTGCTCACGTTTCCACCAATAATGCTCATGGTTCCACCAATAGTGCTCATGGTTCCATAACTAGAGCTCATGGTTCCACCAACAATGTTCATGGTTCCATCAACAATGCTCATGGTTTGATAAACAGAGCTCATGGTTCCATAAACAGATCTCATGATTCCTCCAATAGTGCTCATGGTTCCACCAACAATGTTCATGGTTCCAAAATAGATGTCATGGTTCCACCAACAATGTTCATGGAATGTATTAATCATTATCACCATGTGAAGGGGTTAGTCATGAGGAATATATTAATCATTATCACCATGTGAAGGGGTCAGTCATGAGGTGTTTCAAAAATATATTTCCAAGTTAGGATCAATTGTAAATTGGGATGAATTTGTTATGGGGGGCTACCCATAACTTAAATGGTATTAAATGGAAAAAAGATGTATGGGTGTCATTTCTTCAAGAGCTTCACCATGTGGTGGTACATGATAATTTTAGAGGATCCATACTTGATCCGGTTTAGTGTATCTGTATGACCATCCTTAGTGAACCTCATTTATAATGCCCTGAAACCCATGGTAAATAGACAAAAATGCATAAGCATTATGTGCCTAGAACTACATCACCATTATCCATTTCAATATAAAACATGTGAGATTTGAGTAAATAGTCCCTCATTTGAAGTTCACATCCTCACACTTGTCATTGAGTTACTCAAATATCCATTAGCTATCATAATTTGAAAATATATGTTGTGTGGACATAATATCAAGTTTCTTTGGAAACTCTTCAATGTATAAAATGGAAACTCAAGCAGTCTTAAGGGTTGAGAGGAGTAGGGTTGGTCTAGGATCCATATTACGGGTGGGAAGGGAGATAAATGGTGGTTCTTTAGTTTGTGCATTGTCCACTACATGTGCTTCCTTAGATCATTAAGAAGCCTCCAAGCAAGTAGTTGAGTGCGCCATCAAGACCTATGCTCAAATATCTTCTTTTGGACCATTGATAAAAGAATATTTGAAATCCATGCCCTTTATGTAGATTCCCAATATTTCTAAACCTATTAGAAATAGTTCACTATGTTTGTTTGGGATAACATGGTCAAACAACCCAAATTATCAATGTCAATTTCAAAACATAAATGGATTTAACGAATTGACTCCATGTAATGTATCTCTCTTATGACATTGACATCATTACCAATGTTTTTTATCCAAGTATATTAAACCCACTACAAGTTTCACTAGGTCATCAATAATACCATAGAGGGAGAAGTAGTCTCCCATAAGTGAAATCTGGTGTATAGGGTTAGGTTAAATCCATCAAAATTATTTGGGTGAACTTTAGGATGTTTGTGACACATCTAGTGTTGACTAAGGTGAATGGTTGGTGATGAGAGAGGCCCACCTCCAATGGAGGATTCAACCCCTTTCTTTTGTAATGGCAGATCCAACCACTACGAACCTACATCTAGGATGGAAATGCTATAATGTTAATGGTTATTATTGTAGCTAGATCTACTTTCACATTGTCAAAATTTCTTTCAAGCCACCCAAAGATGCTTGTAGATTTTCTATCATAGAAATGTAACATTTTGGATACTAAATATTTAATTTTCTACAAATCCACTTTTCTCTCAACTTATCCCTTCAAATCCTCTAACAAACATTGGATGATATATTCTCTCCACATTTCCATGATATTCTTGTTGGTGCAAAACATTAAACAAATTATAGCATATATCGAAGGAATTTACCATGAATTTTGTTCAAGGTCCCTAGGATGTTTCCACCATCTTGCAACCATTAGTCATGGTTCCACCACTAATGCTCATGGTTCCATAAACAAATCTGTTGGTTCCATCAAGAGTGCTCAATGTTCCACCAAAAATACTCATGGTTCCATGATTTTCTATCTTAGAAATGTAACATTTTGGATACTAAATATTTAATTTTCTACAAATCCACTTTTCTCTCAACATATCCCTTCAAATCCTCCAACAAATATTGGATGAGATATTCTCTCCACATTTCCATGATATTCTTGTTGGTACAAAACATTAAACAAATTATAGCATATATCCAACGAATTTACCATGAATTTTGTTCAAGGTGCCTAGGATGTTTCCACCATCTTGTGACCATTAGTCATGGTTCCACCACTAATGCTCATGGTTCCATAAACAAATATGTTGGTTCCATCAATAGTGCTCAATGTTCCACAAAAAATACTCATGGTTCCATAAATGCGCATGGTTCCACCAATAATTCCCATGGTTCCATAATTGCGCATGGTTCCACCAATAATGCTCGTGGTTCCACCAATAATGCTCATGGTTCCATAGATGCACATGGGTCCACCACTTTGTGACCATTGCTCATGGTTCCACCACCAACGCTGATGGTTCCACTACCAATGCTCACGGTTCCACCAACAATGTTTATGGATCCAATAATAGTGCTCATGGTTCCACCAACAATGCTCATGGTTCCACTAACAATGCTCATGGTTCCACCAACATTACTCATGGTTCCACTAATAGTGTTCATGGTTCCACCAACAATGCTCATCGTTCCACTAATAATGCTCATGGTTCCACCACTAATGCTCACGGTTCCATAACTAGAGCTCATGGTTCTACCAACAATGCATCCACTAATAGTGCTCATGGTTCCATAGCTAGAGCTCATGGTTCCACCAACCATGCTCATGGTTCCATAAATAGAGCTCATGGTTCCACCTACAATGCTCATGGTTCCATAAATGTAGATCATGGTATCATAACTAAGCTCTTGGTTCCATCAATATGTGTCATGGTTCCACCAACATTGCTCATGGTTCCATCAATAATGTTCATGGTCACATAATCAAAGTTCATGGTTTGTTGTCTTTTATCCCTCATCTTAGGATCCTGGCCCAGGTTCAGTCCCTTCCACTTAGCGCAACAAAGCCCAAGATATTGGCCCTGTAGAGAAAAGCTTAGTTGGAAACACCTCTGGCGCAGATGTGGTCTCACCTAAGATATCTTTCTATGGGTAACATCCAGAACCAAGTTTCCGTAGTTGGGTGGGGTATTTTTGGTACCTTGGTCCTAAGACTGATTATATGCCTCTGCAAAACCTGAAGGAGCATCCTAGGACTGATTATATGTCTCTGAAAAACTTGAAAGACCATCCCAGGACTAATTATATGCCTCTGCAAAACCTGAAGGACCATCCCAGGACTGATTATATGCCTCTACAAAACCTAAAGGATCTCCTAGGACTTATTATATGCCTCTACAAAACCTGAAGGAGCATCCCAGGACTAATTATATGCCTCTACGAAACCTGAAGGATCTCCCAGGACTGATTATATGCCTCTGCAAAACCTGAAGGAGCATACTAGGACTAATTATATGCCTCTGCAAAACCTGAAGGATCTCCCAAGACTGATTATATTCCTATGAAAAAACTGAAGGAGCATCCCAAGACTGATTATGTGCCTCTACAAAACCTGAAGGATCTCCCAGGACTGATTACATGCCTCTTGCAAAACCTAAAGGATCTCCCATGACTAATTATATGCCTCTGAAAAACCTGAAGGAGGGTCCGAGGACTGATTATATGCCTCTGCAAAACATGAAGGATCTCCCAGAACTGATTATATGCCTCTTCCAAAACTTGAATCCCCTACTACCATCTCGTCATCTTCATATCATCTCATTGTCACACAGAGCCCATCCCAGATGCACACATCTCAACCATACTGGAACAACCACAGCCCTTACATATGCACCATGGGAGGACACGCCTACCACCATGTGAGAAAAGGCTCTCGTTTGAACACATAACCAATGGAATTCACCCTTAAACCCTAAGCACTTGACTTTTGGTGAATATGTTGAGTTTGGTTTTCGTCAATTTTTCTTACACCAAAATATCCAACAACTAGATCTCATGGTAACATAACTAGATATCATGGTTCCACCAACAATGCTCATGGTTTCACCAACAATGTTTATGGATCCATTAACTTTGTTGGAGATTCAACCACCAAATGTGTAAGATTCTACCACCAAATATGTTCATGATTTCATAAATACTAACTTTGTTTAAGGTTCCATAGTACATACACATTGCTCATGATTACGCCACCTCGATGCCATGTATACAATACTCACCGAATGATTCGTCTTCCATAAATAATGCTTATGATTCACATTTTCACCAACATTATTCAAGGTTCTTTAATTTCACGTGATTTTGCATGTACATGGTTCCACCTGCATTGTCCATAGTTCCATCAATATTGTCCATGGTTCCACCCCTAAAATGCTCATTTTCCATGATTTTTGTTCAAGTTTCCTCGTAATGTGTTCTAGAATCAAAACATCTCTAAAGGTTATTAAAAGGTGTATACTATTACATCAAGGAAATGATCCAATGATAGAGGTGGACTCAAACATGCCTACAAGACCATTGATTCCATATTTGAACTTATGAGGTATGTTGAATTGTCGATTAAGTTATAAAGTTCAAATCATTTATTTTTTTTAATGAGTTGTTTTAATTTACAATAGCTCGTATATTTTTTCAATTTGTCAATGCTATATTACTTTTAGGAGAAATTTAAAATAGGGTTTTCACTTCTAATTTCAATGTGTAGTTGTATGTTAAAGCATATTTAAATTGGAAAATGAGAAAATTTTCTAGTTATGGGTTCTATATTTGATGTCATATATTTGTTGCTTGTGACAAAGTTGTATTAGTTGCTATGTTAGCTTGGGTATCAACATCCAAAAGAGACGCAAGAGAAGACTTCAACTTGAGAGAGACAATCATGTGGACACTTTAATGATGTGAAAAAAATGATTTTCAATGGTCAAACATTTTTCGAATCTATTGTTACATAGTGGCATAAAAAATTTCTATAATTAATGACCAACAACTTGAGTTTTGATATATTTCAATGTTTGATCATTTATATTTTTTGCATATTCAAGTGCTTTGTCATTTACCAATTAGAGACAATAAAGTAAGTAAAACAAACATACTAGAAGCAATAATTGGCGAATATATGAATCAATCATTTTTACTTATAATTATTGATATTGATTTATTTTTTAAGATTAATTTATAAGTTCCAACATTTTAAGTTAGTGGTTGATGTTATTTATTTTATGATTAATTTATAAATTAAAAAATTTGAGTTATATAAATATTTGATTAATTTTTTTTTCTAAATGTTATTTTTATATAATAACTTTGTACTTAAAGGAAGAATTATCTCACCAAATTCACTACCTAAAATTAAATGTGATTGTTATTATCTAAGTTAATTTAAAACCTCCCAACATCCTCCCTTTATTATGTGAGAAAGTGCATTGTTCCTTTATAATGTTAGAAAATTTTTTAGAGTTTATACATAGTTAATGTGGGTCCTTTAGGAGGTAATGGTTCTCCCAACAATGCTCATGGTTCCATAGATAGAGCTTATGGTTCCACCAACAATGTTCATGGTTCATGGTTCCATCAAAATTGTCCATGATTCCATTTACATTCTTTATGGTTCCACCTCTAAAAATATCATCTACCATGAGTTTTGTTCAAAGTCCCTTCCGTTCCACCACTTTGCGACCATTACTCATGGTTCCACCACTAATGCTCATGGTTCCATAAATATATCTCATGGCTCCACGATGCTCATGGTTCCATAACTTTAAATCCCATGGTTCTACCAACAATGTTCACGGTTCCATAAGCAAATATGTTGGTTCCACCAATAGTGCTCAATGTTCCACAAAAAATGCTCACGATTCCATAAATGTGCATGGTTCCATCAATCATGCTCATGTTTCGATAAATGAGTATGGTTCCATAAATGCACATGGTTCCACCAATAATTCTCATTGTTCCATAAATGCGCATGGTTCCACCAATAATAATCGTGTTTCCACCAATAATGCTCATGGTTCCATAAATGTGCATGGTTCCATAATGCTCATGGTTTCATAAATGCATATGGTTCCACAAAAAATGATTGTGGTTTGCACCAATAATGCTCATGGTTCCATAAATGTGCATGGTTCCATAATGCTCATGGTTTCATAAATGCATATGGTTCCACAAAAAATGATTGTGGTTTGCACCAATAATGCTCATGGTTCCATAAATGTGCATGGTTCCATAATGCTCATGTTTCCATGAATGCACATGGTTCCACCAATAAAATCAACGACTAACTTAAAATGTTAGGAACTTATAAATTATAAAAAATAAATTAATATAAGTAAGTATAAGTAAAAAGGATTGATTCATATATTTACCATTTATTTCTTTTAGTATGTTTGTTTTATTTATTTTATTGTGTCTAATTGGTAAATGACAAAGCATCTAAATATGCAAAAAATATATAAATGATCAAACATTGAAATATATCAAAACTAGAGCTGTTGATTATTATTTGTAGAAACTTTGTATACACTATGTAACAATAGATTTGAAAAATCTTTGACCACTAAAAAACATTTTTTCACATGTTTTCATCAAGGAAAAAGGAGTTCGGTGGAGGGAATGAAAGAAAAAAAATACAATTTGTCACCTCTCATGTTAGTAACAAGTTCCTGAATAGTATTTTTTTCTTTATGTGTTACTACTTCATATATGTAACAACCTATTGATCTGTACATCTTTATTGTTGATCTACCAGGTACTGGTTTGCAACTTCATGAAGGAATTCTTTGAAAAGACACAACATTATGTAAAGCATGTACATGTGGCTCGTTGGCAAGATGAGGAGTTTAGAACATGTAGGGATACATTTCCTATTGGAACTATAGTATGAGTGGTTGATTTTGTGGAAAAATACACTCTTCAACCAAAGAACAAGATTCAAAGTCAATATTTTCACTCAGACCAGGTCAACATAATGGTCCATATCACCTATAGACATGGGGCATATAGTATTGAAGAGAAAAGGGTTATATTAAAGGAGTATCACTTTTACATAAGTGATGACAGGTGTCATGACTTGGATTTTTTACAACACAACTTTCAATTGTTCTACAATCACCTCGAGGATAACAATATACAGATGTAAATAATGCCAAGAAAGAACTCATCAAAGTCACAATACTTGTTTCCTTACTCTGAGCACGAGAGGCTAAAGGATACCATTGTTATTAGAGTTGAGCCCGATGATCTAGTCGAATGACCACATGTAGGTAGTCAGGTATTTTGGTTTCATCGGGATAGTGCTAGGGGTGGCCCTCTACCCTCGGTCCATGGACAAGGGATCCTGTTTTAGGTCAATTTTGGAAACTAGGGTTTTTCTCAGTAAGGGAATGTGACATTTTTGCACATAGGGGTTAGATTTACAAATTCCTCGACTGTGAACATGTGGCTAGTGTTCCCACATGAAAACTCCCTAAACACACTTGCATGACCCACAGGAACCTCGTTTTGATGCACAGTTTCCATTCTATGCCTCGGGTAGGGATTCAATAGGTGTCCTTGAAAGCGTGTAGGAGGTGTGCTTCAACATGTCATAGAATGATGGTCGTGTCTCAGATCGACGAACCATAGAGTCCATTGGATTCAGGACATTTGGATAGTGATAGGGGTGGCTTTGTACCCCACCAGAGGAAGAGGGTCCTTCCTGGTCAATAGTTGTAGTGTGTCGGGAAACCATCTTAGCTAGAGTAAGAAATTCCTCATGTGTATGGGTAACCATATCATGTGCAGGAGGGATGTCTGGCCTCAGTAGCTGGGAATGAGCTGGAGGTATCTGTCAATTGACATCTCTTTGCCTAACATTGGGTTGGTTTTGGGGCATCCCCCTACCAATGCCCTAGAACCTCAACATGTCAAAATAGTTGACATGTTTCCCCATCACAAACTCTGCATACAACTTCCGAAGGAAGTATAACGGTACTTCCCTATTGTTGTGCGAGGGAATGTCGAAAGCCATGTACCATCTGTCCATCCAATGGTCTCTAATGGGTGGAAATATGCACCACTCAATTGAAATATGTGGCCTGGTGCTCTCCATACTTTCTTCTGTCTACAGGGGGTTCACTAGTGAGGCAATATCATATCACGTCCATTCATATTGAGGGTTTGAATACTCCTAAAAACCTCAAAAATATATTTTCTTGTATTAAGGGGTCAAGGGGGTTTTTAATTTGACATACTAATATACATATTGGGGTTTATTTTATTTGGGAAGGATGGGAAATAACCTCCAAATCATGGGATGGATTCATACCTCCAAATCATGGGATGGATTCATACCTCCAAATCATGAGCTCAATTCATACCTCTAAATTGTGGTTTGGATTCATATTAGTCCTAGTTTTTGCTAAGGAATAACCTCCAAATTGTGAGATAGATTCATACCTCCAAATCATGGGATGGATTCAAATAATCCCTTACTGCTACTAAGGAATAAATTCCAAATAGTGGGATGTATTTATACCTCCAAATCATTGAACTTTTAAACTTTTCTTTTTTTAAGAATATTTGTCTTAATATTGTATTGGAACTGACATATACATAGGTGAAAATCTAAATATTTATTTACATACCGTATGTGTTATCATTACCATGAAATGGTATCTTATAAGTTTCACCATCTATGTATCTTTATAACTATTGCATTGTTGACACTTAATAGAGGAGATTTTTCCCTCTCGTGTAAAGATAAATAAAACTAGTTATAACAGAAGAAAAGGCAACTAAATGTTGTTAATTCCCTTTATTGCAAGAATAAATGTAGAGGAGGTGGAAGAAATTCATTGCATCTTGTGAATGACCCAAATCTAAACTATGATCATGATCATATGGTGGTATTCAATAGTGAGAGGAATTTTTCTATGCTCATTTGGGTTCAAACATAACCAATGTCTGTTTTGATTGGAAGGTAGGGAATTCCATCTATGAAAGGGTTTCAATTTTTCTTTATTAAGGATTTTAATTTATTAAGCTTGTAGAAAACATGAGCTCTCTATGGCTATACTTGTACATACATGATATAAAATTGGTAGATTGGCAAGTTGCGGTGTGAAACATCTATAATTCTCATCTTTTCTAAGAATTGCACTAAATATTGGACTATCAGTCTGCTACTGTCTTTGTTACATTGATCTCTTGACTCTTGTATATTTTATGCATTTTCCTTACTCATTACTATTTCATTGGGTCTTCCACTATCCAACACTACAAATTGAGCAGTTACCCCTACAATCCTGGTGGGGTCATTATTAACATTCTACTATTATTTGATTTAGCATCATGTTGTCTTATACTAAGATGAGTTAGGGATCTTGTTTGTTACAACTTGATAATATGATATAAAGGGGGTATTGAAAATGTCTTGATAAAAATCGATACCTACAATATCTCGTAAAACTAGGGTTTTTGTTAATTGGAAAGATATATTGGGAGGGGTGTTCAACAATACAATTTTAGGAGGCATTTTCCAATATTTAGTGAAATTAGGGATATTCTTTAATATCCTATAAACGGATGCGATATGTAACAATTTCATTAAGTGAACCCCCCGTGCTTCTGTCCTAGGCACTCTAAACAATGTATATATGTTCTCTTTGGTTATGTTTAGCTTCTTTATCTCATTGTAGCTCAAACCATCAACACATTCTTGTCTTTTTGTTTCCCTATAGGATGTGATGCTATACAAAGCATCATCCGATCTAGCGATCGTATCAACTATTGCCAGCAATGAGGATGACAAGGAGCGGCAGAGCTCATCTCTGCCCTTCCAGGTAGAATCAATCTCTCTAAGATGCCTAATAACCCTCAATATCTTTGCATTGTGGTCCATAGTAGCCACTGCAATAATAAATACAAAGAAAATATCTTTAGAAAAATAACATATGATACAATGACATCTCTAAGCAATGAAAAGTGTAAAACTAATGTACGACCAATAACAACATAAACTAAATCTATTATTTAAATTTTGAAATTGATCTTGAATTTTACAGTAAAGAATAAACATTTAACATTTTTTTCTTTTTAAATTTATGTCCTAAATTCAAGTATTAATTCCAATTTCCATATGCATGTGTACATACAATGTCCTATGTGCATATGTCGATTGGGAAGATCCTCTAGCTTATTTTAAGGCTTGGATTATGAAGTTTCATAGAAATTATGAGGTGATGACTAATGCCCTTGCAGGACCAACTCTCAGATTGAGGGAAGAGGCAAGGGCTAGAGCCTAGAAGAGGCAGCATAATGTGTTATTGATGAATAAAATCCCAGTATAGGCAAGGAGTTTGTTAGATATGTAATTATTTGTTGTAGCGTGATTTTTTTTGGACTCCAAAATCCATTTAGCAGATCTTTGTTTATATGTAATTTGCGCCATGTATGGATTCCACTTGATGTTATTTTAGTTGTATGCACTCTTTATATATACCCATGAGAGACTAAATGCATAATTGTGTATAGTGGCTTTTATGGTTGCAAGATTTCTACTGGATTCTATCATGTATGATAGTATGTGATTGGCATGTAATAAAACACATCAACCTCCCTATGTATCTTGGTGTTCGTAGAGCCTATTGTTGAACTTCGTTGTCTTGACCTTAACCAAAAAGTACCCTTCAGTCAAGAAGAAATATTTGCTAAGCATGGGAAGCTTCTATACCTTATTTTAACACTTGGATTAGGAAGTTTCATCAAAACTATAAGGTGTTTGTTGATGTTCTTGGATGGCCAACTTTGATATTTCGTATAGAGGCAAGGGATTTACCATGTTTGTTTATGTATTTTAGGGAAGATATGAATTCTACTTGAATTTTTTTTAGTTGTATGCAAGCTTGCAATATAATTGACAAACTTTGCAAATTTGTTAATTTTGGTTTGGATTCACAAGGATGCTTGCGAATATACATAGGCAAATAGAGAAGTTGATTTGTTTTTAATGAGTTAATTGGGGTTTTGGTTTACGTTGGGAATGTAAATTACTTATGCAAACTTGCAATGTACTTGACAAACTTTGCATATTTCTGAATTTTGGTTATGAATTTTGGTAAATAGTCAAAATTATTTGATTTTTATGATTAAATTGGGGTTTTTGTTTCCATTGGCAATGTAAATTCCTTTATGGGCATATAAATTAAAATATTTTCTTTTAAATTCAAATTAGGGAAAAGAAATTATTGAAAATAGGGAAAATAGTATGAGAGGACTTGAAGAAAATACCTCACAAAGAAGAGATTGATCCCAAGGTGGAGTTTGTTGCCTTTTTCTCACCCAAAATGCATTCTCCCTCACTCGTTCTGGTCCGTCCAAGCTCCAATCAAGGTGACGTTGTGGCAAAAATGACGGGCTCGACCCGTTTTAACCATAAAACAAATTTTAGTAAACGAGGGCGCATTTTCGTAAGGTAAAATGGGAGCAGGATTTTTCTTGCTAAAACAGAGGCACGTTTTGGTATATTATCATAATTGGCATGCATGTTGGTATCATTGGGACTAGGATTGGTAGGGTCGGGATTGCTTGGGATGATTTCTATTTTATGGATCAAGAGCGATTGACTTCACTCTACCATTGCATCTAAAAGGTCCCTCAACTTTGTGCACTCACCCTATGGTTAAATCCTTAATCAACTTAGTGCATCTAGGGCTTGACTGTTAAAAATATGAACAAAGAAGGAGGACTCAAATAAGGGTTAATCATCAAGTTAATATTCAAATTGATTTAACTTACAGTAAATCAAACCCCCAAATCAAACCAGAAACCCTTGAATCCGCAAAGTTAAACATTGATCCACAAAATAGTAGATCAATGGTCATGATTGTACTCGCAAAGAATATCAATGACTACTGATGGTTGCAGAGGTTTCATTGTGGAATCCACAAAAAATCCGATCAACAGTCGGGATTTAAGCCGCATGAAATCAATGATGCAGAAAGTATAAAAGTTATTTTAACGGAAATATGGAGTTTACGCAACCCGTAACCTGTAATCTGCATTTGCGGAATGCAAAAAGTCAAGGATTTATATAACGGACTTTGGGATTTCCGAAGCTGAAGTTGGAAATTGGAAGTCGAAAAGTTGAAAAAGAGGGAAATTGAAAGACCAAGGCTAGCATCTTTGGGATTCCCAAAGCCGAAGTCGAAAATCGAAAGTCGGAAAGTAGGAAAGCGAGAATTGAAAGAAAAATACAAGCATCTTTGGGATTTCTGAAGCCGAAGTCGGAAAATGGAAGTCAGATGTCAGAAAGTGGGAAAGAAGAAAAGTGATGAGGGAGCTTACCGTATTCTAGTATTTCTACTACGCAAAGTCGAGAATAGGAATTCGAAAGTCGGAAAGGTTAGCTTTAGTGCAGAATGGATTTCCTGGTCGTAGATTGGGATTGTCTGCTACAGAACGACTGTTATAGTAGTGTTTATGCTTAAGCACAAATGTTGAAGGGTGTCTTCACGACCATTCCCTGTGTCTTAAAAGAAGAGAAAAGGTTATTTAGGAAAAAATTTAAACTATCCACATTTTATGGGGTATGGGTACATGACCTTGCGGTATGAGAGCGAGTAATGAAGTCACGTTCCTCCCTTATATGTTAATGTACAGGGGAGGGTACGCTACATTGTGGAGGGTTTCTAAGGTTAAGGAAACAATGTTCATTTCTTATGGCCAGGGTTATGCTCTAAACTCTCTATTTGTTTGTAATTCTTCATAACAATTAGGTATTTTATTAATATGTTTGAAGATATATGGTTATAGTTTTTTTTTTTTTTTGGATTTTGCTTTCTGTTACACAACAATACCTAGATAAATCAGTCATGACCCCAAGTAAGGAGGTTAGACTATACCCCTAACTTTACTACTTAGTCCCTCGGTACATAAAGATATCTGCTTGAGTGTTGTTACTGATGTTTTATAGCAATAATATTACCAAGAGGGTTATATACTAGGCAGTCTCAAGTATGGCTAAGCATCTTTCACAGAATCTAAATGTGCCTGGAAGAGTGAATCCATAAGCATATTCTACTTTATTTGGTACTACTCAAAGGGGCACCAAAATATGTGTAAAAGGATTTCCAAATAGGTGATTTCACCTGTATTTTGTGCATGTATGCTTCCCCAACCACAATTTGTCCTAGGGAAATATAGATCTACGTGTATAAATATTTTAGAACACATATCTAGCTTAAAGTAATTTTTTCTAAAATTTGGACGTGCACAAACAAAAGAGATTTGATACCACTTGCAATATCCTTAACCGACATAAACAAATAATATTATCAAGCAATTGCTTATGAAATATGAACAATAACAAGCTTAATAAAAAAGACAAATCCCTTGTATTGATAATTCAAAAAATATGTCACTTTGAGGTGGCAACCTGCCTTGTGAGACTTCCAATAAAATAACAAGACTTGACAAACCAATCCATAGAAAACTAGATTTATATGTGTCTAATAATTAAGAACATGTGTTTCCTCCTAATATGCCATAACTTCAAATTCTTAAAGGGCATAATATGTATTTTTAACCTATTATTATTATTATACTTATAAAACCCCTAATTTAAAAATATTTAAAAAATCACAAATCACTCTCTTCTTAGGGATGGTTTTTAGTTAACATTTTCATTTTTTAATTTAATAACTTTTATTTAACTAAATTGCAATCATAACTAAGTTTCTAGTTAACATTTTTGTCTTTAAATTAAATAACTTTTATTTAACTTTTTCATCCTTAAATAAAACTTAAATGTCAAAAACTAATGAATTTTTAATAATAAAAGAAATTCTTCTTACAATATGATTTATTAATAAAACCATTATAATTATTTAAATTGATACTATTTTTAATTATTATAAAAAATAAAAATAAAATAACAAAACAAATCAAAACTAATGAAACCACATATTACACTTACATTTATGTTTTCAAAAGTGTTGTTAAGAGACCTTTCAAAATATGTCCTCATCCTATTTTATAAAACATTTTAATGAACCCTTATGTGAAAGACATATGTTCTAAACCTCTTTCATAATTTATATACATTGGGCGTTTCTAGATATTCCATAAACAATATAAAAGAAAGATAGTAGAAGGTGGAAAATGGTCGGTGGAAGTGGTCATAAATGCATTATTATTTTCATTATCATGACTAGATAATAAATAAAAACATGCAAATATAGTAACTTTTAGAGGTGTTATAGCTATGTCACTCTCAGCCTGGAAACAAGAAAATTCGTAGTTTACAAGCAAAACCTTGAATGACAAAGCAAAATGATGAACTCTGAGACCAAATTCTTGGATCGAAATTAAGATATTTGCCTCAAAGATTTCTTAAATGAGAAGAAACCCAAGACTTTAACAGTGCAGGCCACAACCCAACCGACTAAAGGAAAATGTCAAGCCTTAAAAGAGAACATGAGATGGGCTTAGGTCTGTAAAATATATCCATGGGCACCGAAATCCTCATTAAATTTTCCGAATTATGTGCCATGCTTCTTGATAATATTATGTTATAACCAATTACCAATTCCAACGACTATCTTTGTCTCCACATACTCAAACTGAATTTTCCTGATGATGTATTCTGAAGGAAATATGTAAAAAACATAGTCAAACCTTTCATCTTCTTCCAGCCATCTAATAACATCAAATCCTTTGTCGTGTCGAAAAGTTGGGAAGGGTAATATCTGATATTCATAGCTGATGAACGACTTGGGAGTTACAGGAAGTACGAGAATATCAGCCTCCCCAGCGAACTTAAACCTAAAGCGGTCGTTGTTATAACCAATTCCCTCTCTAACATTGATAGCTTGGGAGCAGTCTTTTACCATTTGAGGCATGTCGCCAGCCCAAAAGAAGTAATTGATTCTGCCATACCCGGTGGATCCATGATGAGTTCAATATATAAACTGGCTGTCGAAGCCAACTTCAATTTGATTGTCCGCCATTTGAACTCTAGTGACGACTGCTCTCGACAAAGGCTCTAGTGCTTTCCCATCGGTTTTGTAAGTGTATCCACCATGTCTGTAAGCCTCGTCCATGGCAACAAAGTATTTCCCCACTTCTTGGGCGTCTGAAGCAATTTCGCTGAAATTCTGAGCCAATGCCCCAACCCCAAATCCCAAGCCACCCAAGATCACCCCGGCTCTGCTCAAATCCATGGCCACACCTTGTCACGTCCCCATGCCTCCGACCGATGAAGAGGACGCGACCCATGGTGTTAACCATTTGAGCTAAGAGCCCAGGAACATGTACATGGATAAAAATTGCATAAACAGAATGCTGCAGGAAAATGCATTAAGGTAAAACAGGCACAAATGCCATTGCTTATCATACACAGCTATCGTTATTTATCATGCACAGCGGAAACAACATGCATTCACACAAGCATTCATTTAACATGTTCATCATTTTCATTAACAGAAATTATGATTGCAGAAGTAAAATGGACAAGATCACTTATCTTATGAAGAAGTCATTCCGCAACCAGCTCCGTCGCTGCAACATTCCACCCAACCATAGGCCAGTGTGCTCCTTAATATCTCAGCAACGCTGCCACCCCCGAGCTGGGCATGATTCTCCAAGGAATAAGGGAAATAAGAGGCTTACACATAGCCAAGGATATACAAACACAGCCAAGCCAACATAGTTGGGTTTATCAGGCCATCTAGGAGTTGGGAAAGGCTAAATGCTAAGATGGTGAGCTCATTGCAGAGCTAGGAACACCTACACCAGAACTAGCCTGACTTCTAAGACACCCACACACACCCAACACAAGGAATCAGTCCCTTCTCTGCTACACAGTCCCTCAGGCCCTGCATTCCCTTCCAGTGCTATTAAGGGGTGGTGGAGAAGAGAGCTAACCCTCTAGCTTTGTTTGTGTGGTTTCCAACCCACCAGGTTTATCAAGCAAACCAAGCTCCCATTCATGCTCCTTACACAGTCCGAAGACCAACCATTGCACGTATGCAACCAATCAGCGGTTACAGCTTAACAGGGGGAAAACAAATCCAAACCATCTACATCAGCCACAAAGCGTAACAAGAAACACAGCTCACGGCATGGGGGAAATTAACAGTCCCGAAACGTATCAGTGAGCACGGCTCACAACATGGGGAAAACAACAACCCATCCTTGGGCAATGAAATCACTAGGAAAACATACATAGACAATGCTGAGGAAGAAATTACAGTCTCCCAGCCTGTGCGTGAGTGAAACAACAACACAGGACTCACAAATCAGTCTGTGAGGAAAGGATACAGCCAAACCATCCGCCGATCCGTAGAGGAAAAACTACGTGGGTTAACACCAAAAAATCATGTGCGTGAGCGTGAGCAACTTCCTCTCTTGCGTGAGGACGAATAGCCTATAGAGAGGACGTGAAATTGGAAGTGCGTGAGCAACAACAATATCGTGGGGAGAGTGGAATGCATCGCGTGCGTGAGGACGGTGGTTTCTTCCATTGTGAAGTCAACCATGGTGGAGTGTGCGTGTGGGTGATGAGATAGTCTTGCCACCCCACTCCCAAAGACCATTAACTGCCTCAACCACCAACAGCCATTTTTAATGAAAGTGGTTGGAATAAAACAAGGGAGATGGCACATGGGTTTTTCTCTCATTGGCCAAGGTTTAACAATATCCCCACCCTTATCCTTGTGAAAATCATGCCCCTTTCTCATTTTAGTTGCCGCGATCGTAGCTGGTCGGGTTCATTTAATTAATTATAGATGCATATTTACCTGATGACAAGCATAATATATGCCGCATGCCCCGATATACCATCGGTGACAAATTTGAATCCAAAACATAGCATAACCAATCAATGGTGGGGCCTTGGCCTTTAGCTCCACACCATGATCATTTAAAATATATACATCATGTACATTTAATGCAACTGGGTCAAAACCGAGGTGTTACACACCTGATGCCCCAACTATTCCTGCCCCGATGCCAGCAAGTTCGGCTACAGAACTTGCCAGGTTGAAATCCAACTGAGTGCCGAAAGTGGCCTTTTCAACATCGTCGCAAGATAACGACAGCTTGTAAGCATCCAAACCCACATTAGGGAAGCCTAGGAGAGCTCCAAATCCGTCGGTGGCCATGTATTTGAAAACATTTCCGAATGTAGAGAGCGAAACCAGCTTCCCTGCTAGTTGCTCGCCTTGGAGTGCAGTCTTCACAAGGGCGGCTACGTTGTGAATATCTAGCAGAATTGTGTGTCCTATTTGGATCACGTTCAGGTAAGAATGCACCTTCATTGCCCGTGAAAGATCACAATTTATTGATTCGCTGGGTGTGCTTTCGTTAGCACTCACTCCACTCTTAAGCCACTCTATTATCGTCTGCACTGCAACCATCGTGTTCAGGCAATCAATGGGAGGGCTTTCCACAGCCGCATGGGCTTTGAAATTCCCATTTTCGAAGGTAAAGTCCTTGTGGAGGGCCTTCCACTTGGGATAGAGATAGGATGTGAACTCTTAGAAAGTTTTATCCCTGGAGGAAACCCAACGTGTCTCCTCAGTGTTTCTAGAGTTAATGTACTACATCCTATAACACCCATCTGTACTTTCATGTAGAGTGTCCAACAATGGTGTCCAGTTTGCCATTAGGCCTTCCTCCCGCACTAAGCATATTGATGCTTCTCGCCATCGAGCAGTCCAGTCATTAGCTTCTGCCATTGTAAGGGCAGCTCTAAGGTCTAGGTCTCCAGCCAAAAGAGATTCTGCAGCGTCAACCATGCTATTTCGTTTTCTGCTGTCAAAGATGTCACCGAGATCAATCTCGTTGCTGATTTGTCTCACAGTGACTCCTCCCTTAACACGGGTGTGTCCCATATTTTCATAATCGATTAAAACCAACTTGAACTTGGGCTCTTCTGCCCTACCGAATGCTTCGTAGTGCTCTACAAATAATCTTTGCAGTGACCTCTCAAGGCATCAAGCTTTGATACAGCACAACTAGTGGCGCACACAAATAATGCAGAGAAAGAAATCTTTCGAAATAGAGTAGGAGGGAAATGTGATGTTCAAATATTTGAATTTGAATTTGAAATTTACCGCCCTCTGAAACACCCGTCCCATCCTAGGGCTGCCAACTCAGAGAACCTCGAAATCAGTCAAACAACGAAGGCAATTTAATGCATTGCGTGAAGGATGTCTGGATCTGAGTTTTTGAAGCAAGATACCAGAAAAGAACCTATTATGGATCACGCCATGGATGTATCATGAACATCACTGCTTCACCATACCTTATGCCATCAAGAGTCGTGTGTCACATTAGACAGAGTCGTCTTAAAGACGATTCTGTCCAGTAAATAAGGCTGGCCATTTACCGCCCTTGAAATAAACATTGTGTGTATTGTGACGCCTTCAGAGTTCCCATACATTTCATATACACGAAATTACATACACTTCATATACACAAAATTACGTGTGTCACAAAAGAATTTATGTCAAACAAATCCATAAAATTATAGTGATGTTGTGTACTAAATGTTCCAGAAACTACTTTTAAGTACTCACTTTTATAAAAATGGTTGTTGTATTTATTGTTGTAGACAATAGCTGCAAAGAAGCCAGCAGCCTGTGCATTTAGAACTTGCGACTCATATGTACAATTACCCTTCTCAATTAGTGCAAATGACGAGCTTCTCCCTTCGCCTGGATTTGCTTTGTTCATAAGCAGTGAGCATGCATCTAAACGATGCACTACTTGTAGACTGCCATGAGTTCCTGGACTTTCCACAGCCAGACCTGAAGAAAAAAAAACAAGGTTTACAATTCATACTTGTATTCCAATCTCAATATTTGTAGTATGAATTAAATTGTATAGCATAGAAACTGCAAGCTAAAAGATATAATATTAATTTCTCCTTCTCTGCTATACCAAAAACGAAAAACAACTGGACTTACTGAAAGCTGCGTCGATGTCATCGAATGAGAAAGTGAAGGTATTTCCAAGAATAAGAACAGTTGCAGAAGAATTCCCGACAAACAAAAGAGCAAATAAAAGGGCAAAGGCAAGAGCAGAGAGTTGAATCAATGTGAAACCCATGGCTTCACCTTGGATATAAATGCTCCATGTTGTATGCACAAATTTTATGTATTTTCAGTGTTATTCTCGGAAATCGAATTTCTTTAAAAGATTCCTGTTTGATAGAAGTATCAGAAATATTGTGTATATATTTGAATTTTGCAGGGTGAAAGTTGCAACTTGTGTCCCTGAGTTTAGCGTGGAACCAGAAAGCTGTTCAACTGATCGCCGACAAAGTGGTTGTCCGATAGCTTGGTCGGACTACAATCTGTTGTTTTCTTCGCTGCTAGAATTTTGAAATCTTGCTTTACTACCGCACCCGAACTGCAAACTCGAAACTATGGTATCATGAATATTTGAAAGGAAAATATGTAGTCATTGATGTTGTTCCATTTTGGTTAGATGGACCTTAACTTTGGGTCGAGTATGATGTTTTTCTATTATGAAATGACATTGTATATTATTGATTTTCTATTAATGACATTGACAATGAAAATAAAAATAAAAAATAGTCCACCAAGACAATGATCCAAATAACATTTTTTTGGCAGTCTAAAATTAACCATTTATATTTACAATTCTAATAACTCCAACATTATAAAAAAGAAAATACCCCCAAAATGATCAAAATAATATTTTCTTTAAAGATCAAGCTTCAAACTCAATTTGCAAATTGACATTTATGAAAGTGATAAAGCTGATCTCAAGCATCACTTGCTATAGCATCAATTAGATTAAGTAAATCTATCTTACTAACTATACTCCACCGATCTATATGACAAAGCTGATCTCCAGCATCACTTGTTATAGTAGTTTGAGTCAAAGTAATGGTATGTCAAATTGAATGATGTGAAGGGTCAAGATAAAGATTTTAAAACTGTTTGTTTAAATATTTAAAGTTGAGTCCAAAATAAATGTTAAGTTATGTAAAATCATGGTATTGGTGTGTTAATTAAGTTTGCTAAGCCAATGTCATAGGTATCTTGTTGGACCTTGATCAAATACAACAAGAAACAACTGTACTCTAAAGGTGATGTAAAACACAAAGGTGAATGACTAAAAACAAAAGCAAGAAGACTCCAAAGGCAAAAAACAACATGCATATTGTTGTGCAAGGTAAATGGGCATATGTAGCCCTCGTGCTAATATTTTTAGCAGGCCTTGACCTCATTACCTTCTTCCTGGGTTGATTTTTACTCTTGTTTGTAGGTTGCTTATACATGACTTTGTCTAGTGCTACTAAACTTGAATTGTGGACTCTTTGTGCCTGTCGAATGACTATGTATGCCCTCTAGGGTTGGGTCGTGACCTATGTGAGTCCTCCAAGGGCTAAGTCATGGTTGTTGTGACCTTCTTCTGTTGGTTGTGGGTTGAGTCTGTGATCTCAAGTTAGCTTCCCATACAAAGACGCTAACTTTTGTTGGTTTCCAGTCTTGAAACCTGCCCTTGTTGCCATGTTTGAACTTAATGCGTGTAATTGTTCAGCTAGGTCAATCTAGGTCAGTATGTCCACTAGGTTCGAGAAAACTAGTAGGATGGTGTCTGGTTGTATTCCACGAGCTGTGACTTGTCGTCAGCTTCCTGGCTCCATCCGTAATGATGCAAATGTCGGAGCCCGTCATGATGGCACAGTTTGTGTTGGCCATGATCTTGGTGCGGGGCATAAAGGCGGTTGCATGCTGTAGATCTAGTATTTTTCCTCTCAATTTCTTGGCCTAGACGTCCACAAGGGCAAGCTCCATTGTGAGCTCCCACGTAAGGATTGTTTGCGCAACCGCCATGCCCACATTTCCAATGCCAACAATATGTTTCTGTTTTGGGTGCTCGAAGAAGGCAGAGCGACGTTGTGGATGGACTTGAAGGATCCTTCCATGTCGATACCCAGAGATAATGTTG
>LPNX010600966.1:63811-117285 GCA_001517045.1 Pseudotsuga menziesii | reverse complement strand
TTTATTTTGTTTCTTTGTTATTGTTGACCATAAGACCTTTAGTACCCTATTCTAGGTCAACCTAATCTTATTTTTATTTTATTGGTAACTATCCTAAAATGTAGGGGTTACCTAAGAGACCTTTCGATAAGGATTGCCAAGATTATAAATTTATTTTCACCTCCATTTTTATGTGGCATCTGGACAAGAGAGAAAATTAGATCTGATTCTTTGTCTACTTTAGAGTTTTTTTCTACTGATTTGCTTGACAAGCTTGCTGATTCTTAACTCCTAGGGTTATTGTTGCTTTGACTTGACGTCTAGGTTTCTTGTTGATATTGGAGTGGTTCATGACTCTTCTACTAATGTTTTTAGTAGGTTGTGCCCTCATTACTTTCTTCTTGGGCTAGTTCTAGGGTTGGTTTTGACTCCTATTTGTAGGTTGCTTATACATGTATTTGTTTGGTCCTGCTAAACTTGATTTGTGGCCTTTTTGTGTCTGTATAGTGGCCTTGTATTCCCTCTTTCCCTCGACATCCCTCTAGATAATCCTTTTCCGCCACGTGTGTTCGCTTTGGTGTCCGTTGGTTTTTCATTAGTGTCCCTGTCACCAGTTTGGTTAACGCTGCAGTCAAGAGACAACATACCTCCATTACTATGGTCTCTTGGAGCAGATATTCTGTGTGGTCTCCTAGATTAACTCTGCCCTTATCTAGAAGCTCATACAACTACCTAAAATAGTCTTTTCCACTCATATAAGTGTCTCAATGGATTGCATAAAATTTTTCAAGAAAATAGTCCCTACTATGATGTTTTCAACACTACATAAATGCCAACAATAGGTTCGAAACAAGAATTCATATGGTTAATACCTTTGGAAATATTTGCACTCTCATTTGAAGAGATGAATAATCAATAGACTAATTTGTTGTGTTCAACTACTTGTCCATCCTTTGATTCCAACGCTGACCAAACTCCAACCTCAAAATGTACACCTTATTTTGAAAGGATATCGACAGTAGCATTAAACTCTCTGTAGACATGAGAAAAGAATATGTAATTAAATGAATTTCATTTGATTTACATCGTGTTTGAGAGAAGTAGGGAAAATAAAGGTCAACTTTTAATGAATCCTTGTATTCTATCGAGGACTTACCATGACACGGTGATTAAATCCTCTCTGGAATGGTTGTCCCTTTCTTTCCATGTTATGATACAAAACTTTGGTTGCTAATGTCAACTTAAGCTTCTTCAACTTCCACAACATTGTAGAGTTGAATGATATAGGAGATATAATCTTAAAGGCACATCTATTTTTCTTGGAAGATTTTCATTGGAATGCTACGAGGATAGGAGTAGATGTGATTTTTCCATTTACTTGTTGTTCTTATTAATTGAAATGAAATCGCCCAAATATCCAAGACAATAAAATCTATGCATATTTCTCCCTAGAAATATGTAATTTCTTGATCCCATGTAGTGGGAGAGATTTTATGATATCGCATATCAGCCATTGTGCATCTTGTTAGAGTACATTCCTAGGAAAATGTGATATAATATGTTGGCACCATGAGATGTTGTGACCTATATGTTCTTTGGAACACAACATTAATTTCATTAATCATGGTCTTTTAAATATCTATAACATATTCTTTTCTTTGTGTGATAGAACATTAGTACTGTAAATTTCATTGCCTCAATGAGGAAAAAAATGTTTGTTAGTCAACTAATGAATTGCAAGGGCTAAATTTTCCTTGCTTTCTCATCTATGCCCTACTTATTTTTTTTCTTCCTGTTTCGGTGTATGGCATCTAAGATCACCTTAGAGGTTGGGAACAATTCATGGAAAGTGGATTTTTATTTCATAGAGGCCAACTCCACATTTTCTATGTTGATTCTTGTTGTCTTCAGGAATTTACATTTTACTCATCCTGCTTTCTGGTATTTGTACTTTTCCTGTCAAACAGCTAAAAAATGTATTAAGAAGAACCAATCTAGAAAAATCACTCACATATTATCTCAATATAACTTTTATTGAAAATCCATATGATTAGAAAGCGGATGATATTTATTATGTAGTCTTTCCAAGTCATAGCTGGCTCTTTTGTGCAGATAAAAGATCTTCTTGGAAGGACTTCTCTTTCACGGGTTACTAGAATTCATGAGTCATGAACCCTTACCAAACTCCTATAACCCCTATCATATTGTCCATATCATCTCATACATTTCCTAAATAAGCACAAAAAATTAATCAAATGGCTTATTGTATCCTCGTCCTCCTTACAAACTATACATCCACTAGGTCATTACTTGTCCCTATTCTGGATAACTTCCCACATTAGGACCTTGTTCATTAGAGAAAGGCACATAAAAATTATTTCTTTACACAAAGGCTTGATCTTCCATTGTGGTTTCCATTACATTCTCTGTCCTTAGGCCACCAAATGACAAACAAAGTTGTGTA
The DNA here is from genome assembly GCA_001517045.1 of Pseudotsuga menziesii. Lineage (NCBI taxonomy): Eukaryota > Viridiplantae > Streptophyta > Pinopsida > Pinales > Pinaceae > Pseudotsuga > Pseudotsuga menziesii. Next base: position 114,842 of record LPNX010600966.1, on the reverse strand, counting down.
GCCTTATATAGGGGTATAAATACCAAGGGATGGATTCTTTCACCACTTCAATTCATCTTCTACATGCTTAATGCAATAATGAATCACTTTCATTTTAGTTGTATAGACATCCCTTAAGTATCCTTCAACACCATCCAAACTACAGTAATGCAGTTCCATCCCTACTTTAAGATTCCTATTATTGTAAGGTTCTTTTGAGAATATAATGTAGCCACATCTTTTCTTTCAATTTCCATATATAAATCTACCTGTATACCAATATGTTTTTTCCTTACATTATTTTCTTTTTTTGTGATCAATAAATAATGATTTTAGTTACAATCTCATCTTTGACTTCATCAGAAGTTGTGCGATTCTACAACGTGCTCCATGAGATTCTGTAACAACAATTAATAACTGCGCTTATTCCTTAATGCAATCTTATAAACTCAAACAATTTATGGGAAATTTTATCCTTGAAATTCTTACATTAAGTCGTTACATTCTGATCCGTTAATTTATAAAATCCCTTTAATGACCTTAAAACAAAAATAAATTATGTTGGAGATATTTAACACTGGATTTATTGCTACTTTGAATTGTTATATGTTTAGTTTCAATTTCAGAGTTTAATTGTGCAAAGTGTTCATACTTATTGTTTCAAATATAGTTATTTCCTTCAATTAAAACTCGAACAACTTGTTAACATGGAAAATAGACACACATCCCTCTGCATGGATTCATGTGGAACAATCCTCTACTTTTATTTTTCCTCTTTATCAACAATCATAATACATTGTTGGAGTGAAAGACAAAGTTGGAATTCAAAGAATTCATGTCCGGCATGCCATGTATGGGTGGTGATATGACATAATTTACTATAGCTTAATAGCTAATATAGGTAAAAATTGACAAGGTCCAATAAAAGTTGGAAAACCCAAGCTATCAATAACTGTAATTTTCCAAATTAAATTTAGTTTAACTCTAAAGAATATATGTTAGTTCATTGTACTTTTTTTTAGATGCATACATTTATTCCAGTTCAGTTGTAATGGTTTGGTTTTTATTCAGTTTGTCGGAGCATGTTTCTACATTTAGTAACATGCCTATATTGAGCCTTTATCTACATAGATCTGTATCTGCAATTGGGTTTATGTTAACTCATTTTTTCATTATGAGAGTTATTAGTTTTTTTTTGTAAAATCAAATTATTTAATTCTAAGAACACACTATGTTAAAGAATTTCGTATTGCATTTCTTCTTTTGATATTTTATTGCAAGTATGATAGGATTTCTTTCTATGCAAGTATAAAACAAAAACTGCAATTCGTTAAGGTTAATATGTTAATCTTCTGAAAGACCATGATTGTTATATTTACATTTGAAACATATTTTGTTAGATGTGTTTTGATATGATCATATGTGTTTCTTATGCAGTTGCTCTAATCAACTATGCAAATCTGTCTACAAGTCAGATACAACAACTTCTCAAATAACACAATTCAAAAACAAATTTACACTCCAGAAAAGGGAAAGGGTCTGTGCCATATGCTATGTGTCTAAAATATGCTATGGCATCCCATGCCAAACTGTAATGTGATGTTAATTGAAAATTCCTAGTTATTTTGTAAAAGTGTTAAGTTCAATAAACTTGTTATATATAATGATTTGGACTATTCTCTATCTTTTGAGAAATTGCATTGTTCCATTTTATTGTGTTATTAATTGCACTGTTCCATTTATGGATATAATGTTGTTTGAATGAAATAGTTATGAAGGTCTTTTTTTAGTAATATTTATGTAGAAATTTGATTGTTATAAATAATTTACATCCCCATATAAATAATAAAAGACATTACCTACACACGATAAACACCAAATTCTTTTAATCATTACCTCATGCAACACAAAAATTAAAAAATATCATATCATTTACAAACATTTATATACACTACTTTAATTTTTGCGTTCTTTTACCCTCTAACAACCACCTTATCAGCTTATTTTTGCACCTTCTTGGAGCAATTGCTAGTTATGTTGTTGGCGTTCTTTCCCTGAAATTTGTTTTAGAAACAATGTTCACCATCAGGGATCAAGATTGAAGGGCTGGTCTTAATTTCATATTGAAGGTTATATATTCATGCAGCCCTTCATCAATGAAGGGATTTCAAAAAGTTTACATTTTAAATGATATTAATAAATTAATTGTACATTTCATTTACTTGATGACAAAAATTAAAAACAAAAACAAATTTTTTTTTTCAAAATGGGATTTGTAAAATTGCACAAGTAAATGTATATCTTTGCCTACATTTTGTTCCATCTATTTGATTGGGGAATATGTCTACAATTGCTCAGTTGCTTTAAGGTTTATAATAAAAAAGGAACTCAGACAGATGGTCAAGCCGGATAGTACAATCTATGGCTATAAATTTGGAAGTATGGATTGAGGACGAAAAAACGTGTGAGACCATTCTTGATGGCGTTAAAGGAATTCAAAACAAGAGGCAGGCTCACTTGAGAGACCATTCTTGATGGCGTTGAAGGAATTCAAAACAAGAGGCAACCTATGCTAGAACTCCGAAGCTTCAGTCATAAAATAAAATCTATAGGGGAAGCAGAAGCAACCAAAGCTGAATGTTTTGAGATTACTGTGATGGCATTGAAGGAATTCAAAACAAGAGGTAGCCTATGCTAGAACTCCGAAGCTTCAGTCATAAAATAAAATCTATAAGAGAAGCAGAAGCAACCAAAGCTGAATGTTTTGAGATTACTGAGAAATTGATAAAGTATCGAAAAGATGCAGACCTGAAGAATAAACAATGGAGGTTTTTGCATTCAGAGAATTATCCTCTGACAAATATAAAACTAAAGTCTTCAAAAAGTAATAGGTTGTCAACTAATGAACTTGTGCTTGAATGCATGCACATCTCCGCCTTACAGTAACAGGAAAGGCAAATTTATATAAAATTACCTTGGCTGCCGGAGTTGGCCAATGAATCTAACGAGTTCTTCCTTCGCTGTTCATTATGTCCTGCCAACCTTCTCCTGCAACTTCTCTCTGCGTCATCAAATTCTGCTATGCCATGGAATCTAGATAGGCACCACAACACCCAATTATTCATGTGTATTATCAAATTATATACTTAGTATGTATGGATCCATGTTGACCTACTCAGAAAAAAAAACAGTGAGGTGCAACCGTCTCCTGGTTAGTTACCTGCTACACTGCTGACAGAAGCGTTGCTCGGTACCAAGAACAATGACTTTGAGGGATTTGGAATGCATTTCACAGACTTTATGTCTCTTGTGATATTCTTTTGCATTTTCCAACACTACGTTGCATCCTTCCACTTGACAACGACAACGGGGAGGTTGCGCGGTCGAAGCCGGCAAAGCCTTCGGCTTCTTATAAACGCAATCACCAGCGCTATTACCAGTGACTGGATTAATTAACTTAGCCGGATTCGCAGAGTCTCCAAAATGCTGCCGCTTTTCTAGCTTAAGGCACGTTAAGGAATCCCCTTGAACATCCTTGATGACATTAATGTTATCTCTCATGGGACCCTCGTGATTCGCAAGGACTCTCGTTCAATTTTCTTTGCCTCTTCTCCTGCTGCTGACACTATTCTTTGCCTCCAGCTGTTGCTGATTACTATTCTTTTTCAGCAGACCAGGAAGTAAATACCACCATATGGAACTACACACAACGACTAGCAGCTTGTTTGAGAACACTACCAAACATGCCATAATTACAATCAAAATCGATAAATTTATAGCCATACTGTATCCTTCACCTTCGCTTCTGGCGTCCCCCGTAATCTTTCCCTTTCTTTTTGCCGACAGATTCATCTTCCGAGGCTGGAAATTAGTTGTTATAGTTATACTATTCATGCCTGGGCGCTGAAGCTGTGAGAGGGCAGCGGATTGATCCCCTGACGTTTGCTAAAATCCACTCCAGCGAAGGTGAGAGTAGACTTAGATAGTTGCTCGATCGGTCCCGGGATCGAGTCTGCTGCTTTCTTTTTCTGCCGGATCTCTTGTGCTTTGGACTGCTCGATCACTGCCGTTTTAGTATATCTTGCATGACTTCTTCGGATAGGGTCTTGTGAAACCTTCGATCCATTTCCCTGGAAAGCAGGCGCCTCGCAGACAAAAGTAGTAGAGGGGTCACACATTCCTCCCAATTAAATATAACAATAACCTCTGATATGTGCTAACAATAGAAGCCATACCTTTAAAGACCGAAACGCGTTGGCGATTCGAACCCACGACCGTCGATTCGGCTTTTTCATGGTAACCTCATCTTCTTCTTCAGTACAAACTTCGAATTTGCGTGACTCAAAACCTAACTCGACCTTACTCTTTGCTGCATCGAGTCCCAGTTGCATCTTCTTCTTGGTGGGCTGCCGCTCATTGGATATTGTTTTTTCGACAGGCGACAGAATTACAGGAACGAATTCTCCATCTTGGGAAATCGAAACAATCCTCACCACAGCCTTAGATTTCTCGCTGATAAGGCAAGTAGGAGAAATCTGGACAGCGTAATTTGAGAAAGCAGCTGGCTTGGAAGACTGGTTCTTGCTTTTCTGTTTTATACGCCTTTTAAACCTCGGCCACAGAGATTCCGACTCAGGTAGCACTTTGCTCGACTCGGCTCCCATGGCAGAGCCGAAGCAACTGCAGCTGCCTTTGGCACCCATGATGTTCGTCTGTCTCAATACGGAAGAATTGGAAGCTTGTTTGGGGAATGGCTACCCCCTCGTTTATTCGGAATTTTGAAAGATGGGAGAATCAACTATTCTGTGTCGACATTGCGAGTCCCGAGACTAACCATGCTCGACATCGAACCGCACGGCCTGTTTTCTTATTGATAAACTTCAGCATAGTCTCGCTCGATTTCCCAACCATTAACATAATCCCGATGCACATAACCACCGGTGCCGACTCGCGAGTGAAGAGTAGCTCTGGAATTAAATTCCGGAGTAAAGAAAGCCTGCAGGCTGCCATAATGCCATTAAACCTGGAGTCGAGACTCGAGACAGTCCGAACCACATAGCCTGGTGTAAATGCTGGCAGCCTGGTAGGAGTCAGGACTACCTGTAGGCTGTCACCCATAAAAAAAATTAATGAAGGGCAATTTTAATGACAGCCCTTTAAATGTCATTTATATTTAAATAAATATTTTTTTCATTTTATATGACGGGGAAAATTGAGATACCCCTTCACTGACGGGCTGAGAGGCCTTTGATGGGCCCTGACGGCCTCAATTTTGATCCCTGTTCACCATCGTCGTCCATCCAGCTAATCACCTTTAGCCGCTTGTCTTCCTCCTTGCGTATGCATTGTTTATCGGTTTCGTCTATTATCCATTGGTTTATGCAGTTGTCAGCTGGTTCTAGTTTTCACATAGCCATCCATTTTTCTCCAGCTTCCTCTTGGTTCAAACGAGTACCATCATACACTAATATATAAGCATTGCCACTGTTGCCAACATTATGATTTCTGCACGCCATTTTGTTTTCATAGAGTCCCGGTATCGTCCAAAAAACATATGAAATAAATCCACAAAGCCTAGTAACATGGCTATTTAATTTCACTGAGCCCAGTTTCACTTTGAACATAAACACGGCAAGAATGGTAACAACAGGCAGCGTCACGACACTTACAACCTTATAAAACAACAAAGAAGCCAAGAAAATGAGGCCAAACATCCCCAGGTAAATCGTTTGCACTGCTAGAGCACACAATACCAGAGTCATGTAGTATGCCACTTTCCCCGACCTTGAACGATGGGACTCAGAGACCAGGTATCAGAAATCTCCGCTGCTCAACAACCCCACTGTACAAATTAACACTGCAACCAAGAAAACTAGCGGCTGCATTACCAAAACTATGGTAAAATCTTGCTTGCTTGCAGCCTTTTGGAATATGGTCAGCAACAACATGAGGACTAGGCCATAGCTAGCAGAGGCTACAACAATGCAAACAGATCCTAAAATGAAGTGAACTTTTTTCACTCCTTCTGTCCTTTCGATCTTGGACTGGATTGCAAGCAAAACAACGCTGAAGGTAACCAGCATGATCGAATTCAAAACATATGGGATTATTCTGCGCTTCAATAAAATGACGGAGAACAGGGTATCGAAATCCAATACGGTGGCGCAGAGAAGAGAAAACATGGATACCGAAAGAAAAAAAACAAAGGAGTAAAGCATAGTGTTTCCAGCTGATAATACACCCAGAATTCCACAGACGATCACATATTTAGCGCTAATAAATGTCTGCAGCGCTGATCTTCTTTGTGGGTTAAGCAATAGTGGAAGAAAAACTCACGACGATCCTATAGATAGCAATATCGATATGAGCCAACGAATCTGTCCACCCTTTGTGAAATAAAAGCGACTAAGAAGCATTGCAGCAGACTTCCCTACCACAAGAGAGAGAACGTCCATGCCCATCATCAACCAGTGTTTTTTCTCCTTTATAACGCCAGTACTGCCATTGGCATTGCTATTGCCTTTTGTTCTTCTTTCTTCTTCATGTGAATATTCCATCTTTGAAGAAGAAAGGAAGTTGCCTCGACTAATAAATTAACTCATCTAAATCAAAATTTCTAAGAAAAAATTCATCCTTTCACAGAATTATCAAGCACTGTCTATTAACCTCAAGTTCCTATTTAACAAAGAGAGCTTCTATTTAGTATTACATTTACATATGAAAGCTGAAACTAATGTCGGTGTTATTGGGAACCCATTACATGCATGGATGATCTGCTGAATGACAGGTATATATATACTGGCATATATGCCCACATCCCTTTCACATGGTATATATATATATACCCATTTTTAATGCACTTCCTCCATGTATCCCACTCGCACAAAGTCTCAAACTGGTTATTATTATTTTCTAACTTCGTCCAACTGATGACACACAACGACGTGGAGATTTTACAATTAAAACAAATTCCAAAACCTCACAATGTAGATTTAGATGAGACTTAATACAAGAAAGAAAACGGTTAATTTGACAAGATTTAATGAATCCATTAATATATTAATTATTTTTTTTATAATTTAATAATCTAATAATTACGCCGATGGGCGTTTTCTCTCAGAAGTCCGGTTTGGAACAACTGTAGCACCGTCGTCCCTTGGACTAATAAAAATCTGCCACTGGTTCTCATCCATCTGCCACACGTCGATTATCCACCTGCCATGCATTTTCAGCCACTTGCCACGTGTTCTGGAATAAGATGGTCAAGTTTCACGCAGTTCTCCCACGTTTTACATTACCTTCGTTTCTGCTACAGTCCTGCAATTTCTGGAGAGCCATGAAGTGAGAACCCTAGTTTAATGATGGATGTTGATGGCGAGAGATAACTTAACTAGGAAGGTAGTTTTAACTCCTTCAGCATTGTCAACGGCTTTGTGATGTGTGTGTTACAGCACATTAGTAGCGGAGGACACATTACATTATGAACACATTTAGGGTTGATTATTTCGCTTTTGGTTACTCCATATGTCCTGCTTAGATGCACATAGCCGTGAAGTGACTCTTGAGTTGGTCAGATGATGAGAGGAAGGCATGTGTTTTTTTCTTAGTTTTTTTAGTTGGTCAGATGCACAATATGTGTTTGCCTATCCTTGAAGTGGGGCAACATTTTATCTGGTTTAGGGTTTGAAGAGGGTGAAGTCCTTGGGAAGCTTATGTGTATTGATTGTAGGTGATCGAGTTTACTTTGCTTGTACTGCTGCTGGACTGACATTTATTCTGAATTTATTAAACCCTTGCTTTCAGGTTTTTACCTAGCTGCAATGAAGATTTTTGTAACAATTACTCCCATCTTATCTTCATTCAATAGACCTTATGGATTTGTCAGTTTTGAGATAGCCTAGAGGTGGTTGAACATCTTGTCAATCGAGCCCCTCCCTCCTACATAAATGGTGTTTGCTGGTGAGATTTATTTTGTCGTTGTTGTTTCAAAGGATTTGCAGGATTTGGGTTTCTACCAACCAGGGTTTGCAGGGTTTGCATGCATTGCCTTTGCACGAATTTGGATTCAAAGAACCATAGGCGAGGAAAAAAACATAGGTACTTTTTTCTTTCACTCCTCTTGGATTTCGTTCTGTGCAAATTTGTTGTGTTTATTTCGTTCTGTGAAAATTTGTTGTGTTTAAAACCCATGATAGAGTTTTATTCTATTTTTTGCAAACCAAAAAATTTTGCCCTTCTGTCTTTTCAGATTACAAACCCATGATAGAGTTTTAGTTAAATTACAGGGCCATGATAGATTTTCTATTATTCGTCATTGTTGGCAAGTATATTGGTGCTTTCGAGATTCTTTCCATTTTATTTAAAAAGAGCTATTTTACCGCGATATATATTTAGTAGACAAATGCACCTTGCTGGAATATGGATAAGTAAATTGTTAAGATTCTGAGTTATTTAGGTTTTTCCGACATTATGGACTGTTTCAGAAACCTGGAAATTTTATGGGGCATGGTGAAACCATAATCCAATGCCGAATTCAAGTCAGAGTCGTGCCAAAATTCTATCGGAATCATGTAAAAAATCCAGCGTTTTGTTTGATGTATAGCCTACGTCCTATTTTGTCTCTTATACACTTATGATTTGAATTGACCTTTTTATGGTTGCTTGCACAATTGGAGTAGATTTTATATTTTCTTTTTGATTAGGTGATGCACTTGAAAGTTCGGCCATGAATGCACATTGGACAATGTTAGATCCTCTATGAGAACTGATCAAATCCCTGAATAAAGATCAAGACAGCTATACTTGGATGCACTTAGTCAGAAGTCATGTTGTCCATTATGTCAGTATCTCACATGTAAGCTCAATAACAAATTTCGTTCTCTGAAGATGTGGTGGTCAAATACTCTCTCCACGCGACCATCTTTGTCGGATTGGATTCGGGAGAACGCCATTTATATCAGAAGACGTAGCCGCCTCATGGACGGTGGCTTTAACAGTTGAAACTAAGAATAGGAGGGCGAGCGAAAGGAAAAGGATCTCAACGCTATTCATTCTTCGCTTTGCTTCTTCTTCCTCTTCTCTTCCAGGCCGGGACCAAATTTAGTGTTATATAGCAAACCAGAGTTTGAATGGTTGTTGGGAGAAGGGCAGGTTTGACTATTTGGTTTTGTTGTTGGAAATATTGAAGCTACAAGTTTTTTTTATAAATGTTTCAAATTTTGTATATTTGTAAAATTAAAAAAGTCATCACTTTATTATTCAACAAAATTTCTAACAAATTGAAATAACTAAAACTCCTTATCTACATGTTGATGCATTGTATTAACTTCAAAATTTTCTCTTATAAAGGACCATATAATCCTGAGATTCCTATCTTTTAAAGAGGGCCCAGTCTTTGAAAAAGTTGAACTGGTAGGATATGTCAACCAGTGTTTTAGGCCTTGCTTACTTTCGTTATCACAATACAAACAAAAATATTAAAATTTTGGTTTCGTCGTGCTAAAAATTTCAATAAAGTTTCTGTCTTGTGGAAAGAAACTTGTAATGAGCAAAGAGTGTAACATTCAAATGGAGCAATCAGAATCTCGCTATGCAAAAACAGCTTATCATCTGCACTTCATTGAAGGTCAACTCCACCCATTCATAATTTATCATCCTTCTTTAACTCTCATTTTAATATTGTTGTCATCATAATTGAGCCCTCATTTTAATATTTGTAATCTTACGTTGTTTAAAATTTAATTCTTGAACTTGTGTTTTATATACAAAACCCAGATATATGTTGGATGCATTCATTTTGGTGTCACAAATCTATTTGTAGCTAAACTTTATATCTTTTGTTCATGAGCAACTTTATTCCAAATTGAGGATTTGAATTCCTGAGTTATTTGGTATGTAGCTCTAACTCAATGGTTTGCAACAATTGCATGATAATGGAACTCCATAATGCTCATCAAAACAACAACACATTCTATCTCCATACATCGTCCCATCATTGATGTCTCCTATTCTATTAAGTGTTTGTAAGCTTTTATATGTGGCGTCTATTTCATTTTTTTTAATTTGTAATATTAAGTAAATTGCACACACAAACCTCTTTTCCCTTTGGTTGCATAATAAAATCGTCATTAGTTTAAGCTTCCATCTAGGGTTTGTCTTAGTGTGTAGAAGAAACTCATTAACAGTTCATCTAGGTGCAGACATGAAAAACATCCATGCATTCCTATTTAGTGAGTGACTGGGAATACTTGGATAGAAATAAACATAAAAATATATGTAGCAAATGAGTGTAGCCGATTAGGTAATGATCAATGGTTAATTTCAATTAACCTACACAGCTTTACCTTTCTTGACATATATCAATGGGGAAATGAAACATACATTGTGGTTGTTATGAAAATATGTAGCTATCCATGCTCTCTCTATTTGCTCTATCATGTCTTTGTGGTTACATGCATGAACATGTAAAAAGTGCTGTGAGGTTTCATAAAGAATCAACTTTGAATCTTTTTCCTGGTTATGGGCAGACGTAGGGAAGATATTATTGGATGCACAGAACCGCTGGCTTCATCTAACTGAGGTCTGTGAAATCCTTTGCAACTATAAAATATTTTGCCTTACACCGGAACCACCTTTCAAACGAGCAGGTATGGCCCTCTCCATTCACTCTTCAAGTAAGCAAATGAATATTATCTTTCTTTCACTTCGTTAATTGAAAGAAAAAGGCAAAAGCTCATGAATGCCACTAAATGGTGCATAAGTGAACTCTTAAACAAAAAATCTGTCTACATGAAAATATTTCAGGTCATGAACCAATGTAGGCAACAACTTTTCCAGTTATTCTCATGGTCTATTTTATATACTTACTATATATTAAACCTTAAGTGGTAGTGATTGAAGATCTACACATAAATTTCACTTGAATCCTATCAATCACTCTCTGTTTATGTATTTTCTATTTTGTCAATCTCTGTTTCTTTACCTACTTTATCATAGTATGAGAGTAAGAATATATCAAATTTCAAATCGCTGTTATATTTTCGGCGAGTTGTTTGGTATTTCAACTGGAAATGGTGGATATCATTGCAAATTAGGTAAAGGTGTATTTTTGTGAATATAAATTATTTGCCCCTCTGTAAGAGCTTCTTAATTGGTAGCTTCACCAATAGAGATGGATATGATTGTTGATTAGTTAAAGGAGTGCCTAAAGTTAAAAGGAGTTCTTTTGTTAAATTATAATTTTTGTTGGGCGCTAATTTGTCTGAAGGGGCTGTTTCAATTTATTTTGTGAAATAAAGTCTCTTTACTTTTCCATTTATGATATAAATGTGTATGGCTATATAATACTCGAAATTAAGTTAGTGGGGAAGGAATTATAAAAAATATAATGAATAGGTGTATATAATAGAATACTTTTTAACAATGAGGTAGTGCCAAATAAGCATTTATTTTTTTTGAACAAAGAGTTTTTGAAAAAAATGATCAAAGAAAAAAGGAAATTGGTGGATATATTAAAGTTGTATGAAGTGTATGTTAGACTTAAGCATTTGAGAAATGGCATTAAGATATAGAAAATGTTTAAACAATAGTGTCATAATACAAATGAATTGTTCATCTTAAATCTTATTGGTTTACAAAATTTGAAGTTGCTTAATAATTAAGAAATTGTATCTCATCTAACCGAAATTGTATCTCATCTAACCAAGTTAACAAATATGTGTAATGAATTACAATGTTTTTTTAACATATTACAAGTAAATTTCTTATAATATGTATATAAATAAGTATTATGGAGTAAAGGACTGTGAGACATCATTAAATTGTCCTTTTACTGCAGAATAAACTGATTTCTGTCCTCCAATACCAAGGGATTAAAATTTTAGAATAGATAGACAATTTACTAGGGTAGCCATCATCCAATTAGCTTTTGAGGCACTGAGCAATATGCAAAAGTGAGATGACACTATTGTTACTACACTGTCCATATGCCTGTTTGGATCTGTCCATATGGGATTCAATTGTGCAGACCTGTCTGTAGATTTTTTGTTGTTTCTTGACTGCAGCTCCTCTGCTGCACTCCAAACCTACTTACTGATGAACTAAGTGACCTTCGAACAAAACTTGTCTTTGAGTTTGTATGTGTCAAAATCCTCTATCTTGATCTGCCTTTATACTTGAGCTGAAATGTTAATTTACCAAAATCCTAATCTTTAATACTTTAATGTATTTTTTCAATTTTGGCATTTAAACACCTAATAATGTTTAGGGTTGGGAAGAGAGAAATCTATGTATCTTTACTAAGAGGAATTAAGTCTAGAATCCACTTAAAGTCTTAAAAGTAATTTACAAGTAGTAGATCAATGAACACTTTTAGTAGTATGATTATTGTCTTAGATTACAAATAGTAGATCAACAAGGATATCAAGAGTAGTTTGATCTTTTTTAACTAATCATATAATTCTGATTCAATCTTTTCAATAACACATCATAGATTTTTTCTTTGTGGACAAAAAAAAAGTTCAAAAACCATGAAAAGTTGCGAATTTGCTTTAACAAGTTTTATTATAATCAAACTTCCTAAGTTTGTTCTTTAAATTTTTTTATTTTGGCATTTATAAATTTTCCAATTTTTATTATTATTTTATACTAACTTTAGCTTTAGAATTTTGACCTCATGGTAAACAAATAAACTCCTTAGTCTTCCTATATGAAATGCCCAGAAAACTGCCGGTTATTCATGTAGCAAAAATACATGCTTTTATGTGTTCTTGTAGAACTAAATCCTATCATTTTTTAACCAATTGCAAAGTTTTAACCATATATTGGCCAAATTCTGACCATGTGTTTATATCTGGGTCTATCAATAATTTTGACTTTACACTCCTGAACAGTCAATACCTTGTGGGAACTCTGGATTCTTCTTTCGTTTACAATGTTTTTTCTCCACGAATCAAGTAAACACCTCCTTTTTATCTCAAGAAAAAGAAAACACATAATTTCACTTTTCACTCTTTTTTTTAGGCTACATATACATTGTTTTTCATGTGCCTTCTAAACATTATTCCCATCCTCTTCGTGGCTGGCGCGTGTCTGTGTTTGTCCTTTAATCTTTCTTTCCATCCTCTTGTACCTGGAACGTGGCTGTGTTTGTCCTTTACAACTGGGCCCTGCCCTGTGCTATCCCTCCAAGAGTTGCGCCGTGGCTACTATGGCCTTCTTTTGTTGCCCATGGGCTTAGGTCGTCACCACCTCTTCCTACCCATACAGAGGTAGATTTCTTTCCTACCCTTTTCAGACTTGATGCTCGCACTTGTTGAGCTTGGTCATGCCACACCTCGACCCCCAACCCTAAAGGGAATACACAACCACTCTCCAATCTAGGGAGGTCATAACATTACAAATAGGCTTTAAGAACTTTAACTGAGCAACAAGGTTATTACAATTCCAACGTTTGTTCCTTCCTTCTCAGATAATGAGATAAGTAACTAAAGTGAATCTGCCATGTTCCTTGGAAGCAATTGCACAGCTTCCATTGCCATTACTGAAATAACTAAGCAATCATTAACAGAACTTTTGCCTGGATGGTGCTCCTCAATCCTATCTCTTGTTTACTTAGTTTTTTTGTTTTTCTATCTTGTTCTACACAAATTAGGAAACACATTTACTTTCTAGGTTGCTTGTCTTCAACATCAATTAATTCAAAAGTGCATCCTTGTTTGACCCTTTTCACATAAAATGAAAATTTGATTTCAAAAATACATAGTGCTACATATAAAGCATGTGCACTAACTTATGATAACATCAACAGCATAATAATAAAAACATATTCAGTATTCTCGATTTGCAAGTATATCATAGTCGACCAGTATATAAGGAAAATATTCTATGTGTATGAACATTTTTTTCCTGGAAATAGTGATTCTACCTTTTGGTTCAGCACTTAACCTTTGGTTCATATTTATAGCTTAATGGCCTGGATTCCTTTCAATGTTTTTTTCTCATTTCCCCCCTTTCTTAAAAGAGATGTAATGGGTCAACAAAGCTCACTAACGTGAATTCCTAGGAAAAAATGTCTTCTTTGTTTCCCCCTTAGTAAGTGGTTGATGAGTTTTCTATTTTTCTGCCTACACTCCCTTGGTGCACTTTAATGTAAATTCCTTTATAGCACTGTAGCACAGGGAACCATCCCCACTATTGCTCTGGATAAACACTATTTCTTTCAAACACATTGCTTCAAGTGTATTACGCTTTGTTGTTCCAAGTAAAAAACTAAAACATAAGTATGCACTAGATCAATTAATGCATAAGTTTAAACATTTTGGAAATAGATTTTAGTTATGCAAGTATGAACATATGACATCTCCAGTTTGGATTTTCTTGTTATACAATGATGACACACAAGAAAAAAAATACATACATTGAGGGAGAGAACATAGTCAAGCCTTTTGTTGACCTATAATTATTCTTTTTCCCTCCTTTTATTAGTCGATTTCCTTCACTTGAACTGCAACACAATGGTTGTAGCCTTCTACCCTTAGCCCCCAACCCTAAAGGGAATACACGTCCACTCTCCAATCTAGGAAGGTCATACCATTAAACATAGGATTCAAGAACTTAAAGTGACCAACAAGGTTATTACATTTTCATTGTTTGTGCCTTGCCTTATCAAACAATGAGATCAGTAACTGAAGTGAATCCGACATCTTCATTGGTAGTAATTGCACAGCTTCCATTGCCATTATTGAAATAATTAGTCATCCATTAACAAAAAATGTGCCTGTCTAGTGCTTCTGAGTCCTATCTCTTGTTTACTCAGTTATTTTCTTTTGATATCTTGTTCTACACAAAACAAGAAACACATTTACTTTCTAGCTTGCTTGTCTTCTGCATCAAGTAATTCAAAAGTGCATCCTTGTGTGACCATTTTGCACATAAAATGAAATTTTGATTTCAAGAATACTTAGTGCTACATATAAAGCATGTGCACTAACCCATGATAACATCAACAACCTAATAATCAAAACATCTTCATTATTCTCAATTTGCAAGTACACCATAGTCCACTATTATTTAAGGAAAATATACTATGTTTATGAACATTTTGCCTAAAAATAGTGATTCTACCTTTTGGTTCAACACTTAACTTTTCATTCATATTTATAGTTTAATGACCTGGATTCCTTTCAATGTTTTTTTTCTCATTTCTCCCCTTTCTTAAAAGAGAGGTAATGGGTCAACAAAGCTCAATAACCTAAATTTCTAGGAAAAAATTGTCTTCTTTGTTTCCCCGTTAGTAAACGGCTGATGATTGTTTCTGTTTTTTCTGTCTACACTCCCTTCATGGAAAATAGCACATTGGTGCACTTTAATGTAAAGTACTTTATAGCAATGCCCACTATTTCTCTGGATTGACACTATTTTTTCAAACACATTTCTTTAAGTGTCTTAAGCTTTGTTTTCCCAAGTAAAAAATCAAAACATAGGTATGCACTAGATGAATTAATGCATAATTTTATACATATTCGAAATATATTTTACTTATGCAAGTACGCACATATGGCATCTCCAGTTTGAATTTTCTTGGTATACAGTGATGACACACAAGAAAAAAAATACATACATTGAGAGAGATAACATAGTCAAGCCCTTTGTTGACCTGTAACTATTCTCTTTTCCTCCTTCGCCGTGTCCTCCGCTACTAATGTGTTGTAACATGTCACAAAGCTGTTGAGAACCCTAAAGGAGTTAGAACTACCTTCCTAGTTCATTTATCTATCAAGGTTAAGCATTGGCCATCAACATCCATCATTAAACCAGGGCTCTCACTTCACGGCTCTCCAGAAATCACTGGACCGTAGCAGAAATGAAGGTAATGTAAAACCTCGAAAAAAAGTGTGAAAAGTGGAAACCTTATTCCAAAACGTGTGCGATGGTTGTAGAACTTTAGCGGGGTCACTTTTCATTGAAACTACATACCTATAGTAGCCTTCTTTCTTGTCTTCCATTTGGATTGAACATGCATATGGTTATCTTCTCCTGTCCTCCAACCCAAAATCCACATGTCTCCTACTTTGTTGACTCATGTCCTTTAGGCTCTTCGTTTGCTCTGTTTCTATTTCTTAAATCCCACAACTTTCTTTTGTTGCTCCACCCGCTTCTTCCCCACACCACATTGTTTTGCTCCACTCCTCTCGTAGGATTTGTTCGCATCATGTCTTCTTCTGATCCTTTGGTAGTCTACCCTCACTTCAAATGTTCCTTCTCTTCATTGAATGGACTCTCCTTCACCTGCTACATGTCGTCCTGCCCACACTAGAGTTGAACCTATTAAACCCCAAACATTAAAGGGTGGTACATAGCTTGCTTTGAAACGTTCTCCAATCCACACTAAGGAGTTTTGTAACTAATACGAATTCTGCAACCATCTAATCTCCCTTCAATACTTTTATTGGGTGGACGGACTCCACAGGCATATAATATGGAATTTCCCTTTTTCACATAAACCATTCATGGTGGGCACTTCACATTGTGTCAATAAAACACTCCTCCCTTGTGCATTTATTATGTTTTGCATTGTCATTCAGTTTGGTGCTCTCAAACTGCTGCCACTTTCATAGGTAGAGAATCTTCACACACTTCCAATAATTTATTTCAAATCCTTCATCAACATACTTGGCTTCCCATACTCCTAAACCACACCTGCAATTAGTACACCGAAGCTTCCCAGCAAAAAAAAATTACATACTTGGATTTCACCCTCTTCGAACCCTAGACCCAATACAGTCTGCTACGCCACTTCGAGGACATGGCATACACATACTTTGCAATAATTGGACAATTGTTAAAAACACAAACTCCATACTCTACCCATCTAACCAACTTCAGAACCACCTCACGACTCTAGCCCCTTCTCTGTGAGAAACAACCATCACCAAAATATAGCAATAATGAAGGGCCCGGGGGGGGGAGTGCAACGTGTCTCCTTTTTCCAGGACATTGTGCCACATGCGATTTTAGCTCATCCCGCATGCTGCATTTCTACTCGCATGTGGTTTTCCGCTTCTCTAGTGTTTCACAACCCAGTCAAATTTGCAATAGTTGGGTTTGCTTTTTGTACATAAAAGGGTTTGCATTTCACTTCCATCATTTCATTTCTATGCTGCTTTAAAATTTAGTTTTCTACCCTTTTACTACCTAGGATTTGCGTTTCATGTTCCTTTAGGACTGCTTCCTTTTTTGGATAGGGCAATCCCATGCTGTTGTTCTTTTTAGGCCTTCTTCCTTTCCCATTCAACTACTTCTCTTGTGCACCACTTCTATACTTTCAAATGAATTATGCCCTTCTTTTTTGAATTTTTACAAATCCAGGCGGGGACCTTCCTATCCATGTAGCTCTAATATATCATCTATCCATGTACCTCTAATATATCATCTTCCTTAAAAGGTCCTCTAACTCTAAAGCTTGGTTTTCTTCTCCCAACACACAACAACAAATCCCTTTGTAGTATGCTTATACATGCCTTCCTATCCATTTGCTAATGTATGAGATAGGTTGTTGTAGATGGATGGTCTCTTAATACACATAATATCTTTGATCACGCTTCAAGATAAAATGACACAATTGATGCCTTTTTAACTATTCAGTTTTGTTGCTATGTTTATCTAACCTTAGCCTATACTTATTTAACCTTCTCTCTCTCAAATTATCCCATCTAATAACTTGTCCTTTTAGTGACAACAACTGACTTAATATGTCTAAGTATACGTCATATCCAAACAAGAACTATTTACCATTTGTTTTTATATCTTCCTTTGTTTGTTTCACAGTACTTTTGCTACTTTTTCTACAACGTGTACTTTTTCTACTTTTTCTCCTTACAACCCAACAACCCTTTTTCTTTGACTCCCACGCATTCTTCACTTGCCATTTCTACCCTTCCCTTGTATGTACTACCTTGTCTATAACCTATGTTTTAATTCAATAGATGTATTAGCTTTTTTCACACATGCAATGTACACACATTGTACATATTACATGCTTCCATTACTACCATAGTACATGTACATTTATTACATCTCCCTTTCTACTTGCATGTAATGCACCTCTCTAAAGTATATACTATATCAAATAAATAGTTCTTTTAAAAATACAATGCAACAAACTCTATGTACATAGAAACAATTCACAATATACTAAGTTCTTAACTTCTGCTGTACATTTAATCCATGTGAATATTTAACTTGTACTTCTTGTCTTTACACATGTGTATATTCTTTTTCCAATGGTGTCCCTATACTTGGTTTCAAATTACATATGTTGTCCATTTTTTTATTATGTTCAATGAAAACAACCTTGACTTCTTCCCTCCCCTCGTCTCCAACCCCCCCGAAAAAAAAAAAAAACACTCCTACACTCATGAATATATTTCTTGTTATTTGCTTCCAACATCTTTACTTCATTTTGTTTCATCTACTTGAATCTACCATAACATTACACTTGCAACATTTTGTTCTCTCTGTAATAGAACACACAAAAAAATAACAAAACTATCCATTACACAAGTTATCAACTTTTTTCCCGTTTCATCTATGATGTGAATATGTTAATGCTTTTCCTACTTGCTGCCATGAAAAAAAAGCTGTCAATATAGCAATTCCATTACAGAAAAAAATGTCTTTCTTTAATCAATATTATTTGAACATGTTAAGCTTTTAATGGTTTTGTTTTCTCACTTCCTAGCTCTTCAACAACAAACATGGACATGCAATACCTCGGCACCCTTGTCGACTTTTTCAAATAGATCACGGAACAAAATGCATCGCTACAACAAATCGAAGCACGCTTCCAATCAACTTCAAACATCCCATTTAATCCAATCCGCCCTCAGTATTAAGCTTCTCTCAGAAATAAGAGCCTTCCTTCAACGTAGTATCCATGTGCATGAAATGGACACCATGCGCAAGGTCCGCAAAGACTTAGTATCCTATCACCCTCATCTTGCTCAATACATAAACATTACATGGTGTTTTCATTGACATAATCCCTCTTGCATTTATGACTAAAGCCTCTTACTTGCTTGCAATTTCCTTTTCCCTCTCCTTACAATCCAACAACCATTTTTCTTTGACTCCCACACATTCTTCACTTGCCATTTCTACCCTTCCCTTGTATGTACTACCTTATCTATAACCCATGTTTTAATTCAATAGATGTATTAGCCTTTTTCACACATCCAATGTACACACATTGTACATATTACATGTTTCCATTACTACCACAGTACATGTACATTTATTACATCTCCCTTTCTACTTGCATGTAATGCACCTCTCTAAAGTATATACTATATCAAAGAAACAATTCTTTTACAAATACAATGCAACAAACTCTATGTACATAGAAATAGTTCACAATATGCAAAGTTATTAACTTCTGCTGTACATTTAATCCATGTGTATATTTAGCTTGTACTTCTTGTCTTTACACATATGTATATTCTTTTTCCAATGGTGTCCCTATACTTTGTTTCAAAGTACATATGTTGTCCATTTTTTACTTCTACTCAATTTAGATTGTTTGTACATTCAATTGGTTTTAAAAATTTTGCGATCCTCAATTCTTTTCAAATACTCTCTTATGGACATAAAAATAGTTCACACTATACTGTATGTACATTGAAAACAGTTCACAATATATACTAAATTCTTATGTTATGTTGTACATTTACCCCATGTGTATACTTAGGTTGTACTTCTTGCCTTTACACCTATGTCTGTTTTTTTTCCATGGTGTCCCTATACTTGGTTTCAAAGTAAATTTGTTGCCCATTTTTTAACTTCTACTACAAGTATACTATTTGTACATTCATTTGGTTTCAAATATTCACCATACTCAATTCGTTTCAAAATACTCTCCATAAGAGAGTATATGGTTTGTAAGTAAATAGCTGTTGCAATAGCTTATTAGTTGTTCTTTTTTCTTTACTAGTACAATTGCTTCATCTGTACTTGTCATCTCCTAGTGCCGCCAATGCAAGATTCCTTTATGTCATGCAAAGCATCCAAATCCAAACTAAAAGGTACTGTCCAACCTACTATTGCTTACCATGCTATTTGTCCATTTTATACATGAAGAAACAAAAAATACTATTTCTTCCCTCTTACATTACATTTATCGCAACTTTGATTCAACATCACAGAACAATAACAACAAACACGCTTAACATCTATGCATCCCTTTCCAACCATTCATGAAGGCCTACATATGAGTACACCATTTTTCTCTCTTGTTACAGTACTCTACTTCCTTTTTCACTTCTTTTACTTTGCAAATTAGTTTCATTCTTTAAAACTTTATTTGCTATCTTCAGGTTCCCATTGCCTTTTTTAAGTTATGTGGGTACATGCTGCAATGCATTCAACCTCAAGGCTTTCATGGTAAGCTACACTCATTGATTTTGGTACACATTTCTTGTAAACCACGCTTTCTTATTAGAATTACATATGGGATACATCATCCTTTTCATTATATGTACATATGCTCATAAAATTTAGTACATGCTCACTTCATGTTTTCTTTATGAAATTATCTTGGATTGATGGTTGTCCTGGTTTTTATCTTCACCCACTCAGGTTGAGTACATATTTTTTGCCAACTTCTTGCACGGTGCCATCAAATATTTGTAAGGTACTGTGAAGAAATGTTTTTTTAAGGTCGTGTACACAATCTCAGAAATTTGTCAGACAAAAATCTTAGTTGGTCAATCCCAAAAATTCATGCGAAGACCTTCAAGTAAGAACAACTCTACCAAATAAGCCATTTTTAATGTATTGCATATTGTCAATCATTGTGTCCTGAAGTGAAATAGGTCAAATGACGTAAATTCCAAACATCAATACTCATTGCTCAACATTTGTGTTTCGATTACTATTAGAGGAAACCCTCTTCTATGTGGGTCACGTGTTGCACAACTTTACCCTGGAGAAGCTCCAACACCCATGCTTCCACTGCTAATACATCATAATGTGAGTTTTTCTCTCTACTACTATACAATCATGCCATTCTAACTTTCTTTTTGTAACTAGATTAACATAATAGAATAAGTGTACATTCATATTTGTTTTGCAATTCCTATAGCACCCTCTGGAGTTTCTAAAAAAATTACCGTGCATTTAGTTTTTCCCTTGAGTCTTGTTCTGTTGTATACAATTGCCTTCGTAATTGGAAATTTCAGTTCATGAAGATAGAGACACAATCAACATTTTTTTTGTTTGATGTCAATGGTATGTTTGCAAACTCCCTCGATGGTCAACTTACTATTATTCTTGTCGGTGTTATACACTTTTTCTTATCAACTATTTCTTTTTCCTTTGCAAAATCTTAGCAGTTTTCTTATTTCGTTTATGAATTTTATGATATACTTACAGATCAGCATAATCCACATTTTGCTTCAGACATTTAAAGAGATTCCATTTCAAAGAGCTTCAGGCTGCCCCTATAAACTTTAGTACCAAGACTATTCTAGGTTCAGGAGATTTTGGGAATGTATAATGGTCTGTATGCAATCTCCCTCGATGGTCAATTTACTAATCTTGTTATCAATGTTACACAATTTTGATTATCAACTATTTTGGTTTTGTGTGACATCTAAACAGTTCTCTTATTCCATTTATGGGTTATATGATGCATTCATTGCCAAGCAGCCTGATCCAAAAGATTCCATTTCAAAGAGCTTCAGGTTTCCACTCACATTTTTAGTACCAACCATATTCTAGGCTGACGAGGTTTTTGAAATGTTTACAAGGGATGCCTACAAGATGGCACTCTTCTTGCTGTAAAGAGATTGAAATATGTTAATGCTGTAGAGGGAGAATTCCAATTTCAAACAAAAGTGGAGATGATATGGTTTCCTGTGCATATCCATTTGTTGATATTATTTCGAATTAGCATGGAATCCACACAAAGACTATTTGATTTTCCATAGATGCTTAATGGAAGTGTTGGATTTCCTCTTATGGGTAATTAGTAATTACTTATTTCTCCCTTGGTGCATGTTTGTGCAAATATTAGGGTAAATCAAGTAAAATATACCTTGTCCACTATCTAATAAACTATATACCTTTTGCATATAACTTTGTCTGAATTGGTCTTTATTATACATAGGACATTATTGGGTCGTAAGTAAACTTGAAGATACCATTCATGTACAACCTACATTGGATTGAATGGTCAACTATCATCCTTTTATATATGCATGCATTTGGCTGCAGGAGTCTGAGAACTAAGGTTGGATTTCCAGTTTCAAGCAAAATCCAAAGACAAAGTCATTATGCTTCTAAAAGGAAAAACATTGGAGGCCAGTCAAGATAGGTTAAGAACAATTACATCACACTTTCCAAGGTAGCTTATTACAGGTTACTTAATTGGTATACGAATCTTTGGACAAGGACCCCAGAGATTCCTTAGCTGCTGCATTTTTGAGTGATGGATATGTAGAGGAAGAGAAAATTGCATCCTTCACTTACAATGAGTTCTCTTCTCATTCTCTGTCACCTCTTTCTACATTTGCGACAGAGACAACAATAAATACACCCTTTACAGAAGTGGATCATACTTTTGGAGTTCAACAAGTGGAGGATAAGGTACTAATTTTGCATCAGTTGTTTTAGAATATCAAACATGTTTTCCCTGCATGGAAGAGTGTTCTCATTTCTGACCTGCTAGTTGCATGTATAAACTAGTGATGCACTTAAAGTTGTCACCAATAACATATATCAAAGTTGCCTTTAGCATTATCTGTATCTGACAATGGTACTGTCTTGAGATTGTTGCATTTTGTATTTTGATACCTTTAGTGGCCTTGTTGCTGCCTAGATACCTTTACTGTTTTCTCTGGCAATCTCTGGTATAGTTACTTATTATGACGCCCAGGGGAGTGCTGCAACTTCTATCTTTTGTACTGTAATTGTGGCCTTAGGGCCTCTCCAATGTTTTAGACCACTATAGCATCGTCATCCATCTATGCAACAAAAATGTTCCACGTGTATATAAAAAATACGACACCCATTGTGTACATTATAAGAAAATTTCAGCTCTTAAATCGAAGGCCACTTTGATGCAAAACAACTAGCAATAGAGGACCATGGAATCTAATCCACTGTAAGGATTGAAAATTCATTCTCTTTTTGCTATATATGTGGTTATTTTCTTTGAATTTTGATAAATGGTTCTCCATGTCAAACATGAAACTAGATTGTGTCAATTTTGAACAGATTTGTAGGTGAAGGATTGAGTGTTGGTAGGAAGTGTTTTACAAGATTGGAATTTCATAGTCGAGTCGAAGTGGGTTTTGTAGAAATTTTTTATTTTCAAAGTGGTTAAGATAATAAGAAGAGATTTTCTTGAGGGTTTGATGGGATTATGCTGAGAAAAACAAACCACAACCATTTTTTTGAGTGAAGATTTATTTTTGGCGTTAATTTTGAGGGTTTGGCTTCAAGGTGCTTGTGTAGACCTGGCAAGCCAGAGTCATAATATTGGTGCATAATTACCACGGAGTCCTTCACCTACTCAAAATTATTTTTCTTAAGCCTTTGCAAGGATTGTAGGTTTTATGATTTGCAATTCTTTTCCCGCTTATGGACTTTTCTATGACATGTTTCAAAATAGAACTATACCCTGCATGTTCCAAAAAACAGTCCTGTACAATATTGTTAGAAGGATTTCCATGGCTCTGCATTGTCAAATGAAGCATCTTCAAAACCATCTCAGAATTCTCATTACAAGATGTGCCCTCACATGAACAAAACATGTAAGTGCCAAAAGGTCTGTATGGGCTTCTCTTGACAACCCCATCTAACTCCTTTAGAGAATCAAGCCCATAGTTTGCTACTATATAAGTATACTGCAGAACATTATTAAGAAGAGTCCTATAGGAATCTTGAATAAAAGAATCAGCTGCATCGTTACTGTCATTATCTATTAGGCCCTGCCAATAAGGCAAAATAGTGGTCAAGGGCTCAACAATTGAATCAATTGGTGCAAGCAGCATCTGAGGAACAATATCATGCTAGGAAACCACATGAAAAAAGTTGGTTGCCCAATTTTCATGGTCAACTGTGTCAACAAGTATTACATCTCCCACTAAAGGAGAACCAAATGTTATACAAAAAGGTGAGCTTTGCCTCATCCTCTTTCCAAGTACCCATACTGTGGCCAAGGCTGCAACTGCTCCTCTTAAGGAATGACCCACAAATATAATGGGTTTGAGTTTCTTTTGCTTCGGGTCCGTATAAATTTGCAGCTGATAGATCATGGAATACATCAACACCATGTTATTTTTCCTTTTACAAAAACTTCATCCCTATTATTGAAATAAACCCTCTTTTTATCAAATTCAGATCACTTTCTCCAGACAGTTATACTTAGAAGAAATAAATTACGTTTTCTTGGAAATATGTATTGTCCATAACATGCAGGAACAACTTGAGAGCTCCTTGATGGATGGTGGTCGATTGACCATCATCACCCTTGAGGAAACCAAAGAAGACATTGTTATTGTTCTGTATATTTCACTCTCCATATTTGCTCTCATTGGCAATGAAACCTTCTATTTTATGAAATGAGGGGAAGGAAACATATGCAACACCTTCATACAATGACATGTCTAATCCACACCACAAATAATATGTGGACAAAATACCTTGTTTGATAGCTATTTATATGTTATGTTAGTTTTATGACATTTTCTAGTAACTGACCACCTCTCTCTCGTAGTTAATGACTAGTACCTATGTATTTGTTGATTAAAAAGAATGTCATTCTACTTGGTAATCCTAATTTGTTTTTATAATTTTTGATGCACCCTTTGAGACCCACTAGGTCTATTAGAGCACTTAGCTTTCAATCAAATTCAATAATGAATCCAAACAATTAATTTCGTCGGTTTAACAACTCCAATATGAAGTCTCCAAGTTTATTTTGGTTCTAGTGAGCTAAATATTTGGCCTATATCTAAACAACAATAACCTAAACACTTTAATGTAATTGAAAGTCCTTTGCAAAATAATTTTTGAATTTTGCATAGAAATATAAAATATCTTTGGCAGGATTAGAACAAATGAATAGAAATTTACAAAACTCCAATTCAGACGAAAACCCTCTGAATTGCTTGCAAGACACGACTCTTCCCAAGCCTTGTACATTATTCCACATGAAGCAAGGAAATTTGCAATCTCCTGCCCAACAGTAAACCTGCAACAACATGCACCATAAGGGCACCTAAGAATGGACTGATAACAATTCAGAATTGTTTGCATAAATATGTGAAATTTGCAAAATTTTGTTAAGTCATGGGATCTAGACAAGTGAGCTTTCATTCCTTCTCAAATTATATTTCTGTGCATTAAACATGTTAGTTTTGCACAGTCTTGTAGAT
Source organism: Pseudotsuga menziesii (assembly GCA_001517045.1). Lineage (NCBI taxonomy): Eukaryota > Viridiplantae > Streptophyta > Pinopsida > Pinales > Pinaceae > Pseudotsuga > Pseudotsuga menziesii. Next base: position 89,427 of record LPNX010600966.1, on the reverse strand, counting down.
CGGTAGATATGGAGGAGTTGACGATATTCAACTAAAATATAACAAAACCTTCATTAACTCATACGATTATTTTTGGTTAATTATAATGAAAAAACATTGTATAAGATTATACATGCACAAACCTTGCTTCCAAATAGGATAACTAGGATAAATGAGTTGTCTGTAAACCTGAAACCACTTAGTTTTCCAAAAGCTTTAGGTCACAGACAAGATTGTTGGATCTAGAATACTGGACTAAATCAAAACAACCCAATTCAAAATTAAAAGTAGATTTCTCATTTTATCACTTTCAGAAACAAACATACCTAAACAGGTTAGTACACTGAAAAATCCAACGTATTTGTCTACGGTATCATATTAACATATATAATTGTTTTCTTAGACTACTCAGTTCAAAGGGAGTGTAGTAAGTACCAATTAAATATAAAAGGATCAAATAAAATACCTGAGAGACATCCAAGCCTAGTTTGCTTATTATCTCACTTTGTATTGGGGATGAATATCCATTCTGCAACAAGACGAGTGCCATCAATAATTTTACCAATTAAAATTATGTTTGCAATCTCCTTAACCATCAACAGAAGCCATCATTACCATATTCCCCAAGGAACATCTACACAGACATGTCAATTATCATGCAACAACTAATCAATTAAAGATCATAAAATTCAATGATGATTGAGGCTTTCAAGTTTTACTTGTAACTCCATCTAAACAAAGTGTCCAATTTTAACAAGTATAGCTTAATATGGCTTGGGGAAACTCGCGGGGAACTAAGAGTTTCACACCGTATAACAAAGTTCCATTCGCATGGACTTTCCGGCAATTTTGAAGTAGACATAAGGCCTCTAGAGGTAGAGAGTTGAATTTATGGCAATGATTGGTTCAAAGTCTTGGCGAAGCCCACACCGCCTTATTAAGGACACAACCCAAGCTCATCCTAGATCAGCATGTTGCTACTCAGATACCTTTACTATTTTCTCTGGCATTCTTTGGTACAATTACTTAAATAGATCATGCTGACCATACCTAGATTTTATACACTCTAAGTTTTGCTACTACATAAACAGATGCATGCAACATATTTCTGTTCATCATGGTTTAAGTTTTAGGGGTTATTGTGAGAGCTTTCTTTAATATTTGCATCATATAGAGTAAAATCCTAAAGACATCCTTTGTTAAATATGTTTGATTCCTTCACTGAATGGAATGTGTGCCATTGCAAATTCTCAGACCACCAAAGTTAGGGGTGACGCATTTGAAAATCATCAAACACGCATTTGAAAATCATCAAACATTTTATGATGAAAAATTATCAAATTTCAGTGACGCTTTCTTAACATTCAACCCATTAAAATTTCAATTTTTTTGCACTTCAATTTATCATCTTGGAATTGTTGTTGATCCAAGTTGGGATTTCACTCCATAACACATATTCCATGTAGATATGTCAATGATTTCTCTTTTCCTCATAAATTTCTTTATGCTTCATTTTGTAATTGATTGCTCATGATAAAGTTTTTGTGTGCAGATTTTGATATGTGTGATATTTAGCAGGAACATGCTTTGGCTGTTGAATGCTTAACCCCAAATTTGGCATCTTTAAGGATTGAGCTTTTCCAGGTTATCTGAGTGTTGGCCAATTTTGGAAGATATACTTTGTCCTTTTACACCCTCAGCTTAGCAAGGAAGCTTCTCTTCTTCTTACAACACCCCAGGTAATCATTCTACTTTCTTTCTTGTCTTGAAAAGGACATCTTCATGGAAGAAAACATCACATTAGACAAAGCCTAGAATACTATTGTGTTTAGGTGTGGATGAGAAGTCAACGTCGTTTTAGAGACTGCTTACAAACCCACATTTTTAACATCCCTTAAAGAGGCATAAGATAAACCATGTACCTCGGCAGGCCTAAAATAGTATTAGGATATTTATGAAGCATGTGCTTAAAAACATCAGCCATACTTTTAATTTCCTGAATCCTAATTATACAATCATTCATATTTGTTTATTCTTTTTGAAAATCCAAAAAACAAAGTTCTACTTGACTGTTATCATTACCAGCATGGTAATAAAGATTTCTGTTTCGTTAAAAAAATAAAAACATTGTGATGTTGTTTTGTATCTCTACGCTATCTAATATTGGTTTTGATAGCTCATTAGTTCTTTCAGATGTCAATATTCTTGGGAGAGGTTTGTATTTATATCTTCCCTTTGGATTGCATGTTATCATAGGCTTTGCATTGCAGTAGTATATTACCTTATGAAGAATGAGCTTACACTCTTTTGTGCTCACAATGAGATTCAATTTGTTTTGTTTTGTATATTAGTTTATGTTTTGAATTAAATAACTGAGTTGAGCTATAAGATTGCTCCAAATAACCAAGATTGGAAAAATATTGTTTGAAGTACTTTTGTGAATATTTCCATAGCAAAATGAATATATCCACATATTCTATACTCAAGGTATAGATCATAAAAGAGGAGTTCAGAACAGAGGTATCCATGTTTGTGCTTTTTGTTGAAATTGTGTGACTTTTAACTTTGAATCTACAATATCTTGATATAGATGGAATGAAATGAAATAAGATCCCTTGCCTCAATCATGTGTGATCTCCATCTTAGACTAGGTTTCATCTTACAAGTCTCATTTTTCATGGAGTTCTGCTTGCTTGAAATAAGAAAATCTATCCTTCTCATCAGCAATGCTTTTCATATTGCATTCATCTGGTCGCTTATTTTTACATTCATTTTCTTCTCAATGAAATTTCTACATGTTATGGTGAGTAAAATTATAGTTCCTTTAGGTGAAAATTTTATATTTTGCAATTTTTTCAATTATAAAATTGATGGCAATTATTTAGTTCAGTATATAACTATGTTGGATGTATGAGTGGTGCTTGTCATTAAATCCTTATATTTCAATGTAACTAATTGTATCTATTTATTATATGTAACTATATGTATTTATTATATGTAACTATATGTATTTATTTTAAATAATAGCTCACTTGGTTAAAGAATTTTATCTACATAAAATCATATATAAAAGACCATATCTTTGATATTTGATATATTGTTCATTTTACAGAAATATATTTGATTTTTGTATGGCCTATAACTTTTATATAAGTGGGAACTACATCTTTTTGAGCACAGAAGGACATTGATAATTTTATTTCGGTTTTGCAGATACTAGAGGCCAGGGCATTGCTTTCGAAGGAGTCACAGAAAAGAAACAAGACCAGATCAACCAATGGTGGAGGAATCTTGGGCAGTCCAAAAAGGAACATTCTCTTCATTCCTCTTGCGCAGAATTTTGAGCATTTTTCACCAGTTGTAGACAGCAGCTAAAAGGAAAATTATTTCAAGTCTGTATCTCTAGAAACCATGTCACCAGTAACTGCCAATAACTCTACAGGTGATTATCATATTTCTAAGCAGAAGGATTTGTCTAATCACACAGCATCTACTGAGGATCGTTGAAGGTTCAATTCATATATCAAGATTTTCTAAGGTTAGAAATTAATACTAACTAGGCAAACAACAATCACTAGCAGGTGAATGGAGGTTGAATCTTGATTGTTTGCATTGGGTGTTGATATTTCGATAACTTGTTCTTTCTTTGTAGGTACCCATTGAGGCAAAGAAAGAAAAAGAGAGAGACAAAGCATCCTTTCTTATTGAGGCAAGTTGAAGTGAATTTGTTAGCTTTCCCTTCTAATCCATGAAGTATTCTACGATTGGTGTTAAGTTGTATAATATTGGAGTGTACAGCTGGACATCTTCATTTAACATGGCTAAAATTGTTATTGGTATTTGCTAAGGTATGTGTTTAACAATAATATAAATTGTACCATTTGTAGAAAGAACGTTAGCCTTATCAGGAACTGTGTTTAACAACAATATACATTGTATAATTTGCAAGAAGAATGATTATATCTCTGACTATCAGCGCTTGGAACAAATGGAAAACTTGGTGAGACAATCAGGTGGTGTCAAATATCTTAGCATGATTGCAAAAATCCCAAAGCTGCTGAAGGAGGCTCAAAGAAAAGCAATTTACATCATCCATATAGTGGAACTATTTGTATGTTTTAAATTTTGTTCTATTTTGTCACAATGTGGTCACCTCCAGCAGGTCATTTGTAATATACAAAAAGCAGGCCTTTGCTTTCATTTTATCACGATCTTGGTCCACTTTGTTTCCAGCTGAGTGCAGTTTCCTAAGAGCTTTCACTTTTAAGTTTTATTCTTATCCAAGGCTATTGTAAAAATTATGTATCCGATACAATTTTCCCTATATGTGATGAGTGTTCAACTAGGAATGGAGTAACTATTTTCCGATACAATTTTCCCTATTTTCTTGCTATTTCATACAACACATTGGCATCTTTTCTTCATCAGATATATTTCTCCCATGCAATGGCATGTTCACTATATACTGTGGTGTTAAACAATACATTCTCTGATTTTTCAATAAATTGAAGTGCTCCATTTTTTTTATTACTTACAACCTCCTAGTACCTTGTTTTAATGTTACATTTTTTTTTCCGCTTACCCTCTAACAACTACCTTATTGGCATATTATTGCAACTTCCTTGGAGCAATTGCTAGTATTAATTATTTTTACATCGTTAGGCCTTCTTTCTCTGGCTAGGATTTTAGAAACATTGTTCACCTTCATTGTTTATCGAACCAACCATCTTTTGTCACATGTCTTCTTTATGATCTACGTCTTCTTCATGATTTGTTGATGTCGTCTCATCCTCTGTGCACCTTGTACATGCTCTGCTCATGTATCGCTCCATCTCCTGGTCAATAAATTTGTTTGATGTGTATATGTGCACTTTCTTGATTGACTGAAGCTGATTATTTCATTCATTACTTGTAGCTATGGTGCAGAGGGGTTTTGTCAGACGCCTTAGGATCCCTAAAGTTGCACTCCATTTTGAAGCGAGGTCGTCATGATTACCGTAAAAACCAACTACAAGAACAGTTACAATGATGGTTAACAATGTGCGCATCACACCTCCTCCATTGTCATGCCTCATAGACTATGATTGTGTAGTTTTAGATGCGGCTACCCGAATGAAGAGAGAGACATCACCATCGTTGGCTTTATGCACGGTGATATTGCATTTCGGCAAGGACTTCAATACCAATATCAATAAAAAGGACCATCATTGATTAACTTAATCATCACAAAACAAACATGAAAATATCATTAAACGATGAGCAGAAATGTACCTTTTTTATTACTTTGGATATCCATGACCACACATACAAGGCACTGACTCTCTGTGTGATGCACAGATCGCGGAATTTGTGGAAAGCATGGTTTTGTGTGTTTAGATACCAAATCGATGGTACCCTTTGGTCCTACAACTATGATTATAATGAATGAATGAATAAATATATGCGGTGACTCATGACTATCAGAATGAATGAATTAATGAATAAACCAGAAGCTGTGAATTTGTCTTGCAGAAGTTTGATGAGGTTGGAATCGATATTTAAATCTTTGGCGAGAACAGAGGGATCAACCGGACGACGGCTCCAAACAAGGAACTGGTGATCTGCTGAGTTCCTAGATTGTGGCTTCTCAGTGTAGCCAAGGCCACTACGTTTCCCTTGCCTACGTTCTCTTGGAAATGAAAAAGATATTTGGGGAACACAAACACGTCTCCCTTCTTAAGGACTTTGTAGAACAATTGGTTGCCATTGGTGATGAAGCCAACATAGAGGCTACCTTCCAAGACCACCAAGATTCCAGTGGCCTACGGATCAGTGTGTGGGGGATTAAGGCCGTAAGGAGTGAAAACGATCTAATCCATGGAGATTCCCAAGGTGTTCATAGTTGGACATATTGACGCACAGTGATGGCACTAGAATCATGCCCAAATAAACCAAGAAATACATTTTTTTGCACAAATATGTCCTCCAATCTAACTCAAAATTTCCCTTTAGATATTGTTACACCTTGTATTATGAGGAAAAGTGCCCAAAACTTCATATTGCTTCTCTTGTCCAGATTCACCCCCAGAATTTCCTAAAGGCATGTTATCTATTGCAGGAGGACATGGAAAGTCCTTAACTATGCTCGAAACTGAAAATAAAGACTTGTAGGTCCTAGATTTAGGAGAAGATGATACTTACTTCCCTTTTCACCAACAAATCTTGCCCAGAATGTTTCTTTCTTCACAGTCTATCTCAGAATTCCCAACTGAACACATGATGAAAATAGGGGGATAAAACGTATCAAAAGAAGAGCTCAAAGCAGTGATAGATTCCTTTTAAAACTCAAAATGTCCAAGTCCCAATCATTTGCACAATAAAAATTATTTGGATTTTTATATGATTTAATGAAGGAATACAAATTGAGAGTGAGGAAATAATTCTAGACTTTCTAGTTAAGCAGAATCATGATGTGATTAGGGTAGTTCATAAGGGTTCCCATTCAATAATAATAATAATAATAATATCAGTTATGGTTCTCAAGATAGATTTTTCTAAAGGATATAGTAAGATAAGTTGGTAGTATCGGAGGTTAATGCTAATCTGATTGGGATGAATCTGGAGTTAGTAAATTGGATAATGGGATTATTGTCTTCAATTCTTTTTTATCTTCTTATAATTTGGTCAACCTCCTTATAATGGGAGTTAAGATAGGGCTTCCCTATGTCAAATTTTCTTTTCTTATTGGTCACTAATGACTTAAGTAAGAGAGTACAAGATTGCAAAAGAGAATAGAGGTATAAAAAGAAAAAGATAATCAAATTTCTATCTTTGTCTCACTTTTTATTTCTAGATTATTTTATCATAATTGGTTTGGGCTCTATGAGTGAGGCAGAAAAAATATTAGGAAATTCTATAATTACACTGCACATGAACGGTTACAGAGGTAATTTCCACTAAATCAAATATCTTATTCACTAATTTAGATGTAGACCAAGAAATAAGGATTCTCCAAATCCTTCCTTTTAATGTTTCCCTTTTGATAATGGAGTAAGGAATCTAAGGTTTATGCTAAAATCAAATGATTATAGGATTAAGTATTGGATTTTCTTCCATGAAAAAGTAGAAACAAAGTGACAAGCCGATACTGTAGGTGGAGGTTTAAAGGAGTAAGATTCATTTTAGTGAAATTGACCTTGGAGGTAATCACTTTGTATTGGAATTCACTAGGTTACATCCTGGAATGAAGGTTGGAAATAATAAGAAAAAAATATTTTACATTTCTTATGGACAGGAAAGACTAAAAGGGATCCCTGCAAAATGTTGCGTTATCAAATCCATGCACCCTAGGGAATATGTCCACAGATAGTCATATCAGATTTGGATCTGCTACAAAATTTCAAACATGGATAGAAGGTTCCATAGGTTCCATAAGTTATGGCACATTCCCTCTATTGTGAATATGAAAATAGTTATGAACCTTCTATAAATCATGACACTCATTCCCTTTTTCATGAAAATGAAACTTAAAGCTAAGGTCATAGATTTTGAAGCTCGCCAGTATTGCAGAGAATGCATAGCTGAACGCATTAGTATAGAATGTGTGAGATGAAAGGATTTGCAAGGAATGTGTTAGATGAAAGTCATAGGCTTTATTGCTTATTAGTATTTCCAAGGATAAATAGCTCAAAGCAATAGACTTTGATGCTTGAAAAAGAGACTCGTTCTTCTTGTAAGAAAGGTAGTATAGCCAAAGTAAGAAATATAAATCTCATTAGAGAGAAGTGTTAGAATATTAGAGTTAAGCTAAACTAGTTAACCTATCTAAGAAACCAACAACATATCATAAAAAATAAGAACAGGAAAAGAAAAGGATAAGAGAACACCGATATACGTGGTTCACCCTAATGGGTTACATCCATGGGGAGGTAGTCTTCTATTATCTCCAGAGTGTCTTCTCCAATCTTACAAGAGAGCAAAGAAAAAAATACCCCCAAGAATATAGATGATGTACAACAGTGTCACAATAGTACCACTACTACATAAAGAATACATGATATGTAGAGACTCACTTGACCCTATTATATACTAAGAGATGAGAAGGAATTACTCTGACATACTACATGTGGGATAATATAATTCTCCAAAATAACATCTCTTAATACAATACCATGGAAAAATACTCTACACAAGTAAATACAACACCATATAACTATGGGTTAAATGTATTACTCTTTTACATAATATTGTAGACAACTTCCGACATAATACAAAGACATTATTACCTTCCAAGGAATATAATATATTCCAACAAGAAGCGTAGCACAGGTAAGGTCTTCATTTATTGACTTAGTCTATAAAAGAATTGAATTACTTACTATAGGATAAAGAACTCAAAAGACTTATTAGAGAATAACTGTAGATAAAGGCCCATTGGGGGTGATAGGATTCATAGACTTACTATCTTATTGAAAAGGAAAGACCTTAAGACTGAAATGGATAAACAAGGACAAGAAATGATTTATTGGGGGGATTAGATCTTGGAAAACCATATTAAGGGGTACGTTTTAGAAAAAAAGTAAGAGGTTTCAAAGGTCATACAATGAACTTCAACCCTTAGATCTGTAGGTAAGCGATAAGGCGTAGGATCCATGTGATCATCAAAGTTGGAAAGAATGTACTGCTTGAATTCATCGGCAAATTGTTTCTCTTAATTTTCGAGTGTTCTTTCATTTAGATTCTCATGATAACCCAAGGTCCTCTCACTTGGGAGATTTCTTAGGAGGTTTTGGCCTTAGGTGTCTGCAATAATCTTGATATCCTTCAACTCCTTTGACTACTCAGTTGTTGATTGTTTCCATTTCTATGGTCCTTCTTTTAGAAGCTGGAATGATGCATGATTATAGTGATAAATCTAGAGTGGAGAGAAGTTATCTTTTCACATTCATCTCCTGCATTCATTGTCTTTCTATTCTCCTTTCCAAGTGGAGGGGAATACTTACTATCTCTTTCTGTATTTTATTATCTCCATCACTCCCACCTTCTCCCTTAGATTTCCTCTGGGGTTTGCTTTCCACTACCTTTTCTCATGTTAGATGACTTAGATGGGTTAGATGTTGTGTTATGTTCTTGACAAGAATATGCAATGTTGTTCAACATAGCTTTCTTAGCTAGTAGACTAATTAGAGTTGGAAGGAGAGAAATTACCTTCGAGAGAAGAAACTAATTCAAAGAGGAGTCATTAGGTTTTAGGAGATTCCAACTATGACAGGAACCTTCACATGTTTTAGTCTTGAGGAAATTTTTTATTGAATCTGGATTTTCCAGAAAGAGACTACAAGGGGGATTTATGCTTGAAAGTTGGTTCTCAATATTTGTATTCAGGGAATAGCTTTAAGATTAGAAACTCATTCAACTGTGTCTAGAAGGTATTGGGATGATAAACAATGGAATTTTTTTTTTGTTTATGTGCAAAGAAAAAAGGTTGAGAAGATACAAAGGAGCCAATCTTGACTCTGAATCACATGCAAAAGAACAAAACAAAGAGTTGAGCAAGTTTAAGATGCAAACAAGGATTAACTATTAACTGTACATTTCTATACTGCTAATTTGAAAAACATCACATAATATGTATAGCCTATTCATGCGAGAATATTAGCTTATAGGAGGATCCTCAATAATTAGGAAATAAATATTATGTCGAAGGTCCAGGACATAATTAAGTTTAGGGAGATCATAAAAGCTTGTTTGTCTCAACTACATTAAGAGGAATATCAGCTATTTTCACAGAGCAGAATGATGTTGCTACCACACTACTTACCATCAATGTACTTTCAATTCTTGCAGTGGGAAGTGTCTCTTTGAATGACACTTTGTATCTTTGTCAACATCATGCTCATTTTACTGCTCACATAACTGTAGTAGTAAGGAAGGTTATGCTACATAGAAGTACCACACTCAACAAAAGGAGACTTTAAATCCATACCAAGTTTATTGGATTTTCTAAATATAAACAAGGATAACTTCAACTTGATACAAGTTTTGAGCAACTTAGGGTAACAATTGGCCTTGGTAAAACCATTTATTTGCATGAGGAGTGATGCAATGATTTGGGTAAGGGGGATTTGAGCTACAACTTGACAATTTGAAGTCAAATTCATTTTGGCAATCATCCTTTTCTGAGTTTGAGTAGGTTTGCATTGGTGAGAAGGGCATTGAAATACACATATCATAAAATTGGGCATCATCTGCATAATAAGGATACTTATTCTCATCAACCTGACCATCATCTAAATAAGCTTCTTTTGATCTGTCCTAATGGTATTTTAGATACTCATACAATACTTCTCCATTGGATTTGGATTGAATCCTTCAAAATCCTTGGCAGTACTCTACTAAAATACCTATACTTTCATTTTTGGAATTTGAAATAATGTGATTTATTGTTTATCACCTTCGTCGTCCCTCCCACCAATTAATTTTTTCCATGTTTCGTCCTCCCTTTACCCATTAAAAATGTGCAATGTGTCTACAAATTCTCAGGTTATACTTTAAATAAATTATTAACACATCTCAATTTTAAAGTGTTCTGGTAGTTTTGGTTCACAAGGTTTCCTACCTTACTTGGCGTCATGTTCAGAAGGTTTTGTTCAAGAGGTTTCCTATACATAGGCACGCCCTGTTGAATAGGTTTCGTATATAGAGGCTCGGGCATGGATTAGAGAGTACAACTCCTCGAACAACAAAATGCCAAGGGAATTTGTTGGGTTCCTCATAGTCTTTCATGTTGTTTTTTGGGATCTCTTATGGAGCTTTCTAAGGAGAATCGTAGTTCAGATCTTACAGTTGAATTTAATATCATTCAAATATGATTTCAACCATTTACTTGTTATTTGGATTCTCTCCAAATATAACCCTGGATTTTACCATTTGTAGGATATTACAACTGAGTTGTTTCCATGCACATAGGTTTATAGTGGTTTCCCTTCAATGGAAGAGTTCAGGCTAGCTCCAAAAGATTCAACCAATAACATTGCAACTTTTATCTTTCTTAGGTAAGTTCTTACTTTTGAAAAAAATTTCATCTAGGTTATATGTTCTTTATCCTCCTCCACTAGCTCTTTCTTATCCATTGTCCTTATTTTACTTTCCATGACATGGGTATTCTGAATCCTAGTGTTTGGATTTGTTGTTTTCTTTTGACACCTTCCTTTACCAAATAAGCTACATCTTTTGTAATGACATATAGGGTTACTTTACGTCATCACCATCTCCTACTGGGCATGCCAGATTCAGATGACTATAGGGTGTTTTGGTCGTTCAATATGGAGAGTGCAGTTAGAACCCTTAGAAGAGATGAAATCCAACTGCGCTCCCATGGCTTGCCTCGAGATCTTGACCACAACAAAACCCATAATGCATTAAAATAATATGTTACTCAAATAAGTCGTTGTTCTTGTGGGAGAATTTGCTTTTCCAATTAACTGTCAATGCATTCGTCTCTTTGATATGTCAATATTGTTTTGGCACTAACGAGCGAGAATTATCAACAAGTAAATACAATAGAATTCATTCATCTGTTAGGAATAAATACAATAACATAGCATTTTGTATTTATTATAGAATGCTTCTTCCAAAGCACTATAGATATACTGTACTTCACTACAATGCAACATAATTGACGCCAACTTTACATGAAGATACCTCCTGCATCCATCTTCTTTGGTTTAGATAAAGAGAACCAGATGATAACTAAATACTTTAGGACATGGTAGAGTGGGCATGTTATCTCCCAAAATAAATTTATTTTTCAATAAGTTCACTCAGAAGATTTATTTTTGATAGGATGAAGATTTTAGTCATATTACGAAAGATTTTTAAGGTGACTAACAAATTGAGGATCCCTGGTATTTCGATATCTGATAAAATTGAAAGTGTTAGCTTTTGGTGGCTTATGCGAGTTTTCCAACAGCTCATTAACCACCGAAAAGATTTGGTTTTGGTAGCTAACAATTTAACACAGGATCACGGTTAACCACCGAAAGCTGGCTCATTCGGTTATTTATTAAAAGGACTTTCAGTGGCTTAGGCAATACTTCTAAATAGCTCATTAGCCACTGAAAAGCGTTGGTTTCGGCAGCTTAGCGAGCGATTGAAGGAGGGCATTAACCAATGAAAGAAAATGAAATGTTCTGGGGAAAAGTTAGTTTCGGTAGCTTAGGCGAAAGTGTTGATGGTTCATTAGCCACCAAAAGGCCTACCTTTTGGCAGTTAAACGAGGAGATCCAGAAAGGCTATAATCCGCCGAAAGCAAGTTTCATAAGACCATTTGGAAATAAAGTTTCGGTGTCTTGGGAGAACATGTCAATGGTTCATTAGCCACTGAAATCTTAGATTTTGGAAGCTAGAATACAAAATCCTAGGTTCCCTTAATCGCCGAAAGAGGAAACAATTAACTTCCCATCAAATCGAAACTTGTTTGCATAGGAGAGATCATGATTAGGCACGATAAACCACCGAAAGGATAGGGAAAATGCAGTAAGGCATAAGTAAATGATTGAGGACATTGTTATTTATCTGATGATGACCGATGTGATTCAAAACCCTAGTTTTCCCTCCATCTGTCCAACAAGCTGCAGAAAATCTCCACTGAATATCAAGTTAAAATTAAAAATGATTGTTGGGCAAGTGGTCTCAAAGATGTCACCAAAGGCCATTGTCCTCTTACTCAAACACTTCTCAAGCAGTTAAACCCATCATAATCAGTGCCCTATCTTCCAGTACACTCCACCTTCGATTGCATGAATCCTCACCACTCGAAGCCACCTCTGAAAGTCAGCTTGCTAGCCTCTTCCACAGAACTTGAATTGAATTTTTGCAGGCACTCAGGAGCACATTCAGCAAATGAAGAAGGGAGGGCCTGCTCTCATGAAAGAATTAGGAGACATCAGCTACCTGGAGGCACATCCATAGGTCTTCCAATTCTTCAAAGATGCAAGATGCTACAAATATTGTGAGAAAGTACAAGGTTCACACCAGCAAGTGGCTGAGGCATTTTCTCTCTTTCGATGGCTCCAAGGCACTCATAGGTAAGGAGGAATTCATGGTGGATTAAACCCTAATTGCAGAGGTAACTGAAATCCCTAGAACCGGGGAGAAGTGGTTTAAAACCACCATTACTAAGTATGTGGAGTTTAGATCTTATTTGAAGCTTGAACATAGAGGGGTGGTGTGGGAGAAACGTGTTCCATCCACCTGACTAGAAGAGAGGTGGAAACTATTACTGAAGGCCATTGTGGTATATATAACTTGTGAAGGTAAATACAACAGGGCCATGATTTATCATTTCAAACCAATGAAACATTTCACACGAGAGAGCCCACTGAATTTAGCTTTCTACTTATACAGAAGCCTAGGAAAAATGGCACACCAGGTGAAGGCTCAGCTAACTAATATTGATGGGAGATTGTCTCACCATGGCCTTATATAATTCCTTAACTAAGAATTGTTGAAAACGAGAAATATGGCATGGACACATTTCTTGTTTTGGAATGGTTTTGAAATAGGCCTACAGCCAAAAGAGAAGGGAAAGTCTCCTTCGAAGAAATCTAGCACCCCAAGGAGTGGAAAGAGGAAAAGAAGGGCTATCTCCCCAACAACAGTAGAGCAGCCTCCTTCCTCTTCTAAAACCAAGAAGGTTAAAATAAACCTAGACTTTAGTGAACAGTGTAAGGAAATCACAACACATAGTGGAAACATTTTGAACCTACCCTACTCAGATTCAGAAGAAGAAAGGGAGGAAGGTGTTGAACTAGCAGTGCAGGTTGTAGCAGGAAATGAATTCCCATCACCTACACCAAAAGAGAAGGATGAACCAGTAGAAAAGGCTTCTTATAGCAAGCCCAAGGCACATAGAGTAAATCCGTTGTTAATACAAGTGTATCAGATGGAAATTTTAGAAATAGAGATAAAGTAAAACAATTGTATATTGACCAAGAGGAATAAGCAGTTGCACAATTCTTTCCTGGAGAGGAGAGGTAGGTATATCTTGCTCAAAAGAAGAAACCTAAGATACATGAAGGACAACACTAGGCTGTACAGAATTATTAGGCTTCTGAGGCTGCAGGTGAAGAATAATAGACCAAACCCTAGCACTCATCCTACACTAGAAACCCTAGCTGAAGCAACAGTAAGCCTTCAGAATCCAAAATCAAGCCAAGCTGTTGATAACCTTCCAAACATTGAGCATGCTAAATAAAAGTTGGAAGATAAGTAATAGAACTTAACGGAGAAATTTTGGAGATGCTTAAATTTTTTGCAAAAATAGGGATTTTGGTGGCTTAGGTGGACGCTGAAGCGGTTCATTAGCCACCGAAAGCAATGCTTTCAGCAGCTAACAGACCCGACATTTTGATCCCTTAACCACTGAAATAAGAAAGAGGCATAGGATCAAATTTTGGCACAAAGGACCGGTTTTGGGCGAACATAGCTAGCTCAAGGATGAAGAATAAAGATGAAAGGCATTGAATAACAACATCAGGGAAGGTATGCTCCATTTTTGTAGTTACATAAAAGAAGAAAGGGTCACAAACACTATCTGTCTAGCAAACAGTGACTTATCTAGCAAAGGACTAGTTGTAGTTTATTCCTAGTACTCACTTGAGTCATCAAAGGGTTCAAACAGTGAACGAGTTTTACAGTTGGATAGGCTAGTAGTTAAATTAGGGTTTTTTACCTAATTCTGCAAAAATAGTTATTATGTCTATTTTTAGCAAATCAGATCCAATTTTTTAGGATCTGAATATTTTTGTAAAGGCTATAAAGCCTAAGACATATGTTATTAAAAGTGTTCGACTTCGAGGACCTGTAGACCATTACTATTATCAAGCTTCTCATATTGCTCATGACCTAATATAAGCTCATTTTCTATCATATGTTCAACTTCCATTTCTTGTCTATTCTGTGCTTATGGTTGAATGTGTTATTCAGGTTTACTCATATTAATTGATGTCTGAGAGCTGTCATCCTATTGGAATATTGATGATTTGAATTATAAGTACTTTCCTTGTTATGATTAACCATTTATATTAATCTGTTTTATGTATGAATATGCAAGCATGATAAGTTCTCTATCTCTGCACCATATTATCAAACCTCTGAACAGTGGTAGTTAGAAGCCTTATCCTAATTGAGTTGCATGCATGTCTTGAGAGTGTGAGGTCCTGTAGGTCACCTGACTTGATCTACTTAGAAAACCATAAAAAAATTTAAGTTACAAGGCATCCTCGAGATGTAACCTAGAGGAGTTTCCTGGAGTGATAACACATTGGTGTCGTTACCGGGGAGAGGATATTGAAGCTCAGCTTCCCTGGGAGACGACATAGATCCTGCTTTGATGATAGACAAAGTCTGGACACTATTTTGGTTGTAATCATCTATATGGCGACTCCATTGAAATAAGGTGGCTTCAAGAAGACCAAGTACCAGAGAAAACCATCAAGGGCCACGTACAACACCTATTTCAGATCCAGAAGAGATTCTGAGAAGAGCTAGGGCTTCACTAAGGTATATCAGTAGTGATACAAAGGAAGCCACATCAGGTATTTCAAGAGATATTCCTAGTATTATTTCTTCTACTGAAACATTTGATTCTTAGGAATTTATAAATACATCAAAAAATTTTGGAGTTTGGGTATATTCAAGCACTACTGCTTGTGAAGATCCAATCCCTAGTGACTCCACTGGGATAAGTTTACCACTAACACTCTTTCAGCTACCACCCACATTAGTAGTATCTTCTTCCACCCTTTCCATACCCATTTCCAACATGGCTTCCCCTCTTACCAAAATGGAAAGGATCGTGGTAGCTAGGTATGCCCCTCCGAATTTACCTAACCCCCTCTCGGCCATGCCCACTAGAGACTATCTCAAATGCATGCCTAAATTTACAGGAGAGGGAGATTTCATAGCTGAAGATCATCTAGAAGCATTCTACGGTTGTGTTGAGAACATAAATACAGAAGAAGAAGATGTGCGGACTAGCATTTTTGTGCAAAGCCTAGATGGTTAGGCTAGGAAATGGTTCAAAGAACTGCATGCTGGATCAGTAGCAGGCATTGAAACCCTAGATGACATCTTTCTAAAGCATTGGGGAGAGCGAAGATACCACCTCTATTATATCATCGATTTTAGCAACTTGAAAAGGGAGAATGGGGAGTCTGTCTCCAACTTCACCAAGAGGTTTAACAATATGTTCAGCAAGATCCCTGCTGAGATTAAGCCCACTGATACCTCAGCCAGAATCACCTATGCAAATGCTTTTGACACTGATTTTTGCCTGCTTCTCAGAGAGAGGAGATCTGCCTCCCTATCACTCATGTAGGATGTTTCCTTAGAGGTAGAATCTAACATTGTAGCATCTCAAAAGGTCAAAGGAAATATAGATAGGAAGAAGCAGCCCAGAGACCCTGTTGGGGCTTCCTCATCAGAGAACAAAATTGACAAAATGGCCAAACTGTTGGATAATTTGACTGCTGAAATGTCAAAGCTAAAGACCGAGGGAAAATTCCTGTGAGGGGTAAAGGGCCAAGTGATTTTGTTCCCCCAAACCCTAATTTTGTCCCTTACAGAAGAGGAAACCCCCCAGTCCAGATCCTTCGAAGGGAGAGGAATCAGGTTGAAGATCAGAGGATCAGAGCTCCCTTTTAGAATGTTGTACTAGAAGAAGAACTAGAGTTCATTCAGGAAGAAGGAGAGGTTGAAGATAACATCAACTGCATGGAGGATGAAGTTGACTATTCTATTTTGGCACAAGCAGAATATGAGGAAGCCCTAATGGATGAGCAGATCAACGAAGAAGCAGTATATCAGGAAGATGATCAAGGAGGTTATAATCTTAGGTCTAGGTTGATTGCTCCCCCTAAGAAGAATGCTATTCCTGCAAAGTAGCCTGCTTCTCAAGCTAAAAAGGTTACTGTTCCACCAAAGAATATGGTTGTCATTCCCAAACAGTTGCAAAAGCCGGTACATTCATCAACCCCTGATCCTGTCCAAATCAAAGCTCCATTACAAGAGGTAAGGTTTGCTGATAAACTGCATTATTCTTTCAATATTGAGTCAGAGATTCAGAAATTGAAGATCCCTTTCCCATTAATAGAGCTAATGAAAAATTATGCATTCAAATATTTAATATTGAAGTCCCTTCAACTGAAGATACATATAGACACTGACTTTGTCAATCTCGAAGATGATAAACCTATTGTAACCCTAGGCCGTATGATTGAAGAGCTAAATGCTTCTTGACCACCTTTCTACATATCTTTGAATATCCATGATAAAGTCCTTCATAACTATTTGCTAGACTCAGGAGCTTCCCATAACCTAATGCCAAAACCTGTGATGGATGACCTTGGCCTCAACATTACAAAACCATAGCATGATTTGTTCTTGTTTAACTCCAGAAAGGTCAAGTGCTTGGGCCTCATCAAAGACCTTGTTGTAAAACTATCTCAGCTACCTTCCAAAAGCATAGTGATGGACATTGTAGTGGCTGATATCCCTCCAAAAATTGGTCTCTTACTGTCTTGATCATGGAGTAAAAGGCTGGGTGGTACCCTTCATATGGACCTTACATATTCTACAATCCCAATGTTTGTAGGGGAGACCAAGAGGCTTTACAGAGAGAATCAACTTGGCTACATCATAAGCAATGAAAATAATTGAGTGAACCAACCCATCTATGCAGTAGACATAGATTTTGGGTCATGCATTCTGCAAATAGATGATTCTCAACAAATACTAGTCTAGCTTACTAAGCCCATCTATCAGTAGCCCAAAGAAGTGACCACATCAGTCTGGAACATGTATTTTGATGGGGCTAGCACTCAAGCCTCAGCAAGTGCAAGTGTAGTGTTGATCTCTCCATCCAAAGAGACTATTCATCTGTCTTAAAATCTTTATTTTAAAACCACTAACAATCATAGCAATCCTTGTTGTTAGGAGTGAAAGCTGCCAAGGAAATGGGGATCATGTGCATGAAAATATTTGAAGATGCAGACCTGATTATACAACAGGTCAACAACACCTTTCAAGCAAAGAATGTCAGATTGAAGGATTACAAGGATGAGGTATGGAAACTTAGAGACTCCTTCATGTTTTTTGAACTGTCATATATACCTAGGGCTGTGAATCACCTAGTTGATTCCCTTGCTATCTCTGCAAGTATGTTTGTGCCCCATTTACCTCCTAGGCTGAACTATGATATTCAAGTCAAGTACAGACCTTCCCTACAAGATAATGTGAAATTTTGGAAGGTGTTTGAGAATGATGATGATATTAGTAAATTCCTATAGGTAGTAGATGAATTCTCTAATATGCATATAGATCAAGAAAACCTAAACATGGAAGAATCCTAGCAGCTCAAGTTGAAAGATAAAGTAGATGATCAGAATATTTTTCAATTACCTAGCAATTATATACCTCGGGGTCTGGTACCCTTGGAAGAGCTATTTGATCATAATGATATCCCCCTCAAGCCTGCAAAAAAGGAGAAATACCCTGCTATCCAAGAGCAAAACATAGGTAGCCAAAGTCATCCAAAAATTATAAATCTATCCACTGAGTTGACTGCTGATCAGAGGTCCAAATTTTGTGGCCCGATAAAATAATTTGCTGATATATTTTCCTAGGAATACAATGACTTGAAAACCTATGAAACCAATATCATCCAACACAAGATTCCTCTGGAGAAGGACACCATCCCTTTCAAACAGAAGCTGATATCTATGAGTCCTCTCCTACTACTTGTAATTGAAAAAGAAATCCATAAGCTCCTCAAATCGAAAATCATAATTCCCCTCAGGTATTCCAAATGGATTGCAAACGTAGTAGATGTAAGGAAGAAGAATGTGGAGATTAGGTTATGTGTGGATTTCAGGAATTTGAACAAGTGCTCCAAAAAAGACAACTATCCACTACCCAATATGGAACACCTATTACAAAGAGTCTTAGGGGCTAGTGTCATGTCATTTCTGGATGGTTTCTCTGGATACAACCAAGTTTCTATGCACCTTGATGACCAAGAGAAGACTACTTTTACCACCCCCTAGGGCACTTTCATCTATGCCAAAATGACATTTGGACTGATGAATGCCGGGGCCACTTTTTCGAGACCCATGGACCTAGATTTTGTAGGATTGAAATACAAATTTGTGCTTATATATGTGGATGACCTCACTGTTTACTTTCACATCCATCATGAACATTTGCAGCACTTGAGGAGGGTATTTCTGAAATGTAGGAAATTTGGGATATCACTCAACCCTAAGGAATCCCAATCTACACTCAGTGAGGAGAAACTCCTAGGTCACATAGTCTCAACTGAGGGTGTGATGATTGATCCTGTTAGGGTTGAAGCAATCCAGAAGTTGTCCATGCCTAGGTCAAAAAGGGATATTCAGTCCTTTTTGGGTAAGATAAATTTTGTTAGGAGGTTCATCCCTAACTTTTTTGAGTTGGTAAAACACATAACATCTATGTTAAAAAGGATGCAGAAATCAAATGGAATGACCAAGCAAGAAGCTCTTTTGAAGACATCAAGAAGGCTATCATGGAAGCTCCCACTCTGATTAGTCTGGATTATACCAAGGGTTTCTATATCTTCATTAGAGGAAATTTGGGGTCTAAAATGGGCCTTATAAGAAAACGTGCCAAAATAAGTTTTTGTGAGTTGGAATTCAAGAACCAATAGAATTTCAATAAAATAAGTCAACCATAATGGTTGAATTGAGATATTTGTCATTAAAAAAAACTACTTTTTTTGTTCATATTTTCGACATATCTCATTGTGTTTTTACTCAAATTTCGATTAGGAGAGATCATTGGATGCGGAATTTGATTCTGCATCCAACGAGTACCCACACTGTATACTTTTTATGGACCCCGCTACCCCAAAAACAAGAAACACCCAAAAAAACGTGATGATGACATCATCATCACGTTTTTTCAGGTATTTCTTGTTTTTGGGGTAGCGGGGTCTATCAAAAGTATGAAGTGTGGGTACTCGTTGGATGTGGAATCAAATTCCGCATCCAACAAGCTCTTCTGATCGAAATTTGAGTAAAAACACAGGGAGATATGTCGAAAATACAAACACAAAAAGTAGTTTTTTTCTTTCTTCCTCCAAAATTAATCAATATTATTTTATTATTTTAACTATTATTTTATTATTTTCCTTAGGAGGCCCATTTTAGACCCCAAAATTCCTCTAATGCTCCTTTGCATCCTATGACACAGTGGAAGTTGTACTATTACAAAAATATGATGAAGGTCTTGATCACCCAATTTCATTTTTCAGCAAGACATTGAGGGATGCTGAAGTGAAGTATGATCCCATTGAGAAGCAGGATTATTCTCTCATCAAGTCATTGAAAACTTTCAATATTTACATTCTACATGCAAAATTATTTGCCTATGTCCCTTCAGGTACTGTAAAGGATGTGTTGACTCAGCCTGACATTGATGGAAAGAGAGATTAATGGATTTCCAAGCTTATTGAATTTGACATATAGGTGAATCCCACCAAGCTGGTGAAAGCCCAAGGTCTGGCCACATGCATGGCTAAAGAAAACTGTGAACTTTTGGGGATAAATTTCACTTGTGTAAATTCAACAAATTTGCAAACTGAAGTAGCAGCAGGAGTAGTTCAGGATCAGAATGACATTCAACAAATAGCTGACAATTTGTCCTCGTGTGAGTGGTACTCAAGTATTATTCATTTCTTGCAAAAATTAGAAGTTCCTCCTGGTATCACTCCAAATCAAGCACGAGCCCTTAAACTGAAGTCTGTAAATTTTTTTGTAATTGATAAACTGCTGTATTGGAAAGATCTGTCTGGTGTTTTGTTGAGATGTCTAGATAAAGAAGAATTAGTTCAATTCATGCATCAATTTCATCCAAACACATGTGGAGGCCATCATTACTAGAAGACCACAACTCACAAGATTCTGAGGGATGGGTACTATTGGCTTGTCCTTTTTGCTGATGTGTGTGCCTTTGTGAGAACATGTGACCAGTGCCAAAGATTCATAGGGAATCAACAGCTCAAATCCTTGCCCCTTATACCTATTGTAGTGAATGGTCCTTTCTAGCAATGAGGTATGGATTTCATAGGTGAAATAAATCCCTCATCTAGTGGTCCTATTAGCCACATACTACTTCACCAAGTTGATAGAGGCAATGCCCACCAGGAATGCAATTCATCATGTCATCATGAAGTTTTTATATGAGAATATCTTTATCAAGTTTGGTTGCCCAGTAAGGCTAGTAACTGATAATGCACTAGATTTCAAAGCCGGGGCATTGGTTAACATATGTGAGTCAATGGGCATTCAGCTGGTACATTCCACATCTTATTACCCTCAAGGCAATGTCCTGGCTAAATCATCCAACAAAAGCCTAGTCAGGATCATCAGAGAGCTATTGGAAACAAATCATAAAAGATGAAGTTTTCTTTATGGGCTGATAGGGTAACAGACAAAAAATCTATAGGGACCTCTCCCTTCAAATTATTTTATGGCACTGAGGCCATTTTTCCCATTCAGCTAATTCTGCCAGTAGCAAAATTATTCCAAGAGGAGCAAGATGAACCAAATGATATGGTGAGGAGGATGATGTATTTGGTGGATTTGCAACAAGTTAGGGAACAAGTGATAGGAAACTCAAAAGCTCATCAACAGAAGATCAAGGTCATGTTTGACAAAAGGGAAAAAATGGACAACTTTGAGGTTGGAGATTGGGTCATCAAGTGGGATACTGTCAGGAAGGACAAGGGAAAACATGGAAAGTTTGAATCTCTGTGGATTGGCCCTTTTGTGATAGCTCAGATATAGCAGAACAACACCTTCAAATTGCAAAATCTAGAAGGGAAGGAGGTGTTTGATGGCCCAGTAAATGGGCGATTTTTGAAACTCTATTTTATTTGAGGCTCTAAGGCCTTGTTATTGTAAAATATTAGTTAGTAGGTTGTTTTTGCTTACAAAATAAACTCCATGCCCAATGGAACAGTAGATGATAGTTTTAAATTATTTAGTTGTTTTCCTGATTTTGGTCTGGGGTTCTTGGGACCTCATAGGGAGGTTCCCATCCCCAAGTAGGAGCCATATTTTATCTCCCAAAATAAATTTATTTTTCAATAAGTTCACTTAGAATATTTATTTTTGGTAGGTTAGTCATCCTGCTAACCTCTTCCATATAACTTGAATTGAATTTTTGTAGGCACTCAGGAGCACATTTAGCAAATGAAGAAGGGAGGGCCTGCTCTTAGGAAGATTTAGGAGGCATCAACTACTTGGAGGCACATCCAAAGGTCTTCCAGTTCTTCAAAAATGCAGGATTCTACAAATATTGTGAGAAAGTTCAAGGTTCACACGAGTAGGTGGCTGAGGCATTTTCTCTCTCTTTCGATATCTCCAAGGCACTCATAGGTAAGGAGGAATTCATGGTGGATGAAACCCTAATTGCAGAGGTAACTGAACTCCCAAGAAATGGGGAGAAGTGGTTTAAAACCACCATTACTAAGGATGTGGAGTTTAGATCTTACTTGAAGCATGAACATAGAGGGGTGGTGTGGAACAAAAGTGTTCCATCCACCTGGCTAGAAGAGAGGAGGCAGTAATTACTGAAGGCCATTGTGGTATATATAACTTGTGAAGGTAGATACAATAGGGCCATGATTTATCATTTCAAACTAATGAACCATTTCACAGGAAAGAGCCCACTGAATTTACCTTTCTACTTATACAAAATCCCAGTAAAAATGGAAAAGCAGGTGAAGGCTTATCCAAGAATTGTTGAAGAGGAGAAATATGGCATGGAAACATTTATTGTTTTGGAATGGTTTTGAAACAAGCGTACAGCTAGAAGAGAAGGGAAAGTCTCCTTCAATGAAATATAGCACCCCAAGTAGTGGAAAGAGGAAAAGAAGGGCTATCTCCCCAATAATAGTAGAGAAGCCTCCTTCCTCTTCTAAAACCATGCAGGTTAAAAGAAAGCTTGACTTTAGTGAAAAGGGAAAGGAAATCACAACACATAGTAGAAACATTTTGAACCTGCACTACTTAGATTCAGAAGAAGAAAGGGAGGAAGGTGCTGACCTACCAATGCAGGTTGTAGCAAGAAATGAAGAACTCCCATCACCTACACCAAAAGAGCAAAATGAACTAGTAGAAAAGGATTCTTCTAGAAAGCTCAAGGAACAGAGAGTAAATCAGTTGCTGAGACAAGTGTATGAGATGGAAATTTTAGAAAGAGATAAAGAAAAACAATGCTATATTGACCAAGAGGAATAAGCAGTTGCATAATTCTTTCCTTGAGATGAGAGGAAGGTATACCTTGCTCAAAATAAGAAACCTAAGATACATGAAGGACAATAGTAGGCTGTATAGAATGATTAGGCTTCTGAGGCTACAGGTGAAGAATACCATAGCAAACCCTAGCGTTCATCCTACATTGGAAACCCTAGCTGAAGCAGCAGTAAGCCTTCAGAATCTAGAATCAAGCCAGGCTGCTACTAACCTTCCAAACATTGAGCATGCTAAATAAAAGTCAAAAGATAAGCAACAAAACTTAAAGGCGAAATTTTGGAGCTACTTAAAATCTTCGCAAAAATAAGGCTTTCGGTGGCTTAGGTGGATGCTGAAGTGGTTCATTAGCCATCGAAAGCAAGGCTTTCAACAGCTAACAAACCCGACATTTTGATCCCTTAACCACCAAAAGAAGAAAGAGGCACAAAATCAAATTTTGGCACACAGGACCGGTTCTGGGCGAACATACCTAGCTTAGGGATGAAGTATAAAGATGAAATGCATTGAAGAACAACATTAGGGAAGGTATGCTCCAGTTTTGCAAGTACATAAAAGAAGAAAGGGTCACAAACACTAACTGTCTAGCAAATAGTGACTTATCTAGCAGAGGACCAGTTGCAATTTATTCCCAGTAATCACTTCAGTCATCAAAGGGTTAAAACAGTGAACGAGTTTTACAGTTAGATAGGCTAGTAGTTAAATTAGGGTTTTTTACCTAATTTTGCAAAAACAATTATTATGTCTATTTTTAGTAAATCAGATCCAATTTTTTAGGATTTGAATATTTTTGTAAAGGCTATAAAGCCTAAGACTTATGATATTGAAAGTGTTCAACTTTGGGGACCTGTAGACCATTACTATTATCAAGCTTCTCAAATTGCTCATGACCTAACATAAGCTCTTTTTCTATCATATGTTCAACTTCGATTTCTTGTCTATTCTGTGCTTATGCTTCAATGTGTTATTCATGTTTATTCATATTAATTGATGTCTGATAGATGTCATCCTATTGGCATATTGATGATTTGAATTATAAGTACTTTCCTTGTTCTGATTATCCATTTATATATATCTGTTTTATGTATGAATCTTCCAGCATGATCCAGCATGATAAGTTCTCCATCTCTGCAACATATTATCAAACCTCTGAACAGTGATAGTTAGAAGGCTTATCCTTGATTGAGTTTCGTGCATGTATTGAGGGTGTGAGGTCCTGTAGGTCACTTGACTTGATCCACTTAGAAAACCATAATTTTTTTTAAGTTACCAGGCATCCTCGAGCTGCAATCTAGAGGAGTTTCCTAGAGTGATAACAGGCCCAAATAAGCAAGTGATCCAACTAAAGGTGAATTGATGTATGTGGAAGGTTTGGATTGCTCATAATCATTACAGTCATCAAGGAATCGATGCATGTTGTCCGGGCCTCCCACCATATCTCCCACCAATATGTTAGGATTGGGTGAACTACTAAATATATATTGGAATCCTACGTCGCATGGAATAGGCTGAGGGTGATTTGCTTTGCAAGGTAGAGAACAACCTATATGATGAATTAATTTTAGAATCAGTGAGAGCCATATCCAACCATCTATTACATCTTCATAGGATTATCTCTTGATATGTAGTCAACCTTCATTTAAAAAAATAGATTGAATCATATCCCCATTTATCAATAGATTCATCACTTTTCATACCACATATCAATAAATTCATTAAGTAGTGGGTTTTTATGAATCTATAGTTGGCATTTTGTTATAGTTCTTAGCATGTGAGGACTAAAAGTCATCCCCCATAAGATACTCCTTGATTGGAGGAGTTTAGTTATTTAGTAGAAGTGAAGAGCAAGAAGGAAGAATATGTAACGTATTGCAAGTTACTATCATGTTTGTAAAGAATCCCTCCTGCTTACACAATAATATATACAATGTTAAAATCAAAACAAAATTATGAGGATAGAGAATATATATCATTCAATGCTAGTAAAATAACAGAGACCTCGAGTGTATTTAGCCTGTGATAGGAGCCATTAGAGGAAATTTCAACTCAAAATGGGCATTTTAAATCTAACCCAAATTCCATTTCATTATGCATTAGCCAATCAAATTGCTTTAAAAGTCAAACACTGTATAGGCATTAAACAATATTTTATAACATAATCCAAAAATAATGGAATATTTTAATATTTTAATAATTTTCTTAGACATTGAAATAATCTCTACCCAAGGTGCCCTAAAATGTCTTGGATAGCGAAATCCACTATGCACTCCTTCTCTAGATATTGGAGAGTTATTAATGAAT
>LPNX010600966.1:8731-57104 GCA_001517045.1 Pseudotsuga menziesii | reverse complement strand
ATATATAAATATTCTTTGCATTAATATATTTCATTATTCTAGTTGTTGTTATTCTTTAAGATATTTTATTACTCTGAATTCAATTTGTTTGAGCTATAAATGTATCGAGAAGAAATCCTATGTGTTGAAATACGAACATGTTCATTTTCCTATTGCCGATTTTTGACATTTTGGAATGTGGAAATATATGTCCTATGTTTTGCACTGAGGAACATGCTATCTTCCGATTTTAGAATTTGCAAGATATCCAGAAATCCTATGTGTTCAAATACAAACATGTTGATGTTCCTTTTTTGAATTTCCGACATTTAGTAATCTAGATATCTATGTCCTATGTTTTTCAACAAGGAACACCATTCACAAGTATGAATATTTCAGATTGCAGAAAGCTTGTCATATGTTTTTCAATAACCGATATTTCTGAATCTAGAATTTTCAAGTGCAAAAATAACGAACATGGTATCTCCCGAATTCTGATTTCGCAAAATATACAAAAACCCTATGTGTTCAAATACAAACATGTCCATGTTCATATTGCATATTTCCGACACAATGAAATTCGTAAATGTGTGTCGAATGTTTTCCAATAACGAACATGCTAGCTTCCAATTTGGGATTTTGAAACATATCCAAAAATCCTATGTGTTCAAATAGGAACATGTCGGTGTTCCTATTTCCAAGATTTCAGAATCTTGTTGCTAATTTCATTCCTATTTTAAAATCGCTCTCTGTTATTTAGGAATCAAGATTTTCTATCTTTAGGAATCCAGAAAATCTATGTCCCATGTTTTGCAATAAGGAACACCATTCACAAGTATGAATATTTCAGATTGTAGAAATCCTATGTCATATGTTTTTCAAAAACTAATATTTGAGATTTTGATTCAAGTCACACACCTTTTTTCACACAGCAAGAGTAACAATGAATTCAAACACATCAAGAGAGTAAGAGTCGATTAAAACAAATAAAGGGTGTTTCACCATCTCATAAGCAACATTTTCAATTAGGAAAAAAACTGAAACCTAACATTTTATTGGAAGGCATGACATATACATAAATCCTATGTGTTTAAATACAAACATGTCAATCTCCCTATTGCCAATGTGCGACAGTTTGGAAATCAGAAATCTATGCCGTATGTTTTCCAATAAGGAACATGCTATCTTTCGATCTCCGATTTTGAAACATATCCAAAATATGTGTTAAAATAGGAACATTTCGTTGTTCCTATTTCTGACATTTCAGATTCCGAAATCTCTTTTTTCATAGCACAATATTTTTGCAACAAATCAAGAGTCACATTCAATTAAAACACATCAATAGTGTTTCACGATTTAATAATCATACTAAATGAAGAACTAAGGAATACATGCAAATTAAGCAAGGTTCAAAATATTCCGATTTTGCAACATATACATAAATCCTATGTGTTGAAATACAAACATGTCGATCTTCCTATTGCTAATGTGTGACAGTTCGGAAATCAGAAATCTATGTCACATTCAATTAAAACACAGTAACAGTGTTTCACCATCTAATAAGTATACTAAATGAAGAACTAAGGAATACGTGCAAATTTAGAAAGGTTCAAAATCTTCTGATTTTGTGACATATACATAAATCCTATGTGTTTAAATACAAACATGTCAATCTTCCTATTGCCAATGTGCGACAGGTCAGAAATCGAAAATCTATGTCGTATGTTTTCCAATAAGGAATATGTTGTATTTCGATCTCTGATTTTGCAACATCCAAAATCTTTGTTAAAATAGGAACATGTCACTTTTCATATTTCTGACGTTTTGGATTCTGAAATCTTGATTTTCACGTTTTATTTTTGCATAAGTTATTCCTCTGCTAACTTCATCCCTATTTTAAAATCGCTCTTGTAATTTTCATCAGTCTCCCAGTAAATTTGGTCTCAATTTGGTCTCTAAATGTGTTTTTATTGATAGGAATGAAATATACATAAATCCTATGTGTTTAAATCCTAACATGTCGATCTTCGTATAGCCAATGTGCGACAGTTCGGAAATTGGAAATCTGTGTCGTATGTTTTCCAATAAGGAACATGCTATCTTCCGATCTCCGATTTTGCAACATATCCAAAATATGTGTTAAAATAGGAACATGTCGTTGTTCCTATTTTTGATATTTTGGATTCCAAAATCTCCTTTTTCATACCACAATAATTTTGCAACAAAGAAATAGTCACATTCAATTAAAACATAGCAATATTGTTTCACCATCTAATAAGCATACTAAATGAAGAACTAAGGAATACGTGCAAATTTAGCAACGTTCAAAATCTTTCGATTTTGTGACATATACATAAATCCTATGTGTTTAAATACAAACATGTTGATCTTCCTATTGCCAATGTGCGACAGGTCAGAAATCAGAAATATATGTCACATGTTTTCCAATAAGGAACATGCTATATTCCGATCTCCGATTTTGTAACATCCAAAATCTATGTGTTAAAATAGGAACATGTCGCTATTCCTATTTCTGACATTTCAGATTCTGAAATATCAATTTCACGTTTTATTTTCATTGTTCATATTATTTTCTCATAAGTTATTCCTCCGCTAACTTCATGCCTATTTTAAATTTGCTCTGTTATTTTTCATCGATCTCCCTATAAATTTCGCTGAAATTTGGTCTCTAAACGTGGTTTAAAACACAATGAGGGAGTAAGAGTCAATTGAAACATAGGAAGGGTATTTCACCATCTCATTAGCAACATTTTCAATTAGGAAAAACACTAATACCTAACATTTTATTGACACGCATGGCATAACCAATACATGGCACAATATTTATGCAACAAAGAAAGAGTCACATTCAATTAAAACACAAAAACGTTGTTTAAATGAAGAACTAAGGAGTACCTGCAAATTTAGCAACATTCAAAATCTTTGATGGAAACTCGAATTGTAAATGAAACAAAGCAAAATCAATATAAGAAAAACAAAGGCAAATAGTAAGAAATAGTGGTTACCTGAAGGCCTGTTTATATGTGGAAAACAAAGGTAGTGTAGCAGCGAATACCGTAAATGAAATATTGTAAAAAAATCTTGGAGATAATCATAAGATGAGAAAAACTAAAGATATAACCCCATGTTTATCTCAAATGATAGACTTTATTGCATTAATGGAGAAACAATGCATTGATGAAGCATTAATGTGAATAAAGATACATGGGAAAAATGTCATTCATCACTTGAACCAGTAGTGAAACAAAAGCACGACGAAATTGACCCCAAACTAATATCCTAAATGCACAAAAGTGCAACAGAAAACCATAGCCTAAACTCAAATAAATTCAAAATCACAACATCTTTGCAAGGGAAAAATATTCGCAAGGGCTATTCCAAACTGAGATAAATGAACTGCAAAATTGTCCCAAATCCTCTAAATTTTTTTTTTAGCACCAATCATTTAGGACAACATATAGAAGTGTAGTAAGAACACGCAAGCCACCTGTCAAAAAAACACGGTAAACACCAAATGGGAAGAAGGATCCACAATTGAAAATCAATGCATTGAGCCCATCAATCCATTCATGCACAAGAATAGATAAACATGTAATGAAAACACGCAATCCACCTATCGAAAAAATATGGTACCGATCAAATCCATACAAACATACATAATAATGCGTAAGTGATTTCAAAACCTGTACTTAACTGATCAAGTCCATGGCTCTTTTTTCACACCTAAAGTCCATGCCACTGTGTTCCATCCCTTCCTGATCACAGGATACAAGAACCGGGAAATGTAACCATAGCGTGACGTACCTAAAATCGCCAAATACCAGGTGGCATGGGTCAGAAGTTAAGTAGCCAGGGAAATGAGGAATCTTCCGAGATAGATTATTTCATTGTGAAAACGCCTTCGACATAATTAATAAAATTAAATATTAAATTTTAATTTTTTTATATTTCTAAAAATATATTTATTGGTTTATTTAAACAAATATGTTGAATAATATTTTAACTAGTGGACATTGTAACATCTCCAAATGTCATAAATAAATTATTTAAAGGTATAACTACAAATACATATAACGTAACCAAATTCGCAGTAACTCTTGCATCCAACATTTAACTTCCGTTAGTGCTTCATCTATTGAACACGACTTCTTAGTTTATGACAGTCTTTAACTATGCAACAAACCGTTGTACTCGAAGGTTTACTTCTTGTGAAGATGTAGAAAAAGGTCATGTTTAATTAGTAACATTTATATTTGGTGTGCTTGCTGGTTATGTTTTAAGGTATTTTATAGTCCTATTAAGACGCCAAGGTAGGGATTATTATAGTTCTTACTTATCTTTTAGGCTAATGCAATACCTACTTATACTTGTTGCAGGTGATAGAAGTGGAGAACTGGCCTTGTGTTGGTATCACACAAAGGATTAGCTAGAGATAAAAAAGACCCTTACTATGCAAAGGGAAAACAAACTATACCTAAACATTGAACTAAGCACTAGACTAAACAATGTTTTCTCCTACAAATTTTTAAAACAAGAATAAAGAAATATTATATGGTGGCATAAGAGGGTGATAATCGATGGCTTTGAACTATGAAGTTTGGGTTAAAAATTAAAAACTAAGTGGCATTGATGAGAGTCGTGTGAAATATTACGGCCTCCAACTAGAAAACCCTGCGTCTTTTCCAAAAACCCTGAGGGTTTAATTCGTCTTGGCAATGTATTGACTTTACCTTTACGTTGTGTTATTTCGCTTCTACACTTTCTATACAACAATGGAATAATCAAGGCTCTTGGCCTCCTCTCGACCTTCGAAACCACCCAAAAAATGTATATGCACCAACTCTATGTTTTGGGTTGGATTTTTGACAAGCAACGCTTATTTATTAGCGTTAGTTATGAGGAATGTCTGCATAACCATCGTCGCCATTGTCGACCCTACAAAGGTAAGTCTCCTCTGGTTTCGTTATTTTTCTTCGTTGTTTTTTAAAATATATTTTTAAGTTTGTATTTAAACTCTGCATTTTTTTCTTCCAGGATCTTCTGGTTGGGGTTGTTGCGTTTGATTGGAACTGGTCTCCATGGAGGTGGGAACATGATTCGGTAAGACATGATACCCTACATTTCTTGCTCCTTGTGGCTCTATGGCTCCGTGGTTGGGCCAACGTTCTCATGGGTTGGAGTCATTTTCGTATTTCCTTTTGTTTGATGTGGTAAACCCTCTTGTGGCTCTTCCTTATGGAAATTTTCAACTGGGTGTTCTTTTAAGCAAAAGTATCCCTCATACCATGGGTTTCAAAGGGAACTGTAATGTAGTACAGAGCTTTGTAAAAATGTTTAAGGTTTGAATAGAAACATTTTTTCCAAGGTTTATGGATCTACAAACATAATTCATTTTGGTTGTAATGTGATAATTTTATTCTCGATATATCATTTTTACTTTGATTACTTCTCCGATAATTGTTAAATTAAAAACTTAAGGTCGTAAGGCCACTGCGATTTCGACACCGTTAAATTAAAGGTTACTGTGTCAATTTTTTGAGCTAGCATTTCAATGGTTGTATTAAATCATGAAGCCATGAGGCTACTGTGTGGTTCATCGTTGCAGTCGTGGCTTATATTAGATTAGATTTTTGTTTTACTACGTTTTAGTTTTACTTAAAAACATTGTTGTAGGAACAAAAGGTCTTTCGACTCTAAAGAGTTATAATATATACGTGGGTTTGAACCCTTTTCCTATCCATTTCTGATCTAGTTTATTTATCTTGGTTATTTATATACTATTATAATAAGTGTTTTGGATAAAATATATCCTTGTTACTATTTATTTTATAAAATAGGGCTATGATTGTTTACTTAGTATAGATTTAGCTATGGTAACACTTTAAAGGAAATTAGTCTTTATGGTTTTCAAACTAAAATGATGAAATGATGTTTAAATAATAAGTAATATTTATGTAATACTATATATATATATAGTACTTGATAATAAGACTCTACAAAGTTAAATATATTTATGTATGAGTTTTGAATGAATCTTTAAACCCTAGTTTAACTTATGCGTATTCCTAAGCCTTTCAGCTGCAATGATAGTTTTCTTTAAATTATAATAGACATTTATTACTCGATAATATTAGTAGGGACTTATAATCGTAACTCTGTCCCTAAATCTCATTGTTAGACAAAGAACTTGTAATTTTGTTAAAAATATTGTATTATCGTAAATAAGCGTACCGGTTAACTTCATTTGGCATCTAGGAGTCTAGCTAATGTGCAGTGGTGTAAAGTTGAACTCATAATAAAATCATTCAATCTCTTAATAAAATTTTTCAAACTCCTAATAGAATCCTTCGTGTGACACTTGAGCATCCAGTTGATGCTCATATGTAGTTAGCATGACATGTTTAGGTTTTCCATATACATATTAATTCGGTTTTTGAGACTTTTTAAAGCGGGTTAGGAGCCTTAAGAAAATTAAATATCACGTGATGCATAAATGTTGTGCTCTCACCAAAATTTAGTTCAAAACAAATGTTTTGGTGACGGAATGGCCTCTTGTTATGATGACACATCGATATTTCGATTTCAATATCGTCCAATAATATTTGATTTCTTTACAAGATCGTGTAGAGTGATGAGAAGTTGAAAATCTAACACTTTTCTTTCATGATTTATGGCTTCATAATTGTTTCAGGATTGAATGTGTCATTTTATTTGAAGGATAATGGTGATTAGTTCCAATGATGTTGAGGTAGTTCTGACCTCTTCTTCTCTAGGAATTTGTTGTAGTCCTTGTTATCCTTTATCACACGAGACTGTGATTGTTACTTCATGTTCCAGAAATTATTTGATTACCTATGTGATCCATGCTGCAAACTAGTGTCATAAACTCTAAATAACATGATATTTAGCTCCACATCCATTCACTTCCATCAATACATAAAATTTGATGCAACATACTCTCCACGTGTTGTGATAACACAACGATTTGGAAACATATTCAGAGACATTACTTTTTCGGAGTAATCTCCTTTATAATGATCCCTTGACAATGGCACATATCTTTAAGGTTTTTGGGCTTCGAATCTATTACTGATCCCGAAATACTAATAGCAAAACTAATATTGTTTTGATGAAACGATAATGTGGTAGTGATCTCTGATTTCATGGAAGTTTTCAAATTATACTCTTTGTAATGTGTATTATTTGTATTTTCTAACGGAGATATGATGATAAAATAATTGAATAATCTAATTTTTTTTTGGCAAGAAGTTGGTGGTAAAACTTATGTCACTTGATAGATTTGTTTGATATTTGATGTGGCAACTTAATGGTGAGCTAGTAAACATAGTTCTCTCTTGAATGCATATATTTACCTTTCACTTTCACGCTATCTCTTCTCTTTATTTGTTGCCGAATGTTTTAATGATTTAATGTTAGATCTCATTCATTGATTTTTCAAATCCAATATTTGAATATTGACTGATGTCTCCAAGTAATTTGGATTTATCTTTGTTTGTCATACAATTTTTTTTATGCTTTTTGTTTTTTAATCCCCATCAAAGTACGTTCTATCTAAAATTATGAACTTCAAGAATGAAGTTTTGATGAAAAATCAACTCTTAATAGTGAATATTTAATTAAAAAACTAATATTTTAAAATGAAGTTTTAAGTTAAAATTTATGTTTAGCCCTTCTTAACATATATATTGCATGTTAAATATTAAACTACTTTGGATAGACGTATATATCTTAGGATTTTGGTGTGGACCATCTATGTTTTTTCATCTACAAACAAGAATGAGACAAGTGTATTGTCCATATTTATTCTATAGGGTCTTCCAAAATACATAATAAATAATTTCAAAAAAATAAAAAATAAAAATAGTTTAGTTAACATCTAATAAGTACAATTCATGATAGTTAGAAAAAATTAAACTTCAACTTCAATTAGTCAATTATTAGATACACCCATAAGCTTAAATCCATTTAGCATACAACTATTAGCTTAAATTCAACTCCAATCATGACCGTATCTAATTAAATTTTACATTAACTATTAGATACAACTATCAACTTAACTCCAATTATTCTACAACTATTAACTTAACTTCAAGTCTAATCATGGTTATATTGTATAACTATTAGTTTAACTAATGTGCACAACATGTGGAAATCGAGATCCTAATAAACTCCTCTCAGCTCCTAATAGATTCCCTTGAGCTCATGTGGCAAGTGTACTTAGTGGCATGGTAATGTGCAACTCACGTGACATTCAAACTCCATCTAGCATAACATTATATTAACTTTTTAATTAACTATTAGATACAATTGTTTTCTTAATTCCAATGATGATACTACTATGAGCCTAGCAACCACAAATTCAGTGGTTGTTTTATTAGATTAACTATCTGATACAAATAACTAACAAAATCTTTAGGAAAAAAAACATTATCAATATGTCAAATATATGCCTCTCCACCTATTTCGAACATATTAATCTTAATAATATGGTTGTTGCTAGTTTTTGTAACTCAAAACTTTATTGTAAGTATAGAAAGGAAATAGTACTTTTTATTGGCTAAAATATTGGATTTATCATTCAATTTTCGGATAATGTAAGGTTAGTGGTTTAAGTTAGTGTTTATGGAGTTTTAAACTGATGATATTTTGAAAGGAGTTCCTTGACAATGCATCATTAATATTTTATCTATATACCATGGGTTATAAATTCAATTAAAATTATAATGAATGGTAGGTTTAAATTTGTTACGCATTTTTAAATTATTTAAATTCTTTGAATTTTAATTAATATTTTCTCTATTCAAAGCATAGTTTTAAAATTAAGTATTTTTTTTGAATTTTTATGCCGTAGGAATTTTCATAATGGATACACAGTCTCAAAATATTCCTCACCTCCTTGGCCACTAACATTTTGACATGTGTCCCCTGGTGATTGGCGAGTTTAGGCACAACATGCCATGGTTAAAATTTCCAGTTATTATATCCTGTGATCCGGTAGGGACCAAATAAGGTGACATCAAGTTGATCACGTGTCCCATGGTGATCAACGAGTTTAGGCACATCATACCATGGTTAAAATTTTCGGTTATTATATCCCGTGATCCGGAAGGGACCAAAGAAGGAAATATGGAGTTGATCGGTTAAGTACACGTTCTGAAAATGCTCACAATTTCTTTTACAGAGTAACTATTTAAGAATATTTTGGTAGGTACAATACACCCATGGTTAAAATTTCTGGTTATTATATCCTGTGCTCTGGAATGAACCAAAGCAGGCGTCATGGAGTTGATCGGTTAAATACATGTTATGAAAACTCTCAAGATTTATTTTGTCTATTCGTATTATTTCTACATTGCTTCTTCCTCTGCCAAGTCCATCCTTATTTTAAACTCCCTCTAAGTTATTCCTAATGGGTCTGCCTCTAAATTTGTCGGAGATTTCGGCCTCTAAATTGGTATGCTGATCAATTTTTGTTGTTTTTTTAATAAAGTTTAGTTGGGTCCCTGATTCTGCAATCTTGATTTCATAACTTCTATTTCGTAGACCATAGGTTTCCTGTCTGATACAACTGGTGTTGTGTGTGAATGGATTAATGGACTCAACGAATTTAATTTCAGTTGATGTAGACCATTTTTTTTCGATAGGTGGCTCGCGTGTTTTATTACACTTCTTTCTATTGTTGTTCTTGAATGGATTGATGGACTCAATGGATTTATTTTCAGTTGTGGATCCTTCTTCACAGTTGGTGTTTACCGTGTTTTTTCGACAGGTGGCTTGCATCTTTTCACCACACTTCTATCTGTTGTCCTAAATAACTGGTCGTGGAAATTATGTTTTTTTACATGCTTTTGAACAATTTTGCAGTTCATTTCTCTCAATTCAGCATAGCCATTGCCAATATTTTGCGAGTTTCAGTTCAATAGTTTACTTAGGTTTAGGCTAATATTTTATCCGCTGCTTTTTTTCATTTAGGTTCTCAGTTTGGGGTCAATTTGGTTGTGTTTTTGTTTCACTGCTGGTTCAGTCAATGAAACACACTCTTCCCCTGTCCCTTCATTCACATTAATGCTTCATCAATGCATTCTTGCTCCATTAATGAAAGAAAGTTTGTGATTTGAGATAAACATGGAGCTATATCTTCATTTTTGCTCATCTTATGACGACCTCCAATATCTTCTTACAATATTTGATTTACTGCATTTGTTGCTACACTACCTTTGATTTCTTCATTATTTCTGCTTATTAGATGGTGAAACATCGTTGCTCTGATTTAATTGAATGTGACTTTTGCTTTGTTGCAAAAAGATTGTGACATGTATTGGTTATGTCATGCTTGTCAATAAAATGTTAAATATTAGGTTTTTGGCTAAATGAAAATGTTGCTTATGAGATGGTGAAACACCCTTGTTATGTTTTAATTGACTCTTACTCATGAGCTGTTGTAAAAGGTACGTGAATTGTATTGGTTATGTAGCTTCATAATGGTGTAATACTCATGCTATGTCAATAAAATTATAGGTATTACTTTTTATGATATACTTGTTTTAGGTAAGGAACTCAGCATAAAGATGCAAGGTCACTACAAATATTTGACGATATGTCTTTTGTTATCGTTCTCCAGTACTGGTCAGTGAAAAACTATCATTTAAATCTTACATCGTCAACTGCCCAGTTGATTAGGTCAATATACAGAATGAAAACAAGTTTAGAGGCCAAATATCCGCCAAATTTAGAGGTAGAGCGATAAAAAATAACGTAGAGTGAGTTTAAAATAAGGATGGACTTAGTAGAGGAATAAATTTTGCAAAAAGAATACGAACAGTCAAAATAAAGACTGAAAATTGAGGTTTTCCATTTTTTGATACCCGAACATCGAAAATCAGAAATAGGCAGTTCGACATTTTTTATTTAAAAAAAACAAAATTTTCAAGATTTGAAATGTTGCAAATCAGATCTTGGGGAATACATATGGTGTTATTTATTGCAAAACATAGGACATAGGATTTATGCAATCCAAAATGTCACAAAATTGAAAATCGGAACATAGGATGTTCCTTATTCGTAAATCCTAAATTGGGGAATTGAAAATAAGAACATATGGTTTTCCTTATTGGAAAACATAGGACATAGAATTTCGGCTTCTGAAATATCAGAAATCAGAAATAAGAACATGGACATGTTCATATTTGAACACATAGGATTTCCAGAAATGTTGTAAAATCAGAAATCATAACATAGCTTGTTCCTTATTTTCACACATAGGATTTCCGGAATCCGAAATGTCAGAAATTGGAACATATAGTGTTCCTTATTGGAAAACATAGTATTTCTGGATTATGAAATGTCGGATATTGCAAATTGGAACATGGAGATGTTCCTTACTTGAAACAATAGGATTTCTGGAATCTGAAATGTTGAAAATTGGGGAATGGCATATCGAAACATACGATGTTCCTTATTGGATAATATAGTATTTCCTGATATACCTAAATAACCAGAGCCAAAAAAAAAATGCTAGAAAAAGTGTTTGCATCCTCAAGAACCGAAGGATAAGGATAATGCTTTGGCAGTGAGGCAGTGCATTGAAAACCTAAATTGTGAAGCAATCCACGCTTTGGTACAATTTGAGTGACAATTTCTTACTATCAAATATGACTGATTTGAGTGACAATGTATTTTTCTTCTACCTGCAAATCATACCAATTTAGAAGCCACAATCTCCATAATTAGGAAATGGCATATCGGAACATACGATGTTCCTTATTGTATAATATAGTATTTCCTTTCGATACGTTTATAGTTCAAATAGATACAAACTAGAGTAATGAAATATGTTAATGAATAAAAACAACCAGAGTAATGAAATATGTTAATGCAAAGAATTTTATTTTTATATATCCATTTTAAAAATGGTCAAATGATTATGTTACATTCCTATTCTTTTTTATTTTTTCATGCTTTGTTTCATTCCATAGGAAAATATAACCATCATGTTATGGATACTATGTTAACTGAATATTCTATTTCACTATTGCTACATGGTTTTGTTAACCTTTTCCTGCTGGTACAGGTCTCCGCATTAAACCAAGTGAACTCACTCAACTCATCATCTATTTGGTTCCAAATCTCTATCTCGGATGGCCTTCACAAGTATGACCTACTGCTTCTAGTTATATATAGTGATCTTGTTAAAAATGGACAGCTAAAAGAAGGAAATATAATCAAAATTACCCAATGTTCATGCAACATTGTACATAATGTAACATATGTTTAATTTCCTCTTTATTTTTCTCTCAATCAGTTTCACACTATTCATGCATCCAATGTTTTCTCTCCCATTAATATCTAACATACTTCATCTCACAAGACTATCACATTGGTTGCACTCGATGTTGTCATAGTGTGTGCAACAATTATTGGAGATCTTGCACCTTACCACTTACATGTACCTTCTCCTTCTGAGAGTAGCTCCTCTGTTGTAGTCAACACTAGCTCAATAAATGAAAACACTATCTTCGCTAGATCAACTATCCCATTCACATCACTCTCCTCTTATAGCAAATTTTGGAACATTGAAGGATGAGTTACTACCAAGACAAACATACATGAATATGGCAATGAACGAGGGTCTGGAAAAGTGTTTGGATTTGACCTTGTTAATGATTTTCATGATGAAATACATATATTTTTATTCAATGAATTGGAACTCTCTTTGTATGACCAAATATAAATAGGAATAGTGTACATGGTATCAAATGGCACAGTTAAAGCATCCAATCCAATTTTCAACCATTTGAAAAGCCATAATGATATTTTTTTAGGTTCCACCTCAACCATCCAACCATGCTTAGATGAATATCCCTTAATACATTTATATTGCTTTAAATTTAAAACTATTAAGGAGATTCAAACTATACCAGTAAATTCCATGGTTGACCTTGTTGGACTTGTCATTTCAGTTTCAGCTACATCCACGATACGAAATGGGACAGTGTTGAAACTGTTAAGTGAACCATTGGACTCCGTGACATGTCAGGCTATAGTATTGACATAAGAATTTGGGGAGAGCATTTCCAAATTCAAGGAGCTGATATTTCGAGCCTTCACGATTTACCTACCCCTTCAACATTAGTGATCAAAGGCGGCCATGTTATAGATTTTAATGGAAAATTTGTTGGCACTATCTCCAACTCTACTATATTTATAAACCCAAATATTGAACAAACTTTAGTTCTCCAGAAATGGTTTAATGACAATGGATTTCATTCATCATCAACCTCTTTGCACTGTAAATTCAGTGCCTCTCATTCTGCTGCTTAGAAATTCATTACCATCAATGGGCTACAAACTCTTCAAGCATTTGAAAATGTTGTTTAGTATTCTGTTGTTGCAACCATCACAAATGTTAACATGGATGAATTTCATTTACTTGCATGCCCTCTTTTTGTTGATGGTATACAATGCATGAAAAATATTGCCGACAAAGTTGGAGACATTTGGAATTGTGGTAAATGTGATGGGGAGTTTCCTAAATGTGACTAGCGATACATCCTAAAGGTTGACTTGGAATATGTAACTCGATATATTCATGATGTGATAGCTTTTGATGATGCTGCAAACCAACTCATGGGAATCTCAACAAAAGACATGTGTATTCTCTCAACTGAATCAACATCAATTATTGAAATAGTCTAGAGGATCTGCAACAAATAATTACTTCTTACTCTTTCAGTTAGAATAGAGACGTTCTGTAGAATTGCATGCCTAAAAGTTTGTAATTATGATGGTTGAAAATGCATCATCAACAACTTTACCGGATACATAAATATATAAGTTTGTTCAACCTTATACATAGGCATATTCTTTATTGTCTATAATTAATGTTTTGGCCATCTTAGGAAAAGACATGTGTCTTCTCTCAACTCAATCAGCATCAATTGTTGAAATACACCAGAAGATCTGCAACAAACATTTACTTATTTGTCTTTCATTTAGAAGTAATACGTTCTATGGAATTGTGCACCTAAAAGTTGTAATTGTCATGGTTGAAAATACACCAGCGTAGATCCAAATCCTAGGCTCTATCAAGCGCCAAGATGGATCAAATCTCTCAAGGTGCAAACCTCTTCTTAGTTATCCATTGATTTGATTCAAACCAAAAGACACATCCTTTTTATTTAAGGTCCACATATAATATTTTTATTATTAATATTTAATATTATTTATGGCACATATAATATTTTTTAATATTTTTTATTTTGTTAGGAATGAACATTGCATCATTTCCCCACACATGGTTTTAAAACCATATGCAAGTCCCTCCTACAACCATGGGTTGTTTAGGAGGCCTTGGAAATGGTCTTAAAACCATTTGCAAGGCCCTCCTAAATCATGTACAATAAAACCATGGGTTTTTGTTGCTGGGCTTCTGCGGTGCATGTTTATAGTGTTATCAGTATTCGGAATAGCCACAGATATCATTTTAAATATCGACATAATCATAGTTAAAGTGAACAAAGGAGGTGCCACTGTAATCATGGACAAATCCGAGTACAATCTTAAAATGGTTCACCATCTCACCACAAGTGGTAGCTATAGGAAATTAGAAAGAAACCCCATTTCAAAAGTAATAAGAGAAGTTAAGAAATCCATCAATAGCTCAAATCTTGACAATAAACTGAATAAACGCTTAACTCTATCTCAAGAAATCACCCCTAGGATTTATGGTCTTCCCAAAATACATAAAGACTGTGTCCCCCTCAGACCCATCGTTAACACTATAGGCTCCCCAACCTATGAACTTGCTAAGTATGTAGCCAAAATACTAGGCCCCCTTGTAGGTAACTCTGATGCCTTTATCAAAGACTCTAGTACCTTTGTGAAGTTAATCCAGGAAGAAAGGGTTGAACCAAAGGATAGGATCGTGAGCTTAGACATAGTCTCCCTCTTCACTAAGATCCCTCTCGAAGAAGCAATCCAGGTCATCAAAGAAGTCACCGACCCTCACACAGCTAGGTTAGCCATAGTTTTCCTTAGATAAACTTTATTTACT
The DNA here is from genome assembly GCA_001517045.1 of Pseudotsuga menziesii. Taxonomy (NCBI): domain Eukaryota; kingdom Viridiplantae; phylum Streptophyta; class Pinopsida; order Pinales; family Pinaceae; genus Pseudotsuga; species Pseudotsuga menziesii. The sequence goes on along the minus strand of LPNX010600966.1, from coordinate 42,031 downwards.
TTCCAAGGAGAATTTTATGAGAAAACCACAGGAGTAGCAATGGGTTCCGCCCTCTCACCTATAGTGGCTAACCTCTTTATGGAGAAATTTGAGAAAGAGGCCCTCAACTCTTACCCACTAAAACCAACTAGATGGAAAAGATACGTAGATGACACCAATGTGTTATGGCTGCATGGGGAGACTGAACTAAGTAAGTTCTTCGAACACCTTAACAACCGTTCAAAAGACATAAAATTCACCATGGAAGAAGAAGACAATGGTAGCATTCCCTTTCTAGACGTCTTAGTAACTAGGAAGTTTGATGGTACTTTAGGACACCAGGTATTTAGAAATAAAACACACACAGAAAGATACCTACACGCAGACTCCCACCACCACCCCTCTCAAAAGATAGGTGTCCTCAACACCTTAGCCATAAGGGCCTCTAGGATATCCCACTCTGAGCACTTGAAAGATGAAAAAAACCACCTTACCAACATCTTCAAGAGAATAGGCTATAAATCTAAGGATATCAAGAATGTTTTAAAAAGAACCATGATTATAACCAACACGCAAACCATAAGGACAAATAACAATGAGACAGAGAATATTAACAATTCACAGAAACTGATAAAAAGAGACTACTTACCCTATATAAAAGGGGTCACCGACAAGATTGCTAAAATTCTCAAAAATAAGGATATCACAACATCTTTTAAAACCTTACAAACCATTAAGCAAAGAATGAGACCCATCAAAGACAAGATTGATCACAAATAAGGCAAAGGAGTCTACAAAGTATCTTGCTCCTGTGAGCTTTGCTACATTGGCGAAACCAGACGCTCCTTTAACACTAGACTAAAGGAGCACAAAGCTAACATAAGAAATGAGTAGGCTCGAACTTCAGCACTAGCAGACCACTCCCAGAAAATGAGACACCAGTTATGCCTTGAAGACACCAAAATTTTAGCTAAAGAAAATCACTACTTCAAAAGAAAACTTAGAGAGGCCCTGGAAATAAGAAAACACCCCAACAATATGAACAGAGATGGAGGAATGGAAATCAATACCGGTTGGCTCCCACCCCTCCTAAACCACAATAGATGACATTAATTATCTTGAGCTCCCACCTTGTCTCTATTCTCTTTTAAGACAAACGCCTTACTTGACACCACGTTCGATTTTGAATTCTAAGCAATTTAATAATTCTAATATTTTTTCCTAAAAAGCTTTGGTTATTATTAGTCCCTTTTTAAACCCTACATCTCAACTTCACCTTCACTTTTACCCCTTTTTACTTCAATATTTTTAACTACCTTTTTGCCTCTAGTTTTTTGAAACCTGGAATTGTTTTAGCTTTTCTAGTTTTTTTTAGCTAGCCTAAACTTTTAACTTTTTTCAAACCTTAGGTTGAAAACTTATAATTAAAAAGAAAATTATTAATAAATTAATATTATAAACTATTATATTTATTAACTAAACCTATTTAAAAACCTTTTCTTAATCGTCATTAGAAATTTTCACACAAACCTATTCTTACCCTAATTAGGTGTGTTCTTTTATAACATAGCTTTTATGAGAATATTAATAAAGACTTTTTAAAATAATACCTTAAACTAATTAAATAACCTATTCTTAAACCGACATTAAAAAACCCAAAACCATACCTTTTTTTGCATATTACTCTCTGCAATTTAGTATTAATAACCAACATTGAGATCGCCTACTCTTCTTCATCACACCATCCTGATGATGAGTCCTGTTGTGGACCCGAAACATCGATATTTAAAATGATATATGCGGCTGTTCCGAATATTGATAACACTATAAAACCATGGTTTGTTTAGGAGGCCTTGCACATGGTTTAAAAACCATGTGCAAAGCCTCTTAAGCCATGTACAATAAAACCATGGGTTGTTTAGAATGCCTTGCACATGGTTTTAAAACCATGTGCAAGGCCAACATTTTTTTTGCGGATAATTCAATTTTGTGTTTTTTTCTTGACCCACATATTTTTTTACGGATAATTAAATTTTTACTTTTTTATTGTTTTGTTAGGTAGGAAGATTACAACATCTCCCCCATATTAGATTGTTTTTGTGGCCGGCATTTATTTTGGCCTATTAGAAAATTTATTTTTTATTAATAAAAATAACTTTACGAAAGTGATATTATTTTTTATTTTGTGTTACAAAATCTCTCCCATAATATTCACTATCACTATTATTTTTTTCTGACATGTTACAAACATTACATCACATTACAAGATCTCTCCAATAATATTCACTATGACTATTATTTTTTGCCGACATGTTACAAACGTTACATCACGTTACAAGATCTCTCCCATAATATTCAGTATCACTATTATTTTTTGTCGACATGTTACAAACGTTACTAACGTTACATCATGTTACAAGATCTTCCCCATACTGGGCTGTAGAGCGCCTCTCGGCGCAATCATCGACAACTTCACCGAATACATAAATATATATGTTTTTTCAGCCTATTATATTCTCATATTCTTTGAAAATACATTATTGGCATGTTCTATTTTTCAATTTGATACTTTTACTCTAGAACCTATCACTTAACATTTTTTACCTAAATTGTTTATGCAACCTATATGCTTACTCTTGAATACAACGAGAATTTCCTATTATGTTTATTTATTGAATTAACAACTTTCTTCTCTTATTTCTTAACAAATATTATATTTTTTTCATATATCCTTTTTCATACTAGATTTTCTTCTTCTATATTGTTGCTTTCTTACAATTATCAAGGTACAACCTGAAAAAAAATATTGATTCCATCAATATTATTTTCCAGGAACATTCTTAGTTACCAACATGCAATCAGTTAACATTTTATTTTTTTCTTCTACGTTATACCGATATACTTTGCAGTTAATACATATAGGAAATGTGTCGCTACCAGCAATCAAAGATCCTAAGTATTTAACAATTTTATGGTATTCTTGTAGGAATTATTCCAACTCGTGACAATGAACAAGACAATTCACGAATAATAGTTTTATATGCACAAAACAGAGATAAAAAAACAAGAGACAATGTCTTCTTTACAGAGCTGCTCGGCTACCTGTGGATATGTCTTTTCGAGATTCTCTTCTCGAACCTTCCAATAGACCTTCACTTCCACCATCTATACTAAATCCATTGAACACCTGCCTCGATGATGCACATCAACAATTTTGTAAAAAAATGGACCAAATGGATGATATGCATGTCTGTTCAATTTGCAAAGAATGTTACCCTAACATTGTAATGAAAAAGTTCCATGATGCACACACTTGCTCTCTCTATATTCTAGAATGAAAAGGACATCGCTTTTCATTCTAAAACAATATGGACCTAGGCATCTAACTACCTGTCCTTGCAGTACTTACACAAGTTGAATAAATGCTCATTAGTCATGTTAACCCAATCTTACAAGTTGCACATGCTCATGGTCGTCAATATAAATATTCTGGACATACTATTTGCTTCCCCCAATACATTTCCAATATTGCCAAATGCCTACGCCATTTAATATTAGAACTTGACATCCTTTTTGTTTGTAAATGAAACTCTACAAACAATCCATATGAACTTTTTGTTAGTCAAACATCGGTTCTTTCTTCTCTTCAATACAAAATGGCAAACGAGCCATACTACAAGGATGTACAGGTCACCCTAGTTTCATTAGCTTCACTGCCTCTTGTCTCAACAGACATTTCACCTTGGATTCCACATGTTAATAGCAATGCTACATTATCTCATCAGCAAATCTTGTCCTCTACAGTTCTACCACCAAATTCATTTGAACCCCATGAATTACAATCTTCCTCGTTTATTTCAACACAAACTAATGCTAGAACTGAGGTTGAAGAAATTAGACAGTTGTTACACATACTAAATATCCCACTACCACCTCCCATTTCTCGGCCCCCTATAGGCATTTCCTCTATCAATGAGCACAACACAGAAGGAATTGTTTCCACAGATTTTCCAACTTTATTCCCCACAAGTGAAACAATGCTTAAACAACCACGCATTAATGAGGTTGATATGCATGAATATGTACTTCACCTAATTCATTATCATGACAACAGATTTGGCCAAAATCCTTGGTTTCAGTACTACATATATAATGTAGTTATGTGTCATCAGAGTAATTCTACTGCCTCTTTTTTGTCAAAACTAATCTTGAATATACATTACCTCCGACAATACTTGATCTTGTTAGCCAATTGCAAGACATACCTAATTAGAAAATTTGTGAGCAGGTTGCAAGATTTGGATCTTCATTACGTTGAACACGCTCATACTAGAACAAAAGTAGGGCTGAACTGACAAATATGATCAATCAACAGGGTACACCAACTTTCTTCCTTACCCTTAGTGCAGCTGACACAAAATGGCCAGATTTGCATGTTCTAATGCATGCTGGACATTCTACCATTTTATCTCAAGACTGCCAATGGAAATTTCACAGCATCATATCATATCCAGATATTACATCACAATACATGCACAATATATTCAAAACATTCCTTGAAAAGGTGCTTGGAAAAGGTTTTCATATAACAGATTCTTGTTGCAGTTATTTTACCATCTCTTCGTTCTTATTTTTCTCTTCGTACTTTTCACTTTAGACATTTCATTTATAATATATTAATTTTCCTCCCATGTATGTATGAATGGAAGCATAGAGGATCCACACACATTCATGGTTTTATTTGGTTAGCAGATGCATCAAATATGGACACCTTAGATTGGGAAGATGTTCTTGCAGTTGAAGATGCAAAATGTTTTTTTGGCACATATGTTATAGCTGGGAATCCTATTGATTCCCACTTGTCAACATCTGGGTTACATCATTCTACTACAAATGATCCATTCCGTCTTGCATCACCATCCATATTTTCATCAAATTACTCAGTTGACTTTGAAGAACTTCTAAATTTTGTTCAACGACACACCAGATGTTCAAAATCAAATTTCCTTCACAAAAAAAAACATTTGTTCAATGTTGCTATGGTTTTCCATATGAGCTACAAGCTTCTTATTCATTATTCATTGACCCAAATGGACGTAAAACATACAATCCTGCAAGAAATTATTCCCTTATGAATATTCACAACCCTACCATGCTTTCAATATGGAGCGATAATGTTGATTTCCAACCTATTCTTTCTAGACATGCTGTCCTCAAATACATTTCAAGGTATGCATCAAAAGTAGAGCCAAAAGCAGAAATCTACCATGCAATTCCCTATTGCCTTGCACATGCAGCACCAAGTGACGACCCCATTCTTTATCCAATCAAACTATTTCTTGCGCAAACAGTTGTAGAACGAGACATTAGTGCACAAGAGACATGTCACATGCTGCAAAAAATCCCACTTGTACTTATAGCCATCACTTATTTTCACTGAATTCCAGTCAAAGTGTCCTCTGTTGTGTTTCTAATGGCACTAATAACACCCCTCCAACTCCTCCCTTCATATTTGCATACATGGAATTACCACTCTCTCTTGAACATCTAACCCTACTTGAAGCTGCTCATTCTTGGTCTTTCTCTCCTAATAAGAAAGAAAATTCATGGAAAAAAACTTGCATCATAATATTGTTAGAGTCTATCCACAATTCATTTCCATTCCTCCCTTTTGTTCTTCATATTTTGAACCATTTTGTTGGAGTGAACTTATTCTATACAAACCTTTTTGTTCCATCCCTCAAGATATTGTAACAAAAAATTCTAAAATTATTTCTCATTTGCATTAGATTAAAGGCACATATGTTGTCTTTCATGTTGAATGTGCATAAGAATAACCCTCTACATATCTATCCAATGATTCAAACTCCGATTCTATTACCTTTCCATTGTCCCATACCATGGATGAATGGGAACTTCTCTCTCAAATGTGACCAGGAAACAACATCCAAATTGATGACCTTGAAATGATTGGGCATCATGATTTTGAAAAAAATCACAATTGAAAAGATAGCAATATAACCACCCACTTGCATCAGACAACAACATCATTCATTGACCTCAATCTCTTGTCCACCCAACTACATGAAGACATCCTATCGTTTTCCAATTCACCTGATTCCTTGTCTCCCACACAACACACAGCCTTTGATGTTGTAATTTCTGATTTTAGAAATAGTACATCATCTCCATCACTCAAAATGGCGATTCAAGGTACTGCAAGCACCGAGAAATCTTACCTCATATCTTGCTTAAAATATGCACTGCAAACTACATATGAACAAAGTGCCTCCTCAGTTCTTCTCCTTGCTCCAACTGGTGTTGCTGCTTTTAACATACATGCATCTACAATACATTCTTCTCTTTGAATACCTATTGGTGAAATGAAACCCCTTGAAGGCCAATCCCTTTCAAATATTCAAGAATAACCTCGCCATATTCGCTATATTCTCATAGATGAAATGAGATTTATTGGACCAAAACTGTTGACTCAAATTGATGCACGCTTATGTCAATATTTCCCCTCAAATTGTACAATCCCATTTGGTGGTTGTTCCATAATCGTTGTTGGTGACTTCATACAATTGCCTCTTGTAAAGGAAATCCCCATGTATGTAGGCTCATTCGTTGGAACATCTCTCTGGTGTACATTTGATATTTTTATCGCGCTAGAAGCAATTTTTCGACAACAAGGAAATAACCCTTCTCAAACTTCCTTTCGAAAACTCTTGCTAAACCTAAGAAATGGAACACCAACTATTGAAGAATGGGAACTCCTAATGACAAGAACAAGCTCATTCCTTTCATATGTGAAAAATTGTTCTATTCAACAATCTATCCACTTATATCCCACTAGTACCTCTGTTGCACTGCACAATAAACACATGCTGAAACAACATGATATTTCAATTTCACATTGCTTTGCAGAACAAAGGAACAAACATGGCCACTGATCCATTGACGACAATCAGTTTCCATTAAAGGTCCCTCTTGCTATTGGTCAACAAGTCATGTTAACTGCTAATTTATGGGTTCAAGTAGGACTTGTTAATGACTAACTTGGAAAAGTTATTGACATTTTCTACAACTCCAATGAACAACCTCCTAGACTACCATCTTCTGTTGTTATTGAATTCCTCTATTACAAAGGACCTGTTGATGTATTTGTAACTTAAAAATGTATTCATCTATGTATCTTATGTATTGTAACCCAATGTTTATTTCAGGATGTATCTATTATGTAATTTAGTCATGTTGTCATGCCCTGATGTTTCGATCAGGAGAATCAATAATATAAACAAGTCATGTCAAGTCATAGAGGGTAGCCCTCCGATTGTGTAAGGGTTGAAGTCCCCGCAGTTCTGGGGCACTAGGGTTATTAGAATCTCCAAGTATAGGTCAGCCCTAGTAGGGTTTTAGTCATGTCAGGATTAGTATAAATAGAGAGTTGGGGTCTCTATTTAGTACACATCACTCACACACTCAATTGTAGCGCATAGTTGAGGAAGGAGAAGACACTGGGGCTAGACAAGAAGAAGATTACTGCTGTCGGGAGTGCATCTTACTGTTTTGGGGTTTTATATCTTGTTCTGATTCTATCTCTAAGGAATTTGTGGGGTTTTATCCATTTATGGTTTCCCCGATCAAAAACATTGTGTTCATTATCTCTTGTGTTTGATTGCTGTACTTGTTATTCTCTCAGTAAAGATCCTAACATAATGCTAGCTTAATGTTGAAAAACTAACATGGTATCGGAGCTAACCTAAGAAGAAGACACTGTGCAGCTGTAGGGACTAGGGCTTCCTAGTTTTTGGATCTTCCTCCATAGATTTTCAGCAAAATTAAGGTGGAACAACTCTCCTCCTTAGGGCGCATCTTTCTGTCGAAGCAGAATCCAATTATGAGGTTTTTCAGTTTTGGACCTATCATTGCTGTCGAAAATTAAGGATTTTTACAGAAAAGGAATTTTTCAGTGAGCCCAGGCTTGGATTGATCTCCTCCCCAAAATCGAAGTTAGGGACAAATTTCAAGGCATTTGGGTAGACAGAACTCCAGAAAAGAAAAACCCTAATTTGCTCTTGAACCAGCTCTGCAGGATTTCAGTTCAAGTTTCAAATCCGACATCTTGAACTTGGTAAGATCTAAAATATTATGTATTTCCATTTGAGGTTCTCATTTAAGATGTCTCATCATACCAAGCTTGATGAAAAGCTTGAGGGAGCTGAAAACTTCCGAGCCTGGAAGTATACGATCTCCTTGGTCCTGGAAGAAAATGAATTAGACTCTTACATTCATGAGGAGGTTCCAGTTCCAATGGGAGATGAGGCAAAGGCCTTACATAAGAAGAAGATGGTTATGGCAAATAGGATCATTTCTGATTCTATCAAGGATCACGTTATCCCACAGGTGTCCTCTCTCAAGACACCTAAAGCTATGTTTGACGCTCTAAACAAATTGTTTGAAGGAAAGAACATCAACCGGAAGATGACCCTGAGAAACCAACTGAAGAATGTGAAGATACAGAATGCATAAACCGTCCAGTCTTACTTCACAATATTTTCTCAAATCAAATACCAACTAGAAGCAGTTTATGAAGAAGTGGAAAATGCAGAGATTGTAATGACTACATCGAATGACCTTTTTAGGTCACGGGATTCTTTCATCCAAGGAATCTGTGCAAGGGAAGAAGTTAGTCAAGTTCAGTAGACTATGGGAAGAGTGCTCTCAAGAATAAGATCAGATAGCAGCTCAAGAAGAGAAGATGGAAATTGAATACCAAGCTCTTACAGTACACTCCAAGTCAAGCAAAAGAATACCTCATGGCTCTAGAGGTAAGCACTCTCATAGAGATAATACTAGAAGAGCTGTATCTAGGATCATATGCTAGTGATGAAGAAGGACACTATGCAAGGAATTGTCCTAACAAACAAAAGATAGTAAAGAAGAGCAACAAAAGAAGACATCATGCTCATGCTGCAGAGGATGATGAACCATCCAAAAAGAGATCCAAATATGAAAGTGAAGATTCTTCAAGCGAGGATGAATATGTTCTGATATCAGCTCTCACAGGTAACATTACTCATGGTAGTGATGATTATCTTATAGACAGTGGGGCTTCCAAACATATGACTGGATTCAAGGAATCCTTTGTAATACTGTCAGAACATGAATCACCTCACAAGGTAAAGCTAGGATATTACTACCAATATCCAATAAAAGGTAGTGGGGAATCTTCATATAAGTTAGACTCTAGAAAATCTCTAACAATGAACTCTGGAAAATCTCTAACAATGAAATAAGTATTGTTTGTGCCAGGACTCAAGAAGAACCTTCTCTCCATATCAGCATTAGATGTAAAAGGAATGCAAGTTGCATTCATAGATGGTCAAGTCATCATGTGGCCAAAAGGAAAGACTATTGATGATGCGGTAGTAATTGGAGAACAAGAAGGAGGATTATACAAATTGAAGGGCCATCTAGAACAAGCCTTGGTCCATGACACAGTAGAGCCAAGTGAACTTTGGCATAGAAGGCTTGCACATGTACATTACAGAGCACTACCTATTGCAAGCAAAGCTGTCAAAGGTCTTCCAAAAATTCAAGCAAAACATGATGGGCTTGGCAAAGGATGTGCGAGAGGAAAGAATACAAAGAAGACATTTCCAAAGAGTGAAAGCAAAGCAAAAGGAATCTTGGAAATCATCAACTCTGATGTATGTGGTCCTACGTCATCAAAATCTCTAAGCGGGTATGCATATTATGTTTCTTTTATTGATGATTTTTCTAGGAAGACATGGGTAATTTACTTCATGAAGAACAAAGATGAAGTATTCAGCAGGTTTAAAGAATTCAAAGCCTTGATCGAAAACCATGCTGAAAAGAAGATCAAGACCATTCAATCAGATAAAGGCGGAGAATTCACTTCAAATGAATTCAAAGAGCTATGCAAAGAATCAGGGATTAAGAGGGAGTTGTCCACTCCTTATAATCCACAACAGAATGGGGTTGTGGAACAGAAGAACAGAACCATCATGGAAGCCACAAAATCCATGCTTCATGATCAAGACCTTCCTATGCATCTTTGGGCAAAAGCTGTCAGAACAACAGTATATGTACAGAACCGTACTCCACATAGAGTACTCAAGAACAAGACTCCTGAAGAAGTCTTCTTCGGCAAGAAACTAGAAGTCAGCCATCTCAGATAATTCGGCTGTCATGTGTACATCCACATTCCAAAAGAGAAGAGGACTAAATTAGATCCTTCAGGAAAGAAGGGTATATTTGTGGGATACTCTGAAAGCTCGAAGGCTTACATAATATACTTTCTAGGATATAAGAAGATTGACATCAGCAGGGATGTGAAATTTGATGAAGACATAGCTTACAACAAATATAGAAAGAGACCTGCTGAAGAACCTGAAGAAGCAGAAGAAGATCAAGAATTTGAAGAACCACAAAGACCTATAGATCCACCTCTGGAGAATAATCCTCATAAGAGGAAACCTGCTTGGGTATGAGAAATTATCCAAGGTGTGGAAATATATGGGGCTCCAGAAGAGAATCACAAAGAAAGAAAGAGGACCAGATCCTGTTCCGGGTATGTAGCTTTACTATGTGATTTCATTGATAAAGAACCTTCCAGTTATGAACAAGAGATAGAATAGAAAGAATGGAAGGATGCTATGATCGAAGAGTACCAATCAATCATGAAGAATGATGTTTGGGATGTTGTCCCAAGACTAGAAAGGAAGTCAGTTGTAACTTCATAATGGATCTACAAGATCAAACATGCTACAGATGGTAGAATTGAAAAGTATAAGGCGAGATTTGTAGCTTGAGATTTCTCTCAGAAAGAGGGAATAGACTATGAAGAGAACTTTGCACCTTTATCCAGATATACTTCCATCAGATTAGTACTTGCTCTGGCTGCAGTGATGAAATGGAAGATACACCAGATGGATGTCAAGATTGCTTTCTTGAATGGTGTAGTGGAAGAGGAAGTGTATGTAGAATAGCCACTCGGTTTTGAGACACATGACAGGGAGTCTCATGTATGCAGATTGAAGAAATCCCTGTATGGTTTGAAACAGGCACCCAGGACATGGTACGGCAGAATTGATATATTTCTATCCAGTTTGGGCTTTACCAAGAGTAAAGCAGATTCCAACCTTTACTACAAGGTTGAAGATGGCAACCCAGTGATGCTTATACTATATGTAGATGATCTATTCATGACAAGAATGGATGGGTTGATTACTCATACGAAGAGAAATCTTTCTACCGAGTACGAGATAAAGGACTTGGGTATGATGCATTACTTTCTAGGTATGGAGGTGTGGCAGAGTGCGGATGGAATATTCCTTGGACAAGGGAAGTATGCAGTAGAGATCCTGAAGAGGTTTAGGATGATGGACTGCAAGAATATGGCCACACCTATGGCATCAAACATTAAGCTATTGAATGATGCTTCTTCAAAGTCGGTTGATGCTATGATGTATCGTCAGATGATTGGGTCATTAATGTACCTGATGAAAACGAGACCAGACATTTTCTTTGCTGTGAACGCCTTGAGCCAGTTCTTGACAGATTCGAGAAACGTTCACTTGATTGCTACAAAGCATGTTTCGAGGTACCTGAGGGGTACAATTGATTATGGGCTCAAGTACGAAGCGAATCAAAAGATCAACCTGGAGGGTTATGTTGATTCAGATTGGGTGGGCAGTGCCATCGATAGGAAGAGCACTTCAGGGTGTTGCCTCAGTATGGGATCAGGTGTGATCTCTTGGTTTAGTAGGAAGCAATCTTGTGTGGTACTGAGTACAGCTGAAGCAGAGTATGTCGCATCTTGTTCAACTAGTTGTGAGGCAGTATGGCTGAGGAAGCTACTGTATGATTTATTTGATCTCTAGATGGATGCTGCTTGTATACATTGTGACAACTAGAGTTGCATGAAGTTGTTAGAGAATCCAGTGTTCCATGACAAGTTGAAGCACATCGAGATCAAGTATCACTATATTAGGGATATGGTGCAGAGAGGAGCAATGAAGCTCCAGTAAGTTGTGACGGAGGAATAGATAGCTGATGTGATAAAGAAGCCATTAGCCAGAGTGAAGTTTGAGTACTTCAGGGAGAATATTGGTGTTCTCCAGATCGAGGTTTCCTCCAAGGGAAAGTGATGAGTCCCAAAGCCATTCTGATGAGCAGGTCAGATATAAGGGCTGATCCATTCTATCATGGTGAGAGGATTCATTTCCTTCCATGTCAGATATGAGTGCTAAAGATCCAAAGCCATTCTGGCGAGCAGGTCAGATGTAAGGGCTGAGCCATTCTGTCATGGTGAGAGGATTCAGCTCCTTCCATGTCAGATATGAGTGCTGGCCATTCTGTCGAGTAGGATAGATGTAAGGGAAACTACCACTCTCTGGGAGAGTGGAGGCACCTGGTCAGTTACCAGGTAGCTCAGTCTGGGACTGGGGCCCTTTTTGACGAGGGTGGAGTATTTGGTTCCTTCCAGGTCAGATGTGAGTGCATGCCATTCCATCATGGTGAGAGGATTACGTTCCTTGCATGGATGATGTAAGTGTAGGCCATTCCGTCATGGTGAGAGGATTAAGTTCCTTCCATGGTCGATGTAAGAGAGGGCCATTATTTCATGGTGAGAGGATTAAGTTCCTTACATGTCAGATGTAAGGGCAGGCCATTCTATCATGGTGAGAGGATTCAGTTCCTTCCATGACAGATGTGAGTGCGGGGCCTTTCTGATGTGATTGTAGTTTACTACATGATCAGATGTGAGTGCTGGGAATTCCTTTCTGATGAGTAGGTCAGATGTAAGTGTTGGGCATGCCGTTCTAATGAGTAGGTCAGTTGTAAGTGCTGGGAAAATACCTACCTGATGGCTAGGCCTACAACCAGCACGAAAGAAGGTTGGATCTATAGAACTTCCTATGACGAGATAGTACACACATGATGATGACCAGATGAGATCCAGATCGAGCTATGATCCAAATCCAGTTATGATGACTCTGAGAGATCCAGATCGAGTGATGATCTAGATCCAGCAGTGATGATCCAGATCGAGAGATGATCCAGATCCAGATCAAGAGATGATCTAGATCTAGATCTAGATCGAGTGATGATCCAGATCCAGTGATGTTGATCCAGATCCAGAGATGATCGAGATCCAGTGATGATGTCCCATGATGATCTAGATCGAGAGATGATCTAGATTCGAAGGATGAATATGACTTGAAGATGAAGATAACTTGAAGACTCAGAAGACTTGAGATGCAGATGACAAGATGATCCAGTTGATATAGAGAAGAAGACCAATGCTGAAAATTGTGTCGAAATAATACCTTCCTAGTTAAGAGGGAGTGTTGATGTATTTGTAACTTCGGAATGTATTCATCTATGTATCTTATGTATTGTAACCTAATGTTTATTCCGGGATGTATCTATTATGTAATTGAGTCATGTTGTCATGCTCTGATGTTTCCATCAGGATAATCAATAATATAAACAAGTCATGTCAAGTCATATAGGGTAACCCTCCGATTGTGTAAGGGTTAAAGTCCCCGCAGTTCCGGGGCACTAGGGTTATTAGACTCTCCAAGTAGAGGTTGGCCCTAGTAGGGTTTTAGTCATGTCAGGATTAGTATAAATAGAGAGTTGGGGTCTCTATTTAGTACACATCACTCACACACTCAAGTGTAGCTCATAGTTGAGGAAGGGGAAGACACTGGGGCTAGACAAGAAGAAGATTACTGCTGTCAGGAGTGCATCTTACTGTTTTGGGGTTTTACATCTTGTTCTGATTCTATCTCTGAGGAATTTGTGGGGTTTTCTCCATTTATGGTTTCCCCGATCAAAAACACTGTGTTCATTATCTCTTGTGTTTGATTTTTGTACTTGTTATTCTCTCAGTAAAGATCCTAACATAATGCTATCTTAATGTTGAAAGAATAACAAGACTGTTATGGGATTCTTTGAATCCTACTTATGTTCCAATATCTCCTATAACAAGGGGATCTCGTAGGCAACTACCACTTCGTATGGCATGGGGTTTAATAATTCATAAATCTCAAGGTATGGCCCTACCAAATGTTACAATAGATATTGGAAAAAATGATAGAAATGGACTCACATTCACTGCAATATCAAGAGTTACATCTCTTTCATGCCTTCGCATTTATCCAACTTTTTCTTTTTCCAGATAATCTTGAATGCAAGACAATCCATTTATCCAACGTAGGAAACAAGAGGAAAGCTTACTTGCCTCAAAGTCTTTAAAAGAAAATTGTGGTTGAAGCTTCTCATTGTTTTTCTATAAATGTACTGGTTTTTTTTATCACTTGTTAATGTAAGAAATCTACTTTTTTTGCAAGAAACATCCAAGAAATGGAGAAATAATTGACTTTTAGACTAAACTTTCTTAGGAAACTGAGACACTCACTATGAAAGTTATTAAGTAGGACAATTATTATATACTAGGAAATAATTAATGTATAAAATTTTTAGATCAACTCTTATTTCCTTAAATGAACTTTAAATAAAAAACAAAAACAAAAAATTCAAATTTCCAATTTCCAATCTATGAAACACAAACCCAATTTTCGAAATTAGACATTTGAAACTGCAAACTCAATTTTTTGTTTTTGTATCCATGATTTCCGATTTTCGATATTTTGGATATCAGACACCGCGGACTCAAGTTTTAGTTCAAATGATTTGCTCGCTTCCGGATTCTGATTCCTGATATTTTGGATATCAGAAACGGGAAACATATGTCCTTATTAAGTATTAATATTTGATTTATGTATCTATTTGNATTATTTTGTTATTTGGTATTTCATATATATATATATATATATATATATATATATGTTCGATAAATTGATAATTAATTTATCAAATACCGAATACAAGTTTCAAGCATTTTGAAATTGTGACTAATATTGCCTACAACTACAATGAAAAACCTCCTAGCTTACCATCTTTCAAAATAGTAAAAGATATACTTTTGTTTCAAGAAACCTCCAAGAAATTTTAAAACAGTTGCATTTTAGACTAAAATGTCTCAAGAACTAAGACACTCATTCTGAATGTTATTAAGTAGGAAATAATTATAGCTATCAAGAAATAATTAACATATAAAAAGTTTATATCAACTCTTATTTCCTTAAATGAACTTAAAATAAAAACCAAAAAAATATTTCGCATTTAAAATTTTTGATTTCCAAAACACGATACCCGATTTCTGATTTCCAAAACAAGGTACGTCAGAAAGGTTCAATTATGGAACCACAATTATTTTTCATGTCCACGATTTCTGATTTCCGATATTCTGGATGTCGGAAACTGTGATTCACGTTTTTGTTAAAATATTTTGCTTCCTTCCCGATTTTGATTCTTGATATTTCAAATATTGGAAACCGGAAACATAATTCATAATCAATTTATGAAATACTGAGTACAAGTTTCAAGCATTTTGACAATGTTTTAGCACGAGAGAGAAATGGTTCTCTCTTTGTTAATAATCCTAACAATTATATATCGTAGTCCTAGAATTTCATAACAGTATCATGGAATTCAAAATCTTTGTTTGAAATCTTACCTTTCAAATTCTTTCTATGTCAAATCTTGTAAACGAAAATTTTCGTGGCTGTAAAAAGAAAATTTGTTTAGAATGGTTAATATCTTTACATAGTAATGTCTACAACTCCAATGAACAACCTCCTAGCTTACTCTATATATTCATCAATTTTTTCAAAATAAAGTGGAAGTAAGACATCAAAATATATTTGATGCATATGCGATAACTTCAATAAGAAATAAGTGTCAGATGAATATACAATTAATTGAATGCATCGATCACAAGCAAATGAACTCCTAGATCCTATACATCGTTCAAAGTTAAACCTTTCTCGCCTCTTCCAAAGGGTTCTAACCCTTCATAGAACTGTAAAGTCATAATTTCTCTTCAAGAATTACAAATTATAATTTTGGAAATTCACGTAAGACAAACATGATTTATACATAATGACAATGTTCGACAAGCTAAAAAATAACAAAATGCTTCAATAATCAATATTTTCATAATACAAAAAAGGTATCAAACAACAGATGAAATAAAAAAATGTGAAATTGTTCGTTCCTTCATAATCCAAACTCTAAAGCACCAGTTACAAGTCAAAAAGTTGCATAAGCACAAACAATGTAGCAACATTAAATTATTTGTTTAGGCGCAAATAGATTTTGCATCTTTTCTCATATCTACAACTTCCTGCAATACACTTAGTTGTTGTTCTGGATTGGAATTGGCAACAATCTCATTCACCCATCCCATGTCACTATAGAAACTATAGCCCCTGCATCGACAGTAGGACTCTGAACTTATCTTCCCATCTCCTCCCATTCTAGACTTTGGTATCACCATGTTCACAATTTTTTCTTTGGAAGCCATGAGAGGGAAAATAATTACACTCACGAGTGCAGTTTTTGTGCATATAAAAACCATAAATGAGGTCCAAATGATATTTTCCTCAGTAGGAGGATCTATTTATTGACTAAATCTTACAAAATGTTATTATGAGTTTGGGATTTTCATGATGTAGTATATATCTATAATGATTTTTCATGATTAATGTGATCTGTATATAATTCCCTTATCGCTTGGAAGACATGAAAGGTCACTTAAACGAATTGAAATATTTTCATGTCATCATAGTGCCACCCATTTTTGCTATAAATTCATCATATTAGTCGAAGAAGTGGCTGTTACCCTGACTTGTTATCATCCTTAAGTTATCTCATAGTGTGCAGACTTGACCTTTTTCACCTCATAGATGGATTCTTATGATGGTATAAATATTTCCTTGTTGCTTAATCATTAAATATATGAAATATGTTACTTAATCATTAAGTGATCGTCATTATCACATGCTCCAAACAACAAAGCTTTCAAATCCATCATATTTCATATCTTGGATTCCCCTCCCATTTCGACCTTTCATATCACCATCTTGGAAATTTTTTCTTCGCCAGCCATGAGAGGGAAAATAATTACCATCACGAGTCCAATTTTTGTGCACATAAAAAACAAAAAATGAGGTCAAAATGATAGTTTCCGCAGTAGGACCCTATATTTATTAACTAAATCTTACAAAATGTTATTATGAGTTCATAATTTTCATGATGTAGTATATATCTATATATTGGGATTAATGTGGTATGTATACAATTCCCTCATCTCTTGGATGATGCTAAATATCACTCAAACGTACTAAAATATTTTAACGTCATCATAATTCCACCCCTTTCTTCTATAACATCATCATATTAAACACAGAAGTGACTGTCACTCTCGCTTGTTATCATAACCTCATTATAACACCACCCCTATCTACCATAACATCATCATATTAATTGTAGAAGTGACGCTCACGCTCACTTGTTATCACCCTCAAGTTATGTCATAGTGTATGAACTTTACATTTGTCACCCCATCGATACCTTCTTATGATGGTATTGATATTCCCTTGTTTTGAGTACCCCCGCTTCTATACCATACTACGCATAAACCCTATACTAATCTTATGTTGCTTAATAATTAAGTGATTGTCATTATCATGCGCTGCAAATAGCAAATCTTTCAAATACAATATATTTTAGTACCTTTAAGTGAACTTTTGCATACTCCAAGAGATAAGGGAATTATATACAAATCACATTAATCCCAAGTTATACATATATACTACATCATGAAAATCCCGAACTCATAATAAAATTTATAAGATTTAGTCAGTAAATAGAGCCTCCTACTGAGGAAAATATCATTTGCCCCTCATTTATGGTTTTTTATATACACAAAAAATGGACTCCTGAGCATCATTATTTCCCCTCTCATGGCTGCTGAATAAAAAATTCCCAACATGGTGATATCAAAGGCCGGAATGGGAGGAGATGGGAAGATAAGTTGGGAGTCATACTGCCAATGAAGGGGCTATAGAGGAAAGAAAGGGTAGCAAGTGTATTCTCAAGGCCTTGGGATATGGTAGTATGCTATATCCTTTCTAAGCTCCCTATTAAATAGGATATCAAATGCTCTGTTCTTTCTCACAGATGGAGATTTCTCTACACCCAAAGTCTTTTCACCTTTACGATGATTGCAAATTTAGCTACAAAAACATATGGAAATGGTTGCACCTTTACGATGGTTGCAAGTTTAGCTAGAAAAATGTATGGAAATGAGTGAGGATTGTAGCGCAGATGAATGTACAACACATCACCATGGACCATTACAATTTGGAATATGAAGAAATGAGCAATTTCACATTTTTTCATTTCATCTCTTGTTTACTACCTTATTTGTATTATGAAAATATCGATTATTGAGACATTTTCTTCATTTTTAGCTTGTCCAACATTGTCATTTTGTATAAAGCACTTTTGTCTAACATCAATGAGCAAAATTTCATTTTCATTTATCTTAAACCTTTTTTTCCAACAGTGTTGTCAAATATATAAATGTTGTTCTTCGTAGATTTACATATAATGATATTTTAGGAGTGAAGTTTTTAAATGAAATAATCCAATGTGATATTATACTATAATGGAAATAGGAATTCATGGAAACAGAAATCAAAACATATGGTGTGATTAGGAAAAAATTTGTATTCCTTTAATTGTGCTTCAAAAAGGTATTTCCGGATTCCGAAATATCGGATTCTGGATTCTTAATTTCTTTCTTGCCAACATCTTCTTTTCCCTTTGAATAAATCGCAAAGTGTAAATTCGAAATTGGAATTTACATGTTCGAATTTAACATTTACTGGTTTTCGACTTCAGGTTTCCTCACACGAAAATCCAAGCTTTAATGTTCTTCTTTGCAATTTTTTTTTTAACTTTCCGAAAAACAACATGAAAAATGCCCAATTTCGATATGGTTTTAATTCAAATATTTTTTATTCACATTTTCACCTTTTGCTGTGGAATTCAAAAAGATGAAACCACAAATCTAAACTTTTCGAGCCTTTCTATTTTCAAAGTTTTAGTTGTGCACTTTAATTTCAACTTTTCGCTGCTCTCTTAACATCTTTCTCTTATACATTACATGCTTATTAATTAGGAAATATACAAATATGCCAAATTGACGTGAATTGGAATACTTTTTTAAAGTGAAATTTTAATTTCTCATTTAAAAATGTTTAGCCTAAACAATATAAACACTTTCACAATTTCCATAAATTATAAGTTTAAAATTTTTTAAAAGAATTGTGTTTAAATTTATTTAAATCAGTGTGGGACACAACTCTTTATAGTATATATAGTTTTGAATATAGTAATGGTACTTAGCATCAATAAGAGATAATCTCCTTTAAAAAATATCAAACACATATTAATAAAATTAAAAAATAGAAATTATTACTATTTCTAAATGTCTAAAAAATATAATAGTAAGGAAATACTAATTTGTCTAATTTGTAAATACTATTTCTAAATTGAAAGCCCTAAACAGTATAAAATTCATTAGTTGTAAAAACCACATATGTAAATTAAATAAATACATATTTTCAATGTCAAACTTGTAATAGAAAATCACTATATAGTATTGTTTTCTATTTGCCACAAATGTTTATGGAGAGTATATCTTTTTTCCCAATTTCAACTTTCAGAAATTTTTTATTAAACAATGTTTTAAAATAAATGAAAAATAAATCGATTTAGTGATCTTCATGTCAGATCATCTTTAAACTTCATATTTTTTAACATAAATAATTGTTATTGGATCTTTAAATAAATTTCAGATACCCAAATCAAGCTATTCAAGTATAATATATATTTAAACTTTATGTTTATTAAGAGAAATGATATATTTAGATATATTAGATCATTAAACTTCATATTAACTTTTTTTGTAAGTCTACATTGCTATTAATCAACTATACAAAAAATTAGAGAATATCAAGAATTTTGCTCAAGTGAAAACAGTGGTCTAACAACCACCGCAATCTCTCAAAAGCAAAAAACTTGACAGTTATAGTGTAAAGATCATAAAAGCCATACATAAAATGAAGCTTGTTGCATAAGTAAAGTTTAAACAAAATTACAGAGATATTCAAAAGAGCCACAATAACCCATGTGATATATGGGGGGATACATACAAAACTACTATAAATGAATGTTTATGAAGAGACCTTGAAAAATAAAATCCAACATAAAGTTAGAGGTAAACAAAAGGAAGCGAAATAGACAAAAACAAAATAGGAACAAGCTCATGCGCTAGCACCACTAATAGTGACATCTGGGTCCTGCGTGTCCTCCATTTTCTCAACGATCAGACAAGGCCCAAAGAGTTCTTCATTTGAAGATGGTAGACTGGGCTTCGGTGCCAAGAAAAACACTTTTCCTGCATAAGCATCAAGTTTCTCCATTGAAGAATCTACTTTCCCCATAGAGGCATCATATTCACGAGCTCATTTGAGAAGCTGGTTAATCATAGTCAGAAATGCAATAGGCACTATAGATGCACCAGTGATGGTAGGGTCGTCATTATTTTAGTTGAAATTAATATTCCTAAAACTCAATCTTATAGTTGGTTATGATCTTCTGTCCAAACCATACCACTGTAACTAATTCCTTAACTAATCTTTGCTTTCCATTATCCATGATTAAAAAAATTCAAACAAGGCTATCTATAGGTATATTTTGAATAAGATTCTGAAGGCATAATCTAAAGTGATATCAAAACTAAAATAAAAATAAATAAAACAAAATCAAAACAATGATAATATAATTTACATGAAATCAATTGCAATTCTCTGCGAATATTCCATAGAGACACTGCCACTACCTCCATCAACCAAGGATTCAAATCCAAGATCTAATTTTTTCCACATGGCCATGACATTTCTGTGCGTTATGATGATATCTAATTCCGCTGCTATTGTTTAAATCTTACATCATCAACTACCCACTTGACAAGGTCGACATACAGAATAATACCAAGTTTACAGGCCAAATCTCTGCCAAATTTAGAGGCAGAGCGAAGAAAAAATAATGCACAATGAGTTTAAAATAATGATGGACTTAGCAGAGGAATAAGTTCTGCGAAAAGAATAGAAACAATCAAAATAAAACCTAAAAATCGAGGTTTTCCGGTTTTCGATATTCGAACATCGAAAATCAAAAATAGGAATTTCGACATTTCGTTATTTTAAAGTAGAAAAATTTCGAGATTTGAAATGTCACAAATCATATCTTGAGGAATACATATCATGTTCATTAATGGAAAACATAGGACATATGTTTTCTGCAATAATATCTTAATAAAAATAAAAATAGACATCAATATGCAAAACTCGAAATATAATGAGTGGTCAGACTACTATTTCTAAATGTCTAACAAAAATATTAGTAAAAATACAAACAAAACTAAATCAAACTGGGATAACTCATTTTCTAATAAAATAAAGTTATAAAATTACCCTATGAAGCAATACTAATTGAGAAATGAGTATTAGAAATCAATAACCGTTCACGAGTTGTAGTAAAATAGTTAAAATTATGGGTTGTTATATCCCATAATGGGGCAAATATTGTGTTCCATTGTCGGGTAGGATTGTCGGAAAATCAACATTGTGTTGCATTGTCGGACAGGTCTTATGTCAAATGTCCACTTAGAGAACATGATCAAATTCCCTCATGTTATAGCTTTTGCTGCGCATGATTGATTGATTGTTCTAACTACAAATGTATCGAACTTGCACACACCCTATGTTTCAATTTCTTATTTCCCAATTTCCCATTTCAGACATTTCGGATTCCACAAATCTTATGCTTTGCAATAAGGAAGATCCCATTTTACTATTTTTGATTGCCTGATTTCTATTTTTTGACAATTCCGATTTTGGAAATCCTATGTCCTATGTTTTCCAACAATATACACCCTATATTCCATATTTAAATTCCCCAATTTTTGATTTGCAACATTTTCGATCTCGGAAGTTTTGTCTTTCCAAATAAATAAATGAGGAAGTTCCTATTTCCAATTTTCGACCTCCGAGTACCGGAAACCAAAAAACTTTAGCTTTTTAAAAGTCATTTGGTGTTTAAAGTTTTATTTTATTTGTTTGTATTCTTTTTTCTTTTCCACAAATGTATATGGTAAATCTAGCCCTCCAGTTGGAGCCTGTATCTTATTTCCCAATTTCACCTTTCACAAAAATCTTATTAAACAATGTTTTCAAATAAATGAACAATAAATCCATTCTTTCATCTTGATATCGATTCATGTTTAAACTTCATATTTATTAACATAAATAATTGTCATTGGATATTTAAATAAATTTCATATACCCAAATCAGTCTATTCATGTATATTACATCTTTAACTTTAGGTTTATTAAGACAAATAATATATTTACATATATCAGATCTTTAAACTTCATATTATTTCTTTTTGTAAGTCTGTATTACTATTAATGAACTATACAAAATATTACAGAAAATCAAGAAATTTGGTCAAGTGAAAACAGTGGTTTAACAACCACCCTAATCCGTTAAAAGAAAAATACTCTAGAGTTGAAGTGTAAAGAGCATAAAAACTATAGAGAAAATGAACGTTGTTGCCGAAGTAAAGTTTAAACATAATTACAGAGATATTCAAAAGAGCCACAATAACCCATGTGATATATGGGGTTCTACATACAAAATTACTATGAAGAAATGTTTACGAAGGGACCTTGAAAACTAAAAACTAGCATAAACTTAGAAGTAAACAAAAGGAAGAAAAATAGAAAAAAATGAAATAGAAACAAGCTCATGAGTTAGCACCGCTGGTAGTGACAGTCAGATCCGGTGTGTCCTGTGTTTCCTTAATGATAGGAAAAGGCCCAAAGAGTTCCTCATGTGAGCATGGTAGACTATGCTTCAGCAGAAGAATAACTGCTTTCCCCATAGAAGCATTCACTTTCCCCACAGAAGCATCATATTCAAGAGCTCGTTTGGAAAGCTAGCTAATCATAGTCAAAATCGAAACAGGCACTGTAGATACAGCAGGTATGGTAGGATCCGAGTCGACATTCATTGAACCAGATGGAGCCATAGAGACACTATCACTACCTCCATCACCCAAGGAGTCAAATCCCATTTCTAATTTGTTCCAGATGGCCATCACATTTCTGTGGGTGATGAACATATCTAATTCAACCATTTTGGATGTAGCCTGTGAAATTGCCAACTTAGTATTATTCGATATGGATAGAATTTCCTCCATTAGGGACCCCATCATGTTCTTGATGATCCAATAGTTATTTTGGTTCCCCCCATCAATATTACAAGCAAGGTTCTCATTTACCAACCTTATTTCCCAATCATCTATTATGGACTAAACTTGTAGAGAAATAAAATTATTGTAACTGTCTACCTTTGTCACGCACACCCCTCGTTGCAGATGACTGGGACCACTCCCAGCATGATGAGACATGGCACACTGCTTGGACATAGTATGATGGTTCAAATGGAGAACAAAACCCAGCAATAGCATACATAATGGTTATGCAACAAAATCAGGGAAGAACAAGAGTGCCCTAAGTTCCAGTCAATCAAGAAAGAAATAGCTCAACAGAATGAGGGAGAAATATTTATCACCACTCTAAAACCAAGAGGAGGCCATTAATGGGGAAAAAATGTTGTTGTACCACTTCCAGTTCTTGACCAAGAAAAATTGCATTGTAACCACATAACGAAATAACCACCGGCTCAAATCATCCCTCACCTGAGTAGCGATGGTGTCCTCCATTGAAGCTTATACGTGCTGACAGAGCTTCATAGATAGGGACTAATTAATTCCCTCTCAGACAAAATGGAATGGGAGAAAGAGGATTAGTCGTACGAGCCATCGTGCAGATACAAACATTGTTATAAACTTGGAAAAGAAAGAAGTTACGCAAAAAATAATACTAATAGACACAATAAAATCCTATTTCACAATGTCTACTTAGTTGATCAACTCCATGCCACTTTCTTGGATCCCTGTCGAATCACGAGATATAATAACTGAAAAATTTAATCATGACCGTGTTGTACCTAAAGTCAGCAATGGAACCTGCTGTAGCAATGAACGCAACACTCTTCATGATAGACGTCACTACCGAATCAACTGTAATCCCAAGATTAAAACTAAACTCATGACCAAGTTGGCTAGCCTGTACAACAATACCCACTTTATTAATGTGTAATGACTGCAGGATA
The DNA here is from genome assembly GCA_001517045.1 of Pseudotsuga menziesii. Classification (NCBI taxonomy): domain Eukaryota; kingdom Viridiplantae; phylum Streptophyta; class Pinopsida; order Pinales; family Pinaceae; genus Pseudotsuga; species Pseudotsuga menziesii. The sequence goes on along the minus strand of LPNX010600966.1, from coordinate 17,797 downwards.
GAGGACAGAAACAAGTACAACATCAATCTACCACAATAGCCCTATTTGTTTTGTACTTGCCAATTTGACTCTCATCATTTGCATCCAGGGTTAAACTTCATATTTATTAATAGAAATAATTGTTATTATTCAATGTATAAACCTCATATACAATGCTCAGAAAAATATAAATCCAATACTGTATAAATTAAAATTATAATGTTTTAAAAATATTATATTTTAAATGACTTTTTAACTAATTTCTCCAAATAAAATAAAATCATATAATTTCCAACATATATAAACAAATTTAAAACACATTATATATATTATGAATATTTTTATTTTATAATATTTAATTTTGATTTTCGAAACACAATACCAAATTTCTGAAATTGGGTATAGAGAACCGAAAATTCCATTTTTTCTTATGGTAATTTGGGCTTTCGACGACTTGTGATTCCTGATAATTAGATCCAAAATATCAAAAATCCAAGAAATGAATAAATATTATAAATAAAAAACTGATCTTTCTGCTTTCTAATATCCGAAAGATCCAAAATCGAAAATTGTGAATCTAGCAAATAATTTCAACAAAAACCTTATTGTCCGATTTCCAATATCCAAAATGTCCAAAATTGAAAATCGTGGATACCCCAAATAACATTAACAAAAAGTGGAATTTACATTTTTCGAAATGTCAGAAATAGGAAATCGGGGAATAAGATATCGTAAATCAGAACATAGGGTCTTGCTTATTCGAAAACATAGTATTTCTCCTTTCCGTATTTCCACGCTTCGGGGCAAAAGTAAAAAATTGGAAATAGGAAATAACTGACTCCTAAGCAAGATGAGTAATAATTTCAAGATAAAACTATTACAAGAAAGAACAGATAAAAGAAAACAACCAATTAATGTGCAAACATGCAAATCAAAATTACTTTGAGCATAAACTGAAAAAGATTAAAAAAAAACTAACTCATGAATAAGATGAGTAATAATTTCAGGATAAAAGTATTACAGAATATAACAGATGAAAGAAAACAACCAAATAATGTGCAAACATGTAAATCAAAATTACTTCTGTCAACTTACTTTAGACCAACTTAACAAATAAAACTACAAAGAACATTATCCAAGTGTTAAAGATACACAAATTGAAAAAAACAATGTTTCTTAGACTTACACAATAAGTCCAAATTCACAATAGAAATTTCTTTCCCCAGCACAGCTGCATACGTAAATATTCCCAAATAACACAATGTCTATCTCTCTTTAAATAACATTAGAAACTTACAAGAAAATAAAATATTCCCAAAACTTGGAATTACAGAATGAAATAGTTTCTAGGTTTTCTCAAGGGCAGAACACCACCTAGAAAATAAATCCACAATGTCATCCACTTATTGAAAATGAGCATTCCTCAACTGAATTTCGTTCTTGCAAATTTGAGAGGAAATTTCCTCCCTTTTGATTTTTTTCCTTCTTTGATGAACAACTTTATCTGAGCTATTGAAGCATGGGGAGCTTCTATCCATTTCTTGATCTCTTGCACCATGAATTGACTGATTTTTTCGATCAACTCTTTAGTATCATAAAATTGATTCTCCCATTCTTCCAAATGAAGTTTAGGACAAGGTGCCTCACTAAGAGGATCCAAAACAGGTAAACTCAAATAGGTTAGCAAATTATTTGAAATAGATCACCTGTTTTCACAAACCTTTTGTCCTGCATTGACTACAACATCAACTGAATTGCACATAGCCTCCCATGTCTTAATGGCAACTTCATTTATTTTCAACTCTAACTTTTGTAAGATTTGCAAGCCATCAATTATTTCCTTAATATGCTTTTTCCAACCTCTTACTTTCTCTAAAGCAATGGATGCTTCTCTCATCTGATGATGGTGATCGTCAATAGTTTCAAAATACTTGATAAAATTGTCGTACAGGCCTTGCATCTCATCAAAGCAGCTATACAAATCTATCACATCTTGTTGAAATTGTTCTTGTATTTTATAGAGTACCTATTTAAAATCCTCAGGTATTAGATCGCGAAAAGAGGATCCTTTTGAGGGTAAATGGATATATTTCAGTTCTTGATTGATAAGAGCAATTTTCTTTGCTTGTTGTTGATTCACAACCTCTGCATTCTGAAGCTGGTGCTTGAATTCTTCAGCTTTGTTTTTCCATTCCTCTACTTTGTCTTCATGTTCTTATTTCAACTGGTCGATCTGTTGTTCATGCCTCTATTGTGCTTTTGCTAACTCCTATTTGGCCTTCTCCAATTCCTTCTTTTGTTCTCCAAGAGCCAAACTTACTTATGAAACTGATTGAAAATTAGCTCCAGCAAAAACTCCCATGGCAGCTGATGTCTCCACTATCCCTTGTTGCATATCACTTGTTTCTGATTTCCAAATGACCTGACCAAGGGAAGGCACATCTTTGGACAAGATTTCTCTGGCTCTATTGGCTCCCCTTTTAACCACAACTTTATCCTTTTTACTCCAATAATATTTGCCAAAGTATACCACTGCATCTTCTCCAAAATCTGCGATAACTTTTGATGATGAAATGCTTTGCTGGTGGATGGTAACCAATGGATCAGTTTGTGTTTGGTTTAAAGGAATGTCTATGTTTAGAGGGAGAATATTCATAGGAGAAGAAATATAGGTAAAGGTGAGTGATGGAAAAGAATCATATATAAGAAAATCTTCCTTTTGAGGAAGACTCATACAGGCAGAAGGAATATTGTCTTGAAAAATATAGGGAACTAGGGATGTAGTGATAGGATGAGATGGTGAAAAGGAAGAACCAGAACTATGAATAGGTGAGTTAATTGAAATTGTGGACATGCTAATAGTAGCTCTCACTATTGATGACAAATTTACCTTGGGAAAACAATTCTAGGAAGATGATGAACCTAACATACTAGAAAATATTTGGATATTGGGGATAAATGACACAAGGGTAGTCATAATAGCCTCAGGGTATTCTTCCATTTCTGTATCATGATTCTCAATTTGAGATGACGATAAATAAATTACCTTTTGTACAGAAGGTTCTTACACAAGTGTATCTAGGATCGAACATTCTTGGACAAGTCTCTCCTCTTTCTTTCCAATTGGGATCAAAGAAATGGGATTTTCTCTTGTTCGTGCTTCTGGAAGTTGATCCTGTTCAAAACCTCCTACAATATTCTATCTTTTAGAATCTAATTCGGTTAAATCTACTTGAGTTTGCATTTGAGACCCGACTTTTTCAAAATTTATTTTGAATTATTCCCCTTTCTCTAGCATATCTTCCATTATGGAAAGAGAGGGGCTCGATGGGCCTTCAAGCATTAGAGGAAATTTCAACTCAAAATGGGCCTTTTAACTCTAATTAAAATTACATGTCATCATGTGTTATCCAATGAAATTGATTTAAATTTGAAATACCGCATAGGTCTTAAAAACTTTTTTAATATACATTTGGGGATAGGTATCATAAAAAAAACTACTTATTTTGTTTGTATTTTCGATATATCTCCCCGTGTTTTTCCTCAAATTTAAATCAGGAGAGCTCGTTGGATGCAGAATTAAATTTTGCATCCAATGAGCTCTTCCGATCGAAATTTGAATAAAAACAAGGGGATATATGTTGAAAATACAAACAAAAAAGTAGTTTTTGTCTTTTCTTCCTCCAAAATTAATAAATATTATTTTATTATTTTAACTATTATTTTAATTTTTTTAGGAGGTGAATTTTGAGTTGAAATTTCCTCTAATGAACACCTTTTCCCTTGTCCTTAGGATGAGTAGCAACAACAACAACAAACCTTGCTGCATGTTCTCTCGCTTCTTCTTCTCCCTTATCCTTCTCAAGATCTTGTTTTATTTCGAGTTTATCTCCTCTTTCTCGCAGAGTTCTTCTCTTAAGATCCCTTTGAAACTTGTACAAATGGGATATTATCTCTAGATCATTGATTTTACCAATCACCAACTAAAAATTGGTAGTTGATCGAAACATGGAATCATCGGGCTCATTTTCATGAACGTATTGAAATTTGACATTCTCATGAGCAAATAGATTAGCCAAATATGCCACTGGGTCATGCATTCTTTTGGGTGCCTTCCCCAATATCATAACAAAAATATCCTTTCCCAACAAGGATGCATGAACAAGATTCTGTACCGTAAGATTGCCAAGATTCACAGGAAAATTGGGACATGCCTTCTTCTTATGTTTGGTCAATTGGAGAAAGTGCCATCAATCACAGTCTGATAGGAAAATTCTTGAAGCACCATTCGGTATGGAAATATTATAGGAAGAAAGTGCACTATATTGCTTCCACAAATCCTTATGTAAGATAAATATTCTCCTACATACCAGTTGTGATACACTGAAATGAGTTCCCTATATTTTTTAGAGAATGCAGGCGCATCAAATTTGAAAAATTTGTAGTACATTGATGAAAGAAACAGGGCATAGAACTCATAGACATGAGGTATGAAATTGTCATCCCACATATCAATGTAATATATATGAACAGGTGGACATTTCTCACTCCAATTCCAATTTTGGGCCGGGAAACAAGAACACGCACAGAATTCCTCCATAAAGAACCGGGACATTTAGAAAGATGGTTTCCGGCTGGCCGGGGTTCTCTGATATTTTTCAATTTCCTGCTGCAAATTGCAAAACAAAATTTGTGCCCAGTTGAAGGAATCACCTATAAGCAGAACATGGTTCTCCATTGGGACCCATTTCGCTTTGAATGAGGAATAGTTAGGTAAGCCAAAATACCTGCAAAACATGGCGTCCAGCAACGAGAAAGGCTCTCTAAAACAAGAGACTGGATATGCCGAAAGTGAAAGGGGAATCACTAGTGTTGGGTCCTCTAGCCAAGATTTCACCACTTGTTCGTAATTGAATTTGGCGAGGGTTTCGTCGAAAAATTTCACCGAGAAAAGCTGTTGGGGGTTTCCAAAGAATAATCCCTAGCAAACACATATGTATGAAATGAAGCAATAGAGACATTCTCAATATCATGAAACATTCATTGGTTAAGGTCGACATGGTCAAATTCCCACTTAACAGGGTCTGTGTAAGGCATAAAAGGAGGTCTCACCGCAAGAAAATGGAGATGAGAATTGCGTATATGCATGTAGAAAGGTTGGTCATGAGAAATAGAGGAAAAATCATCATTGTCAAAAATAGCATAAATTCTGAACCAATTCACATATCAGGTGTCAAACAAATACCCATTGGTGTCAGTGAAAACACTGGCATTCAGATCTTTGATTTTATTCTCTTGAAGAATCGTTTTAGATATGGTATTCCTCGTCATAGTAGATACCTTCTCTGATTTATTTTTAGAAACCATGTCTAAAAATGACGAGAGTTTAAATTTACCAAGAAAAACGGTTAGGGAGTGAAAACTTATATGTTAACTCATGAGTCTAGGTGATGGGACACACAGGAAATGCATATTTAAAAAACCCTAAGCAGAGTGAAAAATCATAAGTTCGATTCTTTAAAAACCAAACTAAAACGGTCAAAACAATCTATGCCGTAAATTTCGTATGGATCAACGGACAAGATCAAACCGGCAGCATAGGATATAAAATTTGAAAATATTTATTTTTCATGGTTTCAAACATCCAATTTGTGAAATTGAGAACCAAAGATTGGGAAACAAACATTCGATTGCAAAATATGTGATGTTTCCAATTTCTGAGATCTGAAATTTCGTAAATCGCAAGTTGGGAAAGCAGACACAATTATTAAGTAAAAATGACAATGTTGGTTTCCAAGATCCAAAGTATTGGAAATCATAAATCGGGAAACACATTTTCCAGTTTCCATTTTTCGATTTCTGGAAACTGAAAAAGAATATTTTTGACTTCCGCAATCCAAAATCGCAAACTACCAATATCATAAAAACCTTGAAACACGAATATCCAAAATTGAATTTCGATAGAAAAGGAACATTTCCTTTTGGAAACCCAAAATCATAATCAACAAAGATAGGTTAAAAAACTATTTAAAATTTATTTCGAAAGTCAATAAATCCAAACAAAAAGATTTATTAATAAAATTTATCATTAAAATGAGATAAAACCTCAGTAGTAGACATTAAAATGTAATTACCAGTCTCCCAAGGCAAGTCACAAAGGTTCAATTGCAGAAAGACACAATATTTTCCCCCTCTTCGCCTTCCTTTGCACCTCTACAAGCCTAGTGTTTACGTGGTCCAATGGCCACTTGACAGGGTTCGTGTAAGGCATAAATGGGGGTATGCAAGCAACACAATGGACTGAGAATTGCGTATCTAAAAACGACGTGAGTTCAAATTTACCAGAAAAAAATGATCAAAGGGTGAAAAATTAGAGGTGGAAATGATCAGAAAGTCACAACTACGAGCACTGGGACACAGAAAATATCCATTGTTAAAAAACCCTCAGCAGAGTGAAAAATCCTATGTAACAAATGTAAAAATTAATCGTAAATTTGAATATTAAGAAACCCAACTCCAACATCCAAAAGACTCTAGACTGTATATATCATATGAATAAATGAAAATTGACAAAATTTACTTTTTATTTTCAGGAATTGACACTCCGCAAAGAAACATTCAGTCCAAAAAAGTGTGGTATTTCTGGTTTCCAATACCAAGATTATCGGAAATCGAGAATCAAGAAACTAGACAAATCTAGTTTTCGACATCCTATGTATCGAATTTCGGAAATTGCAAAAGAAACTTACAAACTTATCTAAAGTGAAACTTTCGATTTTCGATACTCGAAAATCGGGAAAGTAGATACAGTCGGAAGTCGGAATTCTACTTTCTGTCAGGATTAATTTCCGATTTCTGATACTCGGAAATCAGGAAAGTAGATACAGTCGGAAAGTAGATAGCTCCAAAAAATGCAATTTCGCTTCCCAATTTCAGAAATCGAAAATTACAATTAAGAAAGACGTGTTGGAAAGCAAGTTAAAATTTATTATGAAAGTCAATAAATCCAAAGATAAAATATCATTAAGGAAATTTTATTTAGTCAAAAATTTCTTGAGATAAAATTTCAAATATGAGTATTAATTTCCGGTCTCCCAAGATAGGTCACAATGGTTGGGTTGTGAAAAGACACAATATTTTTACCCTCTCAACATTTTTTTGCACCTCTCAATGCAAATGCTAGCTATATTCAAAGCATCTTTAAAATTGTTTTTACGTTTTGGACTATTAAAAATATAAAAAAATTCATAAATCACTTTAAACAACTCATCTACTTACATTCATTGATAGCTAACGACATCTGTCATGATATGAAATTAAATGCAATCAAGTTTTTGTTGCTAAAGAGTTACTTATGGATGGGTGTGGTCAATTAAGTTTCATGGATTCAATGTCAAAAGCTAATTCTAGCCACTGGGGCCTTATGGATTTATATGGATCCTTATCATCAGCATTCTCTCTTTTGACGAACAGAATATATACTGTTTTTTTATACATGCTTATTTTATATGTGGTTGATATATTTATGTATAGGATTTAATGTCAATTAAACAATATGGTTCCCAATTTAATACACGTCTATAAAAAAAAAACTATTTCTATCGTTAATATTTTCAACAGTTCTATTCCATCTCCAAGTCATCATCAATTCCAGCTACAGTTTTTAATTGAGGTAGTGAGACCCACAAAGCCCATGCTGTGGAAGAGCCAAGTCCCTACTAATTACTAGATCTTTCGTCAATTTTGTTTAATTTTCTTGTAAATAGGTTGTAAAAGAACACCATTTCTCTTTAATTAAAAAAAATATAATAGTTTTCTTGGTGATGATTGTGTTTAAGTTAATGGAGAATATGTTTCTTTAAGATTAAAACTAATAAAAATAAAATTAACAATGGTTTTAAACTAAGAATATTGAAAATAAAATAAGCAAATAAATAAAAACAAAGTAGATGTGATATATTGAAGATTTAATTATAAAAAGATATATATATTTTTTCCATAAAATATTAGGGAGAAAACAAAAAACACAAAATTGAAGTCAATTTGAATCTTTTTAGTAATGTATAAACATAAAGATATATGAAATAATGTTTATTTTTTAATGTGTAGTACAAGTTAATCTTAAAGTAATTAAGAAGGTATATCATCCTTTAGATTGATATAATCATCAGAAACCAAATAATTTAAAGGATATAAAGTCATGCATATGTGCTTATTAAATCGTGACGTTTAAATTTACATATTGAGGAGCCAAATTTGAACATAATAATATTTGTATTTTTTATACCTGCCTCCGGCTGGTATATTGCAATCGTTCGATTTCAAACTGCGTTGACTTTGAGTATTACTTGGTGTTTTTTGACGCTGCTTTAAAAAATCAAACCTGTTTTCCAAAGTTTGACTTAGGCGTTTGCAAAATATTTGTTTTAATTTTGTTAAAAATCTATTTTTCTAAACCGCTGATTGGTTGATAGGGGATGATGTCAACATTGGGGTTTGGTATCTGGATTTGAGTCGACATGTGGCAAGATGACATTATAATATAAAATTAAAAAAATAAAATTTATATCCCATCCATTGCCACGTGTTCATTCTCAAGGTCCACGCGTTCATCAGGGATTTGTACATGCAGAATTTGCAGCTTGAGCTTTTGGTTGTCTCTGCTTCGGATGAGTTTCTTGATGGTCCAATCGAATGCATTTTTGCTGCTGATGGAAGGATGAGGGTACCCCTTCAGAGAGGACTGGTTCACGCCCATCAGTATACGAGTTGGACCTTCCTGCCCTCCTTCCATTCTATTCTATTCTATTCTCTCTGAAATTTCCTGCGCCTGACCTCCTTCGCAAATATTACTCCACTTCAATCGTGCTAAAGACATATTCAAAATACACTGAGCAGTGTAGTTATATAGCTATAGACACTTCGAAGTTTCGAATCAATGAGAAGTCCCATTCGTGCAGGATTTCCTTGCCATTTGCCATAGGTCCTTTGCCTGGGATGACGCATCACACTCTTCGATTTTGCGCGTTGGAGTTGCATCAGCCAGCCCCGAAACGGCTGGAGAGAGGAAACCATAATTTAACGTAT
>LPNX010600944.1:86929-127212 GCA_001517045.1 Pseudotsuga menziesii | reverse complement strand
GGCAATTGGATCCCGAAAAATTCTACACGTTTTCTTTCATCACAAATTTGGCTGAGCAACGACTTGATATATATAGACAACTCACATGCTTTGCAACACGGTACTCTCTGCCTGCACCGACTGCTTTATTATATGATTCTCATTCTGAAGCTGAAGACGTCATATTATTCTGATTCTGATGGCAAGTTACATGTTTTTATTTGATTGAAAAACAAAGTTTACCATTTTTCATTAACATTATTTTGAAAAATCAATTTGGTGAAGTTATTTCTTTTCATTTTTATTTATTTATAATATATGAAAGATACTTTATGGAGGTCAATTAAAACTGACTTTTATCTGGTCTTTTTTAGGTGTTATAAATGTAAAAAAAAATGTTGAGTTATATGTTTTTTTAAATCTTAGGTTTTAAAAATCTAAGTTGTTAATATACTGACTAAAACATAACCATAGTTGCACGAAGCACTTCTTGTTGAAAAGCAAGTATAAGCATATAATTAAGGAGACATTGGAAAACCAAGTATAAGGAGGCATTGGAAGCACTTGTTGTTGAAAACCAAGTATAAGCATATAAGAAGTTGTGTATCTTTTCTTTTGCAAATGGCTTAGTTTTGTCTCAGTTTTATTTTCGGATCGGACTGTGTAATATGTTGTTTGTCTATAAACTCTTTTGTACTTGTTTTAGTATAGTTGATTTTGTATATGTTTTTAATGAATGCCAGAATCAATCACAAGGATTTAATTACCCAGTTTTTGGTCTTTTTTATTTGCTAGGAGCTAGAAACCATTGTTGGGATTTGGGATATTCTAAGATTATGGTTGTTTGAATTTTTAAAAAACTTTTCATAATCATTGGATTTGCTACATAATTCATGTATAAAAATTACAGATTATTATTGGTTGTTGAATTTAAATGTTGCACGTACCAGATGCTATGTCTGGTCATTACGACAGGTAGGATCTATAACAAGTTGGTCTAATTCCATGTCCTCTAACACCAGCTTCAGTAGCACCGCACAAGTTAGAAGTCTTGCGAATAGTGTTGCCATATTTCATGCAGCTCTTACAAAGAATGATGTTTTTTTGTGTTGCTCATAAGGTATGGTACTGCAAACATTACTGTAAAAACTATGAAAAGTTCCATCTAGAGCTAGAAGCAGTCGATCCAACAACACCACCAAAATCATAGGCATACACAAAGCTCTCTGAGATTTCCATAAAGCTAGCATTTGAAAGAGAAAACCATAAATCCAAAAGGATAAGCAAAGGCTACAACACCTAAGGTAGCAACAACACCTAAGGTAGCAACAGTTTATTCTGATTCTGTATTGGCGTCCATTGTCAAACCTTGCCATATCAAAGTCTTTATTGGAGAAACTGAACAGTTGTTGGAGAAATTAGAGGAAAGAGTATTGAAGTCGGGTGTATGCCGCATAACAGAGATGAATTTTATGACTTTTGTCTGAGAAGCAATGGCATAGAGATCAACCACAACGGCAATAGAACAACCATAACAATAACAGTGGCTGTGGCCCAAGCGGTGACTCTTGGTTCAATAACATTGGCGATGGCCAAAGCGGTGACTCTGGGTTATTAGGTGGTGCATTAAATGAACATTATTAGAGAGGACATCAGCTATGATGCATTAAAGTAAGCTCAGAGGACAAAGAAAACTCATTGGGATGAGTGGAGTGTGCCAAGGTTTTTAAAAACTCATTAAAATAACTGTCTGGAAGATTTTCTCCCTGTTTTTAGTTGGTTTTTACTTGAAATTTTGATATATACAGAATTTTTAAAAAGTGCAATAATATTACAAGATCTTACAAAGTGTGGGTGCTTGAGGTTTTGGTGTCATATGATTTCATTTCTACACTTAAATAACCCAACAAACAGTCACGTTATAAAAATCTATAATTATAATTATAGATTTTTATGATTTTATTTAATTTTAATAATTACAATTTATTAAGTTTTGGTTAATCGGTTTTATGCTAAAATAAATTTCAATTTAAAGTAAAGTCAAAATATTGTATATAATTATTAAAAAATCAAAATATTATATATAATTATTAAAAAAAAGTTTAAAGGCATATAATTACTCGTTAATAATTATATGCAGTACACATTGATAACATATAATTAATAATTGCATACCATGTATATAAGTTTTAGCTTTAAAAATAACATATAATTAACAAGGTTGCATCGAAACGCATACTTGCTGATGTTGGATTTATAGTTAAAAGCTTCACTTTGTCGAGCGAGTTGATATTTATGGATTTGACGTTTTCAATCTGGATGTTGCTGATTTAAATGTTGCATATAGTTTGGCTTGTGTTCAATTTGAATTTCTTACATATTCATTATTCATATTAAAATGCTCAAATATAAACGAAGTATTGGAGGATTGTGGATCTATGGAAGCAGCCATAAGCTATTCAATAGTCCTTATGGATAACGTGACAACATTTTTTTTTTGTAAGCAGCAGCATTAGAACTTCAAATTAATACGGATAAAAAGGAGTAAAGAGCATCAAAATATGGCTACGAGGGTATTAAACTATGAGGCCACCCGTTCTTTCTGTCAAAAAAACTAGATGTAGGTTTCTTTGAAAAAAAGAAAGGCATGCTCATCCCAGAGTTGTACACTTGGAATGACATATTACAAATTAGAAACTAACTATGGACAGACATGAAAATAACATAATTTAAAAATAGAGAGAACTAGAAAACTTGTGTGTCGCAAAAGGCACCGGGGATGGTGGTGGAGCGCCTAGGGTGTAGCATCTTTAGCATGGAATTATGGCATCTCTTCCAGGATCGGGAAAGGTCCATACTTGTCCTCATGATTCAGCCGAGCAGCAGGTTGCAATTCCTGAAGCAGTTGAGCAGTAATGACATTGTTTGGAGCTTCGCAGCCACGCTTTACAAGTGTCGTGAATTCGGTGTTCTCCATGTGCTTCTGCAATAGAACATTGTTTCTACCAGCAGCTACAGAGGCCTCACAACCCTTCCCCCACTGGTCCTTGTCGCCACCACCTTCTGCTTTATCTTCACTGTGAAAAACAGTATAGTTCCACCAGTTAAAATTATCCTCCAGGGTGCTCAGCTGTGCATCAGTTTGGATGAGAAAGGTGTGCATGCTCTGCGCCATATCCCTGGCGGCATTCCATTTGGTCATTAGGTCCTCCATCAACATGGCCATCATATTCTTAATCATCTAGTAGTGGTTTATTTTGCCACTATTTCTTCCCAAAGCTAAATGCTCATAAACCACCTTGGATTCCCAGTCATCAATCATACATCTAACATGCATGGAGACCTGCGACACATACCCGTCAGTAACATCCAGGTTAACCTTACGGTGTCCACCTCCAGATCCTGCACTGCCTCTTCGCGGAGTACCATGTTGCCTTGGCATTTTCGCCTTCCAGTTTGCAGGTGGAATGTCAGAGGAAGAAACGGTGAGTAGAAGAAGGAAGACGATCCAACCGAGAAATGGAGGTTAGTAGGCTTCATGGTGAGATATATTGGCTTCGTGGGACGATGAGAAAACATGTGTGGGAATTTAATCTTTTGCGTTAAGGCCAAGACCCGATTGGACATCTCAACTGCTTGTGGGGTTGGCATGCAGTTGAGCATTTAAGTCTACCCTGTCGACATTCGCATTGTTTTCTGCGTCGAAGCCACGCGTCGTGGGTGATAGGTGGCCCATGTGATATCCACGTGTGTCACCCGCATCCGAGGTTGGCATGTCTTGGCTGGAAATATGTTGACAATCCCTAAGCAAAGCCTTCGAGTCAAGAGAATTGAGATTTCCAGAATTTAGAGCGGAGTTACACCAAACACACTCGTTGGCAAGCCGGTCAGCCATCGGAATTGGCTTTTCTTCTTACATGATGGAAGGTGATGGCCTTGCTTTTTTTAAGAATTTCATCTAATTGGCTTATACCAGACTCCATTCGCCAGCTAGGTGTGATTTTCTCCTTATGTGCTCTATTCTGCAAACGAGTGGCTAGGGAGAGGATTATTTGAGAATCTCCTTCAGCAATTAGAGGGAGGAGATTCAGGTTCAAGGCTATACAAATTCCTTCTATTAGCCCGGATAATTCAGCTGCATTATTGTTGTCATGTCCCATGTAGCCCCAGTAAACATGTTGTATACTCCTTGTGCAGTCCCATATAGCTCCACCAAAACCTGCTTCACCGGGATTTCCTTTGGATGCACCATAAAAATTAAGTTTGTAGAATCACTCCGACGATGTCTTCCATTTCTCAAGACTAGAAATTTGCGTTTTGGAGGGTCGGCTTTGGTGAGTCAAAGCATTTGGATCAACACCCCTAACAAATAGAATGTCTCATTCAGATTGAACATTAGGGTAGTCACTATCATTCCAGTTACCAATCATGAGAGTTTCTTGAATATTTTTTTGTATGCCGGCCCATAACTCCTCAGCATTGCTGTGTTTCCCTTAGAAGATGCAGTTGTTTCTTTCCTTTTAGATATTCCATACTACAAATCCTGGAATGAGCTCCCAAATTCTGTTGAGGAGCATTCTTTGATAAGGATGCTTACTCCACATTTGGAGAGTTTTGATCATGTCACCTTTGAATCTCTTTGATGTTTTGCATTTCTCCTCCACAAAGTTCAAGATAGTGTTCATCAATGCACAAGAGTCCAAGAGTTGGTCAATGGTTTCAGAATGTTCTCCACATGCAACACAAAAGGAGGTACCATCGAATCCTTTCTTGACGAAGTTATCCCAGGTTAAGATCTTACAATGAGTAAGTATCCAAAGGAACGTATAGATTTTGGGCCAAAATTTGGATGCCTAGATTCTCATCCGGAGGGGGTCGGGAAACTCCATTTGTCCTTCAATTTGCAATGAGTATGATTCTTTAATGGTAGTGAAGGTTCCTTTTGTTTTGTGTCCCAATCTGACGATGTTGTCTCCCTCATGTACTTTGATACGTCTCTTCTGAAGTTCCTAAGAAATGACTTCTAGAGATGCGTCATCTTTCGGCAGCCCCCACAAGGTGGGTTCTTTCCATATGCGAAAATGGTCATGAGTAGTGTCCTTCCAAAATTCGTTGACCATTTTACTGTCAGGCCTCTACATGATGTTCTGCAGCTCTTGCGAATTAAAGAGGTCTAATAATTTAGGTAAATATTTCCAAGAATCATGCCAGAAATTGGTGTGGGATCTATTTCTAATTTCCCAGAAGTTGTGTTGTTGAAGTAAGGCACGTTAGAAATTGGTTTCTCTCCATATCAATGATCCTCATAGGTCCAGGTCATAGCGAACCAGAGTGGACATGGTCCAGTCCGATGCATATTTTTTGTTCTAAAATAGCGTCCAAGGGGTGGTATTTTTCACTATCCAATTCCACCAGATTTTGGCAGAGAGGATCTCATTGTTTATCGAAGGATTTGGAAAGGTCAAGTTTGATAAGCATTCTGGGATTTTTCATGATTTTCAAGGAGTGGGTGACCTCGTGGGCTAGGATGATTCCATCCAGGATTTGTATTCCTTCAACGTAGGTTGTTTGCTCAGGTGAAATGAGAAAATGTAGGAGGGTTTTTATTCTGTTGGAAATCACTTTGGTGATGATCTTATAAACCACATTACACAAAGAGATGGATCGGAACCGTACCAGGAGTTGCAGCCCCTATCTCTTTTGGAATTAGAGTGAGGAATGTCACATTGAGAGCATGTAGTACCCAAAATTTTTGGCGTGATTCTTTAACCAACTCCAAGACTTTGATCTTTATCAGGTCCCAGCATTGATGAAAGAAGTTAATGGTGAAACCATCCGATCCAAGAGCCGTATCATCTGTTATCTAATTAAAAGCAATCTCGACTTCCTGTAAAGATATGATCTTCATCAGTGCAACATTATTGTATGGGGTGAGGACTTTAGGAATATGATTTGTAACTTCTTGATGTCTTGTGCTCTAGATGGGACAGGTTTAGTTAGCAGGTCTTGGAAATAGTGAATGAGTTCCTGCTTGATTTCATCCCGTGTTTCCAGCATGAAACCTTCCTCAGTTTTGAGCTTGGAAATGTGATTGTGGCTAAGATGTTGAATGACTTAGTGATGGAAGAAGGATGTATTACTTTCCCCTTTTTTAAGCCAACCAATCCCGGACTTTTTCTTTTGGAACATTTCCTCATGTTTGCATCTATTGTCAAGCTATGTCAGGATTTCTTTTCCCTTGAGTTTGTTGTCCACGGTTTGTCCCTCTTCCATGATGGTTATCTGAATTTTTTCTAACTCTTTTTCTAGATCACTCTTTTCTTTGGAAATATTCCCAAGGGTGTTGTGGTTCCAGCTTTTAAGCTTGCTCTTGAGCACTTTGAGCTTTCTCTCCATTACTGCCATCTTGGAATGGCCCAAGGCGTTCATATTCTCCCACCAGTTATGATTAGAGTCCTAGATGGTCAGGTGGTGGAGCCAAAAAATTTCAAAGCAAAAGGGCCTGAATTTATGGGCTTTTGAGGTCTTCCACATATAGGAAATGGGCCAAGAAACATAGGACTCTCTATTCCCACAAAACCCCTCACTTTCCAAAATATCTTTTGAAAACTTTAAACCCTTCCCTAAAGGGGTTTCCAACCCCTCCTCTATTTCATCACTAGAAGCACTTTCAATAGACAAAACCTCTTACTCTTCCAACTGATTTGAAATGGGAAATTTTTTACCTTGCTTCACAACAAAATCCTTTTCTGCAGACTTAATGAACCAGAGTTCACATGTTGTTAAATCCTCATAAGGTTTGGTGTTCGCTGTAGGAAACACACCAGAAGAGTGGTCGCCATAGACCTTTCTAGGGGAATTAATTTAGAAGATGGATTGGGAGGAACCCTTTCTCCGT
Source organism: Pseudotsuga menziesii (assembly GCA_001517045.1). Classification (NCBI taxonomy): domain Eukaryota; kingdom Viridiplantae; phylum Streptophyta; class Pinopsida; order Pinales; family Pinaceae; genus Pseudotsuga; species Pseudotsuga menziesii. The sequence continues at coordinate 120,335 of LPNX010600944.1, read as the reverse complement.
ATGTCGACAATCTCTCATTACTGCGGACTTTTAATCTTTCTAATAATTTTTTCGGTGGAACAATTCCACTCGAGTTTGTCCAGCTGAAAGCCTTGCGATTACTTGACCTGACCAACAATTTTATCATTGGTTCTATTCCAAAAGAATTGGGCTTGCTGAAGAAACTACACACCTTGAATATTTCTCAAAATGTTGGTTTGACCGAAAGAATTCCACCCATGTTTGGCTAGCTTAAAGTGCTGCGAATACTGGACCTAAACGATAATATGCTCGGCGGTCCTATTCCAGTCGAATTGCACCTAATGCAAAAGATACAGTACTTACATCCAAGAAACAACAAATTGTCGAGCGCTATACCACGTCAGTTGGGTAATTTGACACAACTTATACATATGGACCTCGGTGGGAATATGCTAGGTGGTCCTATTCTAGTAGAGGTGGGTCTGATGCAGAAGCTATTGTGGAAATTGAACCCAAGTGTTAGAACAATTACACTCACAACAATTGCCAATTACACATGCAAATTACTCACAAAAGGAGACTGAATATGGAGTAGAACACTAATTTGTATTGAATAAGTGTACAATATCCAACCCTGTGAAGTCATAGGTTGCCACAATAAATAATTACATGAGAGATTCGAATGCATAAGGATGCCATTCGAATTTGGTCAAAAGCAGGCTTACTAAATCTAAGCAAATCCCCCATAGGTGCATAAAGCACTTTCCAAATCTGTCTAGGAGCTCACGAATTGGAAAAATCAATTAGGCAAGCTAATAGGTGGTGGAAGGACAACTCATACATGCTTTTCATAGGAGAAAAGAGTGGAGGATGATGAGGACAAAAAACAAGTTAACTTCACCTAGTCTAACTTTCTCAATTGCCTTAAAACTCAGAAAAAGCAGGCAATAAAGCAGAAAAACCAGACATGCGCTGCACTAGGGAGGCCAGGAATAAACTAGATTTGATTCCAAGAGGTTTTCCAAGCACTCCATGACTCAAATTTAGCAAGTTTGACCACTATGGATGTGTGGAGGACAACTTGCATAAGGTGGAATATGGAAACTAGGCAAATAAGACAAAAAATGGATTAATTAATGTCTAAGGTAGCTAACTATGGGTTTATTATTCTAACACCCCCCATTAAGCTTGAATTATGAGTAAAATATCAGAAAATTATAGGGCCTAGCAACAAGGCTTAGTCACTCTTTACGTACTGCATGTCCATTTAACCAAGGAAAGAGGCAAAAACCCAGCTGGAAAAATCCTCCCTTAAACATGGACAGTAAAACAAAATTTGGAAATCTTGTCATCACTCATGCTTCACAGCATGATCAGTAATCCCCAGCAGTGATTTGAGATTACTGAATGTCTTCTCACAAAAAACTTTGGTGAAGACATCTGCTACTTGTTTTCTAAAGATGAACAGAAGAGTAGGTGAATGGTGCCATCATGCACAAGCTGTCTGATGTAGTGCATATGGATCTCAATGTGTTTGGTTATCTGCTTCTGAATTGGATCATTGCAGATTTGAATGGTACTCTGATTAGTACAATAGATAGTAGTTGATTATTTTGATTTGAAGCCACAATCTCCAAGTAACCCCTGCAACCATAAACATTGAGCTGCTGCATTTACAACTCCTCTGTACTCTGCTTTTGTAGATGAGAGTGCAATGCCACTCTGTTTCTTTCTTGACCAGCTTATTGGCCCTTCTGCAAGAATGAACACATATCCTGATGTTGACTTTTGATCTATGCTGTCACCTGCCCAATCACTGTCAGTAAACCCAATCAAATCAAGATCAGATTTAGCTTTGTAGAAGATCCCATGAGTCCTTGTTCCCTAAACAAAGTTAAGGATCCTTTTGGCTGCTCTCCAATGGATCTCATGAGGCTGATCCATGTATCTTGAAGCCATAATTACTGCATAAGAAATATCAGGTCTAGTATGTGTAAGATACAACAAACACCCAATCAATTGCCTATACAGTGTATTGTTTACAATAGGTGAAGAATCATCTTCTTCAAGCTTAACTCCTGAAAGGAAAGGAGTCTTGCTTGGCTTGCAATCCTTCATATTGAATTTGTTCAACAAATCCAAGGCATACTTGGACTGATGTACTTTGATTCCTTCTTTGGTTTGAGCAATCTCGAGCCCCAAGAATTGGCTCAATAAGCCCAAATCTGTCATTGAGAAGGCATGGTTCATTGCATCCTTCAAGGAGGCAATTTCATCCTTTGAGATTCCTGTAATGAGAAGGTCCATTAGAGGAATTTTGGGGTCTAAAATGGGCCTCCTAAGGAAATTAATAAAATAATAGTTAAAATAATAAAATAATATTGATTAATTTTGGAGGAAGAAAGAAAAAAACTACTTTTTGTGTTCGTATTTTCGACATATCTCCCTGTGTTTTTACTCAAATTTCGATCGGGAGAGCTCGTTGGATGCGTAATTTGATTCTGCATCCAACGAGTACCCACACTGCATACTTTTGACAGACTCCGCTACCCCAAAAAAAAGAAATACCTGAAAAAATGTGATGATGATGTCATCATCACGTTTTTTCAGGTATTTCTTGTTTTTGGGGTAGTGGGGTCCGTCAAAAGTATGCAATGTGGGTACTTGTTGGATGCGGAATCAAATTCCACATCCAACGAGCTCTCCCGATCAAAATTTGAGTAAAAACACAAGGAGATATGTCGAAAATACGAACAAAAAAAGTAGTTTTTTTTAATGACAAATATGTCAATTCAACCATTATGGTTGACTTATTTTATTGAAATTCTATTGGTTCTTGAATTCCAACTCACAAAAACTTATTTTGGCACGTTTTCTTATAAGGCCCATTTTAGACCCCAAATTTCCTCTAATGATAAACATACAAAACAATGATCATTAATGAACCATGAATCAGCTTCAAATAGACATTTGGATCTGATTTGCATCGAACAAAATTCAGTGATAGCAGAAAGGTATCAATCTTGGCATACCAAGCCCCAGGGGCTTGCTTAAGCCCATACAATGACTTATTTAGCCTGCACATAAGAGATGGTTTAGTAGCAAATCCTTGAGGTTGCTGCATGTAAATCTATTCAGTAAGATCTCCATTCAAGAAAGCACACTTCACATCCATGTGGTGTACCTCCCACTGCTTTGAAGCTGCAATGGCTAAGGCTAGCCTGATGGAGTCCATCTTTGCCATTGGTGCAAAGGTCTCATTGTAGTCTATGCCATGTACCTATGAGTAGCCCTTGTCTACCAATCTGGCCTTATACTTCAGAGGTGAACCATCAGCAGCAAATTTGGTTTTGTACACCCACTTACACTGAACTAGCTTCCTCCCTGGGGGAAGATCAACCAGCTTCGAAGTGTTGCTCTTCTGGAGTGAGCTGAACTCTTCTTCCATGGATGTTTGCCATCTTGGATCATTTGCTACATCTTCATATGTCTGTGGGTATGATTCAACCATCATATATCATTTCTCTACAAACATAGGATCTTTCCTGCACATAGCACTCTCAAACTGAGATCTAGTCCTCCTAGGATCATTAGGGTTTCCAGCTAGTTCTCTAGCTGCATGAATGGTCTTGGCTGCCCATTTTGGTCTTGTAGGACTGTTAGGATCTGCAATCAAATCATCATTATCAGACATATCAAAATCAGCATGTTCAACTATCTTATCACTTACATTCAGAGGTTCTGGTGGTGAAGAGGATTCTCCAACTTCCACTGCTGCTAGGGGCTCTTCTTGAAACTGAACACACCTTTAAATGAAGGATTTGTTTGTGCTCAAATTGATCAGCTTGTACCCTTTTGAATCTTCAGAGCACCCAACAAATAGACACTCTTGGCTTTGGGGCTGCAAAGCCTTCCTCTTTTCTGTTGGAATTCTAGCCCAAGCCCTTGAGCCAAAAATCCTAAAATGGGTCACATCTGGCTTGTGCCCACTCCATGCTTCAAAAGGATTCATACCATCAAGCTGTTTATGAGGCACCCTATTCTAGATATAGGCTGCATAGTTTATAGCTTCGGCCCAAAACTTTGGTGGCAAAGTCTTAGCCTCCATCATGCAGGTTGCCATCTCTTTCAGTGATATGTTCTTCCTCTCAGCAAAACCATTCTGTTGTGGTGTGTAAGGGATAGAATGCTCCATATGAATACCTGCATCTACACAATATTGAATGAACTCAGACTTGACATACTCACCACCATTGTCAGATCTGAGGACCTTGAGTTTCCTCCGAGACTGGTTTTCAACCAAAGCCTTAAAGACTTTGAAGAGGCCAAAAACTTCAGACTTTTGTTTCAGGAAGTAAACCCAGCAATACCTGGAAAAGTCATCTATGAATGTCAATGAATATTTGGCCTGACTCATGGACATATGAGGAAATGGTCCAGAAACATCACTGTGGATCAACTCAAGAGGTGCAGAGGTTCTCTCATGACTAGCTTTCTCAAATTTATGCTCCAAGTGTTTTCCTAAGATGCAACCTTGATAGACTCCTTTGGAAAACTTAATCTTTGGTAACCCTATGACCATTTCTTTTTCACTAAGATCAGAAAGATACTTGTAATTAAGGTGGCCAAATCTTTCATGCCAAAGCTTGCTTGCCTCATTAGCATGAATCAGAAGAGCATAGGGGTTTGAGTAGGGTAGGAAGTGTGAGAACATGTATACCTTCGAAGTGTGATTTGCAACTCCTTTTGCAATGACTTTACCACTTGAGATCTCTGTGATCTCAACTTCATCAAGGGAGAATATGACCTTCTTTGGAGACCCTGTGTAGGTCATCTGATACACTGATAAGAGCTTAGAGGCAAGACCCGGAACATACAACACATTGCTGAACTTACCATGGTCAAGATCAATCCTCCCTTTGCCCAAAATTTCAGTGAGAGAGTCATCTCCCAATACAATTGGTGGACCTTTCGACATGTCAAGTGAGGTGAATGCCTCCTTGGTCGAAACCATATGTCTTGAAGCTCTAGAATCAATGATGAAACTAGGTGAGCTTGATGTGCCAGAAACCAATGCATGAACTCTCTCTCTGTCTTCTGAATTTGATCCTCCTTCCCTCTTCTTTGAGCTGTCTGGAAGGGAGATGCCAATTCTTCTCCAGGAGTTGGGTCAGCATGTCAATTTGCTTCTTCATGCAGGAGCTTTTAGAATGATTGCCCTTACTGCAGTATGCACACTTGCCCATTTCTCCTTTGTTCTTCTTCTTTTGGGGGTTCTTCTTGGAACCTTGAGGCTCCTCTGGAGACTTGCTCTTATCTCTCTTTTGCTCAGGTGGCTTTTTAGATTTCTTCTTGCTTTTTGAATCCACCCTCGAATCTCCAGCAACCAGAGCTTGGTCTTTGGATGGTTTGATGGTGCCCATCATCACCAATTTATCTTGTTCTTGTGTGAGAAATTCCATGAAGTCTGCAATGCTAGGCATTTTCTAGGCTCGAGCTGTCAACTTTGTGGCATAGAAGGTCGAAACAAACACTGAATAGTCAGGGCCAAGCTTCGAGAGTATGTCCAAAACCAGTTGTTCATCCTTCTTTTCGATCCCACATTGTTTTAGCTGCAAAACAAGTGCTTTGAACTTGGAAAAATAGAGTTACAGGGATTCAAAGCTATTGGGGCTCAGGGAGATCAATTCATTTTCAATTTGATGTCCCCTCATCTCATCTGTCTTACCAAAAAGATCAACAAGATTCTGCCATACTTCATTCGGTGATGTCAATCCATCAAGATGGAAAAGGAGGTCTGTGGATATGCTCAGACACAGGAGACCATAGGCCTCATCCCTCCTATTGTGCCATTTAATCTTCTCTGCAACTGCATTGGGCTCTGCTTCTGTTGACATAGTCACTCTGTAGAGGCCTTTCGCTCTCAACAGTATCTCCATCTCTACTTTCCATTCAAAGAAGTTAAATGGAGTCAAGATGATCTTCTGAGATTGATCCATAGCTCATAAATTGTCCCTTCAGTCAGCAGAATGCTCCCAGTCAATGATGTCAAACCTGCAATACAAATTGGAAGGAGATAAATCGATCTACAAAGGCTCTGATACCATGTGGAAATTGAACCCAGGTGTTAGAACAATTACACTCACAACAATTGCCAATTACACATGCAAATTACTCACAAAAGGAGACTGAATATGGAGCAGAACACTAATCTGTATTGAATAAGTGTACAATAGCCAACCCTATGAAGTCATAGGCTACCACAATAAATAATTACATGAGAGATTCGAATGCATAATGATGCCATTCGAATTTGGTCAAAAGCAGGCTTACTAAATTTAAGCAAATCCCCCATAGGTGCATAAAGCACTTTCCAAATCTGTTTAGGAGCTCACAAATTGGAAAAATAAATTAGGCAAGCTAATAGGTGGTGGAAGGACAACTCATACATGCTTTTCATAGGAGAAAAGAGTGGAGGATGATGAGGACAAAAAACAAGTTAACTTCACCTAGTCAAACTTTCCCAATTGCCTTAAAACTCAGAAAAAGAAGGCAGTAAAGAAAAAAAAGCAAACATGCACTAGGGATGCCAGGAATAAAGAAGATTTGATTCCAAGAGGTTTCCCAAGCGCTCCATGACTCAAATTTATCAAGTTTGACCACTATGGATGTGTGGAGGACAACTTGCATAAGGTGGAATATGGAAACTAGGCAAATAAGACAAAAATTGGATTAATTAATGTCTAAGGTAGCTAACTATGGGTTGATTATTCTAACAGCTACAGTATTTGGATCTGTGAAACAACGAAGAGGACTTCCTTTACAACAAATTCTCAGGCAAGATTCCATGTCAGTTGGGTAATTTGACATAGCTGACACATCTATCAATTTCCAGCTTTAATATTTCCTATTTGGTTCCTTGTGAAATATTCAGTCTTTCCCTCTCCTATTTATCTCTTCTTGTGAATCCCATAGGGAGCATACCTAAACCCATTTTCAATTTGACCAAGGTTGACTCACTTAGATCTCCCTCAAAATAGACTCACTATCATCCCTAAAGAGATTGGTACTTTGACTAAGTTGACCAAGTTACGTCTCTCTCAAAACAGAGTCACTAACATCCCTAAAGAGCTAACCAATTTAACTCATTTGACCTATTTAGATCTCTTTCTAAACCAACTCACTACTAAAATCCCTGAAGAGATTACCCATTTAACTCAGTTGACCTATTTATATCTCTCTCAAAACCAACTTACTACTAACATACATGAAGTAATGGGCAATTTGATTCAATTAGTTCGTTTAAATCTTAATGATAATAACTTTAGTGATACCATCCCTAAAACCATTAGCAATTTAAAGAAGCTTGAAGGATTTTATATTTCTAACAATAATTTGATAGGAACAATTCCTATAGCCCTAGGAAAGCTTCATTCATTACAAAACGTAATTTTGAGGTCAAACAAATTAAATGGAAGTATTCCTAAAGCTATAACGAATTTAAAGAACCTTGTAACTGTTGATCTTTCGAAGAACAGTTTAACCGGAACAATTCCAAAAGCCATAGAGAAACTTAATTTATTGCAAGAATTACTTGGACACAAACAAGTTAATTGGGCATATTCCATATAGCATAGGTAAGTTAAAGAATCTCATGTCTCTAGTCATAAATAATAACAATATTTTTGGTAGTATTGCTAATAGTATTACTGATTTAGTCTCACTTACAAAGTTATATCTATCAAAAAATAACTTCGAGGGGGGCCGATTCCCAATAACATTGGCAATTTCATTGATATGATACTTTTCTCTGCTCATTCTAATAAATTTTTTGGGACACTTCCTGAATCTTTGGTCAATTGCACACAGCTTCAGCTACTTGATTTGAGGAAAAATCAATTATCAGGTGAGCTTCTTCTATACTTCACATTTTTTTATGAATTGGAAGTTTTAAGCCTTTATATTAATCTGCATGGCCATATTCCTAAGGATATCACAAATCTCACCAAGTTGTATGTGTTGGATTTATCCAACAACAAATTCAATGGCAAAATACCAGCGCATCTTGAGCGACTCTCAGGTTTTGCAAATGTATCTAATGATGATGAATTTAATGGGGAGATGATAATTGTCATGAAAAGACATGAGTATACTATGTCATATATGTTGCCTACAAATATTATATTTGATTTGTCTTGTAATAATCTTATAGGATAAATTCCCTCAAGCATAGGTAGTATGAGTCAGTTGCGATTATTGAATTTATCTTGGAATCAATTGGAAGGTCAAATACCTACATCTCTTGGTAGGATATCTACGTTGGAGCAAGTGGACTTGGCAAAAATAATTTGAGTGGAGTGATTCCTGAAGAGCTCTCTAGTTTACATGAGTTGGCCATTTTTGACGTTTCATCAAACAATCTCTGTGGGCCAAACCAATAGGGACACAATTTTCAACTTTCAATGTATCTTCATTTCAAAATAATAATTGTTTATGGGGTTGTCCTTTAGATTCTTGCAATGAAAATGGAAGACAAGCAAGAAAAGGTGGCAATAATAGCAAGTTTAGTAATGCCAGAGTGGGATGGTTTAGTCGTGTAGATGAAAACAAGTCATTAATAGCATTGGGGATGGGAATGGGTATTGGATTTGGGGGAGTGTTTGTTCTGTTTATGTCATGGGAGAGAGCTAAACATTGGGTGATTCCCCCAAACATGCCACGACCCTTTTTTGGAGTGTATCGATTTCCTACATAGACATGGCCTCCTCTGTTGAAGGTGAGAATTATAAGACTATTTGTACCATGTATAATTAAGTTATACAACTTATATTTTGAAAAAAAATCATATTTGTATTATTAATTGTTAAAATTCACATAGCAATTAAAAAAAAATTCCTTATTATGAGGTACTAATGATCTATGACAATCAAACTAAATATATTAAATATTTAATGAACTCATACACAAACAAAAAAATCAAACTAAAAATGTATTACTCTTTGGCCTAGTGTATATCATGCAAGATGGGAGAATATTTAATTCAATTAAAAAATATAACAATAATAAATTTCAAATGACTATTACAAAATTATACAATAATAAAAAAATCAGACTTTATAAATAGAAAATTAAATATTTGTTTTCTTATTTTTCTTCACATTAACATATCATTAAAAAAATAATTCATCAAAAAAATAATAACAACATGTTTCCAATAACTATTTCCAAAATATATAAAAAATAATTTTCAAATTTTGTGCTTCATAAAATATAATCTTCTTTTTCTTATTATATATGTGATTCATAATAATAAAAAATTAAAAAAATTAATATGCTTCATAAAATATAATCTTCTTTTTCTTATTATATATGTCATTCATAATAATAAATTCATAACACCTTTTGGTTTATCCGTATTCATTACATTTAATGAATTCATAATGTTGATTGAATTTAATGAGAAACGAAACGTGAGATTGAAAATGTTGATTGAATTTAATTTAAATATTTTTTCCTATACAAATTTTTTCCTTATTAGAATGACAAATTTTCACCTTTTGTCCACTATTTATATAGAAACACATTGAAACACTGGTATGAAGATATTTTCTCTATGATACAACTGGTACCTTCTGTGGCCTTCAATCATATCTACCGGGAACACAACATACTTGCTGATGAACTTTCGAAGAAGGCATTATCTTTGGATTTGGGTTCTGGTATCTTCAAGGAATACATGAATGGGATACTTATTGATGAGGGGCATTTTGCTCTCTTTTGAAGGCTGAATTTTTCCTTTTACAGCATTCAGCCATATGATCAGTATTTACTTTTTGGTTCCTGTTTTGTGATATTTCAGCATGTATGTTTGTGCTTGCCTGGACCGATATGTTTAAAGGATACAGAACTACAAATTCTGACCTGATTTATCAGGAGTGATGAATAAGTCTGAGGAGTATCAGACTTAGTTTTCACTTTTCTTTATTTGATTGCTGGCTGTTATTTTAGTTCTGAATGCTGCTAGTGTTATGATCTTTGCTGGTCATTGACTGTATAGCTGTCTTGATTTGCAGTTTTTGAGTGCTGTCTCTATATTCCTTAGACAGTTTATCAGAGCTGAAGTTATCCCACTATTATGTGGCTGAACTTGGGAGCTGTTTACTCAACAGACATTTTGTAACTATTAAAGATGTCTTTTGATTCTTTGTGAATATCAAAGACTGGTATTTTTTCCCCTGAAAAAGAATGACAAATGTTGATTAGAATGACAAATTTTCACCTTTTGTCCACTATTTATATAGATTATAAGTTTTATAAACTTCGATTAGATACATCTGTAAATACATTGCTTACGTCACAACCTATTATGTCATGGCACCGAGTGACATATGATCATAGGTGTTATTTTTTTTTTCATCTGCCATTTGTAAACCTTTAAAAGCATGCATATGACTGCAGAGACCTTAGCATTTATAGGGTCTATACTTCAAAGAATAATAATATTGAGAATTATATATATATTTAATTTAAGAATAATATTGAAAATTATATATATATATTTTAATTTAAAAATAATAATATTAAAAGTTATAAAAACTATTTTTATATAAACTATCACAATGGTTTTTGAGAATAATAATATTGAGAATTATATATATTTTTAATTTAAAAATAATAATATTAAAAATTATAAAAACTGTTTTTATATAAACTATCACAATGGTTTTTGATAACTTGAGAGTGGCCTTTATTTGAATTTGTAGCCTATTTCATCGTTATATATACAATATGAAAATGTTAAGACTAGAAATTTGTTAAATATTATAGTTTATTTCAAAATTTATTTTTATGTCACTGCATGGTGACATATATGATTGGTTTCGAAGGATTAATTCACCGGTACAGCGTGATATTTTCTGTATTACTTAATGTTCAAGCTTAATGTTAGAAATAAAAAATTTAACTTTTTTAAAATTACAAAATTTATCTTAGATTTTATTGGTTCTGTGATTACTCATGATTGTCTTGGAAATTGTGTTTCAAATTTGATTGGCACAGAGAGAAAATGACGTCGTTTTTCAAATTGGCCTCCTCCAGCGTCGGCGACTCTCTTGGCATATAAAGCAACCTATATTTAGTTGGCATATAACTTGTTGCAACAAAGATCTTTTTACGAACTTAACCAATGCTTTAATTAGATCATGTGCTAATTGTTTTTGGCGCACTCCCATGTGGAAAGTTTGTTATCACCAAAATACACGAGGAATAGGTTATATCACTCAGTCCCCTACGCTTAGTTGTTGCATGGAGCCATGTGGGGACGGGTACCATAATCCAAACAACGAGCTTTCGTTCAACCACATATTTCCATTGTAATCAATTTAAAAAATTAAATAGGAATGTTGGCAAAGTTATTTATTTCATTTTTATTTAAAAGACAGAATTTATTTATTTTCGTGGGATTTTCAGATATTCTTTCTTCATTAATACTGCGACATGATTTTATCCATTTTCGTTAGCCAAAACATACTTTGAATACTTTGAATGTCAATGTATGCCCTTATCATTTTGCTAACAAAAATCAATCTTTTAGTGATCCTTGAGAGAGCGGGCGGGAGGGGGGGGGGGGGGGAAGGGGGGCCGGGGGGGGGGGGGGGGGGGGGGGCGAATGGAGCCGAGTCGATGTTTTGTTGTAGGTACTCCATGGTGGTTTCGACCTATCTTCTGGTCCTTTTGGGTCCATCTCCTGTAATGGATGCTTCATGTTCTTCGGGTTCCCTGGTCCGTCATTTCCCTTGTCCTGTGGGCTGGTCGTTTTTTGCGTTCACTGTTTTGTCGCGTCGGTATTTTGTGGGCTGGATTCTTGTCGGCATTTGGTCTTGCAGGGTGGGTATTTTTCTCCCATTGGTGGCACTCTTGGAGTCCCTCCCCTTCAATGGGGGACTAGTACCAACCAAGGAAAAAAAGTGGGAAGATATCGTTTTTTATTTGTTGCCTCTATGGTTTCTGGTAGTGTTGAGTTCACCAACCCTGCATGGGCTTTCACGTTGCTAATTATCGGGTTTATGCTATCCCTGTCGGCACGCTCTGGGTTGACCTCCGCTATATTCTTGGCTTCCCCTAGGGACTTGGGGTTCTTTTTTCGGGTCTTGTGGTTACCTCTCCTCGCACACTGTCATTTTCTCGTGGCCTCCCCCCTGGACTTTCTGTCTGACCAGTGGTTTCTGGGGATCCTTTCATTATTATTTTATTCTACTATGGGGTTTGCTCCTGCACTTCTTCCGGGGGTTGACTCTGGCTTGTCCCCCTTTCTGGTTTTGGTATTATCCCCTCTTGGTGGTCTGGGACAGGTGGTTGGGGTCACGTTTCTTGCTTTGGTTGGTTTTCGATGACCGTCGTCGAGCGTGTGTGGTTTGTGGTATCAGTAGTCAAATTCACTTGATTAGGGTTGACTTTGAGGGTCTCTATCATGGCTGAATTTGGGGTACCCTTGTGCTATCGTCGCAAGCGCCATGCGAAATGTATTAAGTCACAGGAGGGGTGCTTCCGTTTCGTCCTGGGTCATGATATCTTCATGGATAGGGTTTCATCGTTGTGCTCTCGTGCTTTAGTTGGGAGATTGGAGTATTACAGGATGGGGAAGATGGCCTAGGTCGACTGGGCCACTGAGCATTGGAAACCCCTTATTGACTACATTTCCACTATCAGTTTATTATCTAACGGATGGATTGTTTTCGTATTCTTGGAGGAGGCACACTGCTCTCGCATCCTTAAGGGCATATGGCACATTGGTTTGGGTTTCTTGGTTCTGGGACACTGGCACTCCCATTTCGATCCTCTTCGGGAAAGAATTTCGAAGCGCCACCTCTGAGTTTTGCTCCCACATTTTCCTTTCCCACTTTGGAACAAGCACATTCTGGAAGGGATTGCTAATACGATTGGCAGGTATGTGGCGATGGACAAGGATTTTCATCTTGCCTTTGACAAAAGGATTTCCTGAGTCCTTGTTGAGCTAGACATCTCACTTGGGTTACCTGCTGAGGTTGAGATTCTTTGCAATGAACGTATTTTGGTCCAGAAACTCGATTGCCTTTATGTTCCATTTCGTTGCAACAGATGTCATGACACCGGACACCTATGGACATCCTGTCCATTATTGCGGAATGAGAGATCCTGCTTGAGTTCGGATGGCTCTCCGATTGTCATTGAACGGGTTACCCCTATTGTGCAGGAACACTCCAATGATGGTATTTATTCTCATTCATTCTCTCTCTCTGATGATGTCTCAGATTCTTTTCTTGATGCCATAGATGATTTGGTACAGGCACGAGTAATTGCTCCACCTACTATCTCTACCTAGGCTCCTTCTCCCCTCTTGGCCTCTCTGACTGAACCCTCCTCGCCTATGTTAGATTGTGCACAGGCTCTTTCACCTGCTTCATCGCCCCCTATCATCTCGAATCCCACCTCATCTCAGACTTTACCATCTTTAACGTCCCTTGTGGATTTTCCACATCCCACAAAGCAGGCTCCTTCACCTGTTTCATCGCCTCCTATCATCTCGAACCCCAGCTCATCTCAGACTATACCGACTTTAACGTCTCTTGTGGATTTTCCACCCCTCACAAACCCTAGCACACCACTGGTTATTCCTACCTCCCCTTGTAGCCCTACCACTTCTCCCTCTTTTTCCGACCCTACCCTCCAGAAGTCACTGTCTATTTTCTCTGCCACTACCCACTCTTCCCCTTCCACACTACACCTGAATTCCATTTGATTTGTGAATGTGGCTATCTGGAAGAAAAAAAAGGACAAGTTGTTGGGGGACCTTTCCTCTGCTTCTCCTCCCTATATTCCTCTCTCTGTTCGCATCAAAGATGGTTCCTAAGGAATACCCTCCCAGGGACTTAGAGCGATGTCTCCCCTCCAGAATGTTCCTTAATGAAGATCTTGTCTCTTAAAGTTAGGGGTCTGGGAGGCAAGACCAAACATATTAGCCTCCATGCACTCTTCCATTCATTGGGTCTGAATATGATTCTCCTTCAAGAGACCATGTGTAGTACCTATCCCACTTTACTTTCTTTTTCGAAACTCTTACCTACTTGGGAATTCTGCACCATTAGTGCTTCTGGCCTTTCGGGTGGGCTTCTCACAGTCTGGAATCCACAAAGGGTGAAATGTCCATTTAAGACTTGTGCTGGCATCTTGGTTAAGGCTTCTTTACGCGGTCTGTCTACACCCTTAGCCATGCCTAATGTTTATGGCCCCTATCGGAATCGGGAGCTTCTCTGGGACAAGGCCCATAGAGGGGGCCTTCTCAGCATTCCTAATCTTGTACTGGGTGGTGATCTTAACTTGATTTTGAAAACCTCTGAGATTTGGGGGCAGAAGGCTTCTCCAGATCCCCTCTCCTCTCACTTCCAGTCACTATTTGATTCGGTTGGACTTGTGGATATTGCTCCTCCAAATGCTGGACCTACATGGAGAAATGGACATGCTGGTTCTGAGGGCATCAGCAAAAGATTAGATAGATTTTTAATTTCTTCCTCCTTGATCCCATCCTTGAGGGTCCATAGGGTGTGGACTCATCGTGCTGATATCTCTGACCACTTTTCGATCTGCCTCGTATGGAACAAACAAAGGGGATCCTGTAACTACCCTTTTAAATTTAATAGATCATGGCTCAATGATCCTGATTTTACTCTGTGGCTATCTCAGAGGTGGTTTGCACTAAACCCTAGGGACGCTGCTCTTGACCTTGACTCCTGATGTCACAAGGAGCGTTCTCTCAAGCTGGAGGTTAAGAGTTGGATTAAGGACAAACATTCTATGATGGAATTTGAGTCGATACGACTTGACAGTGATATTGTTTCCCTTCTCTCAGGCTCCTCTACTGGAATCCTTTCCCAAGAAGACAAGGAGTCCTTGACTCTTCTTAGATCCAATAAGAAGAAGATACTGGAGCACTATCTAATAACATGGCAACTTAAAAGCAGAGCGAAATGGGCACTGTTGGGTGATTCGAACACTAAATATTTCCACATGTTGGCATTAGGGAGAAGGAACCATAATGCGATTTGGTGTCTATGTGATGATGATGGTAAAATATATGAGGAAGAGTCTACCCTTAAAGAGTTGGGTCAGAAACATTTTGCCCATATTTTTCATGATGATAAGAATACTAGCTTGCTGGAACAACTCAAGGTTGTCATGCTTTTCCCTAACATGATCTCCAATGAGAGTGCCTCCAACCTCACTTGCCTTGTTTCTTTGAATAAAGTTGAGTTTGCTCTGAAATATTTCAAAAAAGATAGGAGCCCCGGCCCGGATGGTTGGCCTATTGAGTTCTACCTACACTTTTTTGATCTTCTGGGGCACGAATTATTGTCTGCAGTTGATTCAGCTAGGGTATCGGGCTTTATCCCTCCTTCTATGAACTCTACCTTCCTTGCTATGATCCCTAAAAAAGATAAGCCATCTTCTTTTGCTGACTTCAAGCCCATCTCCTTGTGTAATCTGCTGTACAAACTGATCTCAAAGGTCATTGTTGTCAAGCTTAAGCCTTTTCTGGACTCTTGTATTTCCCAGAAACAATATGGTTTTCTTAAAAACCATCAGATTGTTGAGCCTATAGGTATTGTACAGGAGACTCTCCATACTGTAAAAAATAAGAATATCAGTGCATTCATCCTCAAACTGGATTTGATGAAGGCTTTTGATCATGTGAATTGGTCTTATATCCATCTCATTTTGATCCAGATTGGGGTACCACTCCTGGTTGTTAATTAGATTATGGGATGCCTCACCTCTGCAAATTTTGCTATCCTTATAAATGGTACCCCTTCGAAGTTTTTCTCTGCTTCTTGTGGCATCAGACAAGGCTGCCTTTTATCCCCACTACTCTTCATCCTTGTTATCGAAGGGCTCAGCCTCTTAATATCTGATGCTAGGGATCATGGCCTCATTAGAGGTATAAAGATCTCTTCCTTTCTTGCTCTAACACACCTCCTATTTGTGGATGATGTAATCTTAATGGGTACTGGCCTTTACAGGAGTGGATTGCCTTTGATGTTATACTTTGCACCTTTTGCAAGGCCTCAGGGATGTGCATAAGTCTGGATAAATCATGCTTTCTTCATAATAATATTGATGTTGATATTTACATGGATATTGCCTAGGTCCTTCCATATAAGATTGAGCCTATTGTTTCTGGATTTAAGTATCTTGGTTACTTCATAAAACCTTTGGGATACAAGGTAAGTGATTGGAATTGGATGATTAAGAAATATGAGAATAGGATTTGTCACTGGACTCATAAGTTACTCTCACTTGGTGGCCGTATGATACTTGTACAAGCTGTGCTCTCCAGTATTCCGATTTATTGGTTGGGCTTAGCTCCCATTCCTGTATCTGTTCTACACAAGCTTAGAAGCATCACTTTTACCTTTTTGTGGGGCTCCTCTAACAAAAATCGCAGGTACCATCTGGTTAATTGGCAGATTCTCGCGTGGCCGAAAGAGAATGAGGGCTGGGGAATAAAAAACCTGCACTGGTTTAGCATTGCATTGCGACTAAATAATTTATGGATGGTCTTTGGCACCGGGTTCTCACCAGCAAATATTTGAAAAACCTCTCGGTGGTGGCTTGGCTTAGAGGGAAAAATTTTTGCTCTCGTGGGGTCTCTATTATCTGGAAGGGTTTCCTTCAGACTCTTCCTTGGCTGGGAAGTATTCTTGCATGGCAGGTGGGAAATGGAAAAGATGTCCTAATTTCTATTGATCCAGTCATTGGTGTCCCCACCTCCCTCTCACTCCTGGATGGGTTGAGAACCTTCCTGGATTACTTGGATATCACTTCTCTTTCACAGGCACGTAATACATTACCTGAATCTCAACATTACTGGTACTCGACTGAGGACTTGTGTATTGCTGGAGTGTGGAAAGAAGCCTGGGAAGCTTATACGAGGGGTCTGGAATTCTGTGGCATTTGTCTCACTTCACAGTTAGATACTCTATTATGGGCCTTTAACAAACATGATGGATCAATCTCTGTTAAATTAGTTTATGACTGCATTGTGAAATCCTATTCCCCCTCGTCTGGTAGCAGGCTACATTCATACATTTGGTCTGGCACTCTTCCCAGGAAAATTGGATGCTTTATCTGGCTAGTATTGAGGAATAAAATCCTTACCTGGGATAACCTCCAGAAACGAGGTTGGTATGGACCAGGGGTATGTTCCCTCTGCAACGCTGATGAGGAGTCTGTTCTGCATATTTTTTCTCATTGTACTGTCTGGAAGAATGTCTTTTCTCATGTTTGTGATCAGTTCCATATTACTCCTCCTTCTCGGTCTGATACTCTCGACATGTTCGTTGACAATTGGATTGCAAATGTTTCAAAGCACTCTGATTACAGTACTATTCCTTTCCATACTATGTGGGCCATCTGGAAAGCTCAAAACTTATATATTTTTGAGGGGAAGAAACTGTCTGTCCTGAGCATTTTGCACCAGATCTCTTATTCTATGCAATTGTATTGTTCTCCAGGTGTCAAAGTTAAAAATATTAGAGTGATTGGGCCATTTCCTAGCATGGTCTACCCCTATGGATTTTTTAATGGGGCCTCTGCAAATAAAGTGGGTGGAGTTGGATATTGCTTGTACCTTAATGAGTCACACTCCTTCGACTTTCCATTGGGGGTGGGATATAGCACCAACACTAAAGTAGAACTGCTCGGCTTATGGGCCCTTCTTCTTACCTCCCAAATGATGGGGATTCCCTTAATCCGTGTTTTTGGTGACTCTTCAGTCATCATTAATTGGGCAAAGGGATCCACTACTCTTTCCCCACCAGACCTCTTCCATTGGTGCAGGGAAACTAGAAAGCTCTTCACATGCTTTCATGATTTGTAAGTTCAGCCATATCTACCGTGAACACAATGAGATTGCAGACCGCTTCTCTAAAAATGCTCTCTCTTTGACTCCTGGTTTCGGCTACTTCTCTGAATTTACTGATGACCATTTGGTCACTCATGATACTTTCCAGCTCTTTGATGCTTTGTAAGGGGAGCTTACTCCCCTCTTTTCAACTTTTTGGATGCTCTTGGAGCGGGCTCTTTTAGTTTGCTGCTCTGATCTCTTTGGTCCACAATAGATATGGTATGATGAGACAATATATATTGATGGGAACACTTTCTCTGTTGATCCGCTTTGATCCCCCTACTGCATCTGGTTTTGAGGTGACATATTCTTGTATGAGTTGTATATTTTCTTGGTTGTAACCCATGCTTGGGACGACACTTTAGATGCCCTTTGATTCTTAATAGAATATCAAGGATAAGCTTTTTTCTTCCTGCAAAAAAAAACAAAAATCAGTTTTGGTTTCTATTTTTTTAAATATAGCCTTTACGATTAATACATGTATTTAGAGGGGCAGTGTTAAATGAGTTGACAAAACAAATATAAACTATTGGATATCATGATGCATCACATCTAACCATGTTTATGCATTTAGTAAATGTATTAAATATTTCTTTACAAAATATATATTAATTACACTTACCATTTTTCCAGAAGACTTAGTTCTAATTACCCTCTACCATGAAATTAACAACTAGCTTTACCTAAAGTCTCTCTTCCAACTGTGGAGCATGGGCCACATATTATGCCATTAAAATTAAACTAATAAATTAAATTAGATGTTCAAATTTGTATGAATCACCACCATAAGTTTCATAAAAAACAAAGCCAAATTAATCAAATTTAGCTACCGAAATTTTGGTAGGTCTTGACGTGACATGATAGCCAAAGTTATTTGACTTAAGCTGTCTTCAAGTGACACGAAATAAATAATTAACTTAAAGGAATAATGATCAAATTTGGGTAGAGTATAAAGATATAAATTTAGGTTCAATTTTGTAAAACTTTAGTTAGTGGGAAAGTTTTATAATGATTTTAACTCTATAATATAATGATTTTAACTTTAAACTCGATGTTGGATTTTATTTTTAAAAGTTTGGTTCATTATACACCAACTATATGTTAACATATAATTTGGTTCATTGAGTTTTTTAACATATAGTTTGGTTTATTAGTTCATTTACAAAGTATTTGTTTACATAGTATACCATTGTATTTGGAAAATATTCGTTATTTTTTCAATAAGTAGGTGATTTATTTTTTATTTAGTTTTTTCTTAGCATAAAATATGTTTTTATTCAATTTTTGAGAAATTTAGTTTATATTATGATAGTTATTAGTGAAATCCAATGGATTTAAATGAAATTCATAGGAATTTCCATTCACGTCTAATGTATATATGTTTTAAGAAAACTCATGGCTTGAAGGGCTATATTGCATCTGCATGTTTTAATTTGTTGTGGTTATTTTATGATTTTGGTTGAGTGGTCACCATAAAGTTTATTTATTCTACCTATTTCATTAAAGCCATTTGTGTGTTTATGTGTATGCTACACCCTTCTCCAAGTTTACTTAGATGTATCCATATTTAATATGCAATAAATTGGATCTTTGATCATGAATAAGGATGCTTAGCACACATTTTGCATCTTTTCCAATTATCTTTGTTTCCTCAAAACATTGAGAAATCAATTCGATGGCTAAGTAGTGAAATCGATTTAATGGCTAAATAATTTTTTTGGCAAAATAATTTTCCTTTTTGTTACAAATTTGTGACAAAGTACCATATTTCTATACTTTATAGAGCAAAAGTTGTTACGGTGACATTGCCACCTTGTGGCTGTTGTTTTTGAAAGGATTGGATGATACACTTTACATTTATCTTAGTTACTTTTAATTATTTCCATTTTTTTTATATAAGTATTTTGTTTATTTAATAGAATATTTTTTTTGAAAATGGTTTATATATATATATATATATAAATAAAATGAAATAAAATGAAATAAAATAAGGTAAAATAAAAAATAATTATGTCTAACCTATTAAAAAAATATGTTGATAGTTACAATTATTTTAATATTTTAAATTTGATAATAATTTCTTAAATATAAAATTTTATTAATTAAATTAATTATTATGTGCTAAAATCTATGAATTAGATTTTTGTTTTAAGTTCTTTATGAAATTGAAACAATATCTCAATATTTTAAATTTGGTAATAATTTCTTAAATATAAAATTTTATTAATTCAATTAATTATTACCTATTCAAATCTATAATTATAATATTTTCCAAAGATTCTTTATGAAATTAAAACATAAAGTCAATATGTAAAATTTTAAAATTTTACTCAAGTTGCATATAGCTATGCTTATATTTTTTTGTCCCACTTATAATTGATCAAGATTTCGTCATAAAATATATATGAGCATGTTATGCAAAATGTGTCCAAGCAATCTAGAGCATTCTTATAACATTTAGGGTCTTTACTTATGGTAAACAATGAGTTTTTCGTAAATTAGGATGATTTATTAGTTAACATGTTTTATAACATTTAGGGTCTTTATTTAGGGTTAAAAACTGAGCTTTTTGTAAATTAAGATAATTTATTAGTTAATATGTTTTAATGGGTTGGTTTTTAAGGTAGCTTTTTTTTATGGATTAATATAGTTGAAAATTTTGACATTTGTAACGTCCCTAACCCTCTGACCGGCGAAGAGGACGCTACGATACATCAAATCATCCGGGCATCTAGCCCCATGAACATGAACATACATACATATAATGCTGAAGCATGATACTTAAAAACATAAAACATATTACGAAGCATAATCATCCATACACAATGAAAGCAAAACATATCAATCAACACTCATGCATATACAGATCAACATTTAACATGTATATCATCATTCATCAATGGTAAATATGATTGCAGATACAAGTTGGGTAAGAATACTTATCTTATTAAGAACTTGTTCCGCAACCAGCTACGTCGCTGCAATGTTCCACCCAACCATAGGCCCGCGTGCTCCTTAATCTCTCAGCAATGTTGCCACCCCCGAGCTGGGCGTGATTCCCCAAGGAATAAGGAACTAACAGGCTTACACATAGCCAAGGATAACAACACCACAAGGGTACACAGTTCAGCCAAGCCAACACAGTTGGGTTTATCAGGCGAACATCATATTAGCCAAGCCAACCAAGTTGGGTTTATCAGGCCATCCAGGAGCTGGGAAAGGCTAAATGCTAAGCTGGTGAGCTCATTGAAGAGCTACAGACACCAACACCAGAGCCAACCTGGCTTTTAGAACACCCACACACACCCAACATAAGGAAATCGGTCCCTTCTCTGCAATGCAGTCCCTCAGACCCTGATCTCCCTTCTAGTGCTATTCAAGGGTTGTGGAGAAGAAAGCCAGCTTAGTAACTCTGTCTGTGTGGTTCTCAACCCACCAGGTTTATTAAGCACCTCAGGCCCTCATTCCGCACTCCAATTCAATCTGAGGACAAAACCACTGCATGCAAGCAGCCAGACAGCTATTCAATCTTTTACAAGGGAAAAACACAGTCGACCAATCGTTGGCAAATAGCAGCCCATAAACCAGTATGATCCCACAACACCCGATCCTCAATGCAATCGCTTGAGAAATTGCATAGGCAGAAAATGGGAAAGGAATCGATTCTCAAACTATGCGTGAGGGGAAAGGACGTGGCCAACCAACACTATGAATCCAAAAAATCATGACCACTATTCTACAGTGGAGTAAATAGAACGTTGCATAGTCTGACAATGGTAGAAAGATACAAACTCTCTGCATAAACAGGAGGAAGAACGTTTCTTCGATTAGCAAGGCGGTGTGTGAAAGGAATGGCAAACCCCCATCAATGAATGGCGACCCCCTTTTAGCTTCGCTCATCGTGAAGGAAATGAACAGACTCATGCTTTTGGTTAGTGGGTAGGTCATCCGCAACCCAAAAGGCACGTCGTGGAGAGAGTGCAGGCATGAGCGTGGTGGTGGTTTTCCTACCAGCAAATAGATGCCCCTAATTAACAACAGAAAAATAGGGTGGTGACACATGGATATTTCCCCCCATGGCTCAAGGTTCGTTATTTTTCCCCTCCTTATCCTTAGGAATCATGCCCCTTCTCAATTTAGTTGCAGTGAACATAGCTGGTTAGGTTTATTTAATTAAAAAGCACATTTACATTATGCCACAATTTAATATATGCCGTATGTCTCGATATACCATCGGTGACAATTCCAAATACAAAACATAACATATCCAAATCGATGGTGGGGCCTTGGAATTTAGCTTCGCACCATGATTATTTACAATATATGTATCATGTATATTTAATGCAAACGGGGTCAAAATTGGGGTGTTACATTCCCCTCCCCCTTCAATAGCACTGTCCTCAGTGCTTTACAAAATTTGAGCAAAATACTACACTGGTACCGCCTCAGTGTTCCGCAAGATTGAACAAAAATGGATGTGCCAATCGCATGGCATCCTCCAGCTCCCGCGTAGCCTCTTCAGGTCCATAGTGCTCCCATTGCACCTTTACCTGCCCTATGGCTCGGTTCCGGAGCATTGTGACCTTCCTGTCGAGATGCACATTGGCTCGATTTGGAACTCTCCCTCGGGTTCCACTTGAATCACATCCCAATTTATCACATGGTTAGGATCATGTACATATTTCTTAAGTAAAGAAACATGAAAAACATTATGAGCTCTAGTACTAGCAGAAAATGCAAGTCTATATGCAACAAGCCTTATTCTTTCAAGCACTTCAAACGGCCCACAATATCTAGGTGATAGCTTGGCACAAATTCCAAGCTTCAAGGAACTTTTCTTTACTTTCACTCTGAGGTAAACATGATCCCCAACACTGAACTCTCTATTCATCCTATACTTATCTGCATAGTTTTTTTGTCTGTCCTATGCTGCTTTCAGATTCCGTCTGATCTTTACAACCTCTTGCTCCATTTCCTTGAGCAGTTTTGGTCCAAGCACAACTCTGTTCATTGGGTTATCCCAAGTCACTGGTGTCCTACACCTTCTTCCATACAAAGCTTCATACGGACTCATCCCCAAGGATTCCTGCTGTCCATTGTTGTAAGCAAACTCTACCAAGTGTAAGTAATCTTCCCACTTGGTTGGTTTGTCCATCACATACATGTGAAGCATGTCTTCCAGCACTTGATTAACTCTCTCTGTCTGCCCATTTGTCTGACTATGGTATGCAGTGCTGAAGTTTAACTTTGTACCCAAATCTGCAAACAACCCCTTCCAGAAATTAGAAGTGAACTTGACATCTTTGTCAGAAACTATCGCCTTTGTCAATCCATGCAATTTGAAAATCTCCTTCATGAAGATATTTGCAATGTCATCCATCTTGTGCGTATACTTCACTGGTATAAAATGTGCTGCTTTTGTCAACTTGTCTACCACAACCATGATGGAATCAAGTTGTCTCCAAGTCATCGGCAATCTTGTAATAAAATGTATGGAAATAACTTCCCATTTCCATTCCGGAACTGGAAAAGGCCGCC
This sequence comes from Pseudotsuga menziesii, assembly GCA_001517045.1. Lineage (NCBI taxonomy): Eukaryota > Viridiplantae > Streptophyta > Pinopsida > Pinales > Pinaceae > Pseudotsuga > Pseudotsuga menziesii. The sequence goes on along the minus strand of LPNX010600944.1, from coordinate 96,898 downwards.
ACAAACCTACTGGATGTTGATGCTCAACCTTTACCTATTGGCATTTCATGCACCTTAAAATGTATTCATCCATGTCCTTTTTCATTCCTGGCCAAAAGTACTGCTTTCTAGCTGTAGCAATTGTCTTCTAATATCCCGGGTGACCAGAATACGGAGCTTGATGGATTTTGTCCATAACAACTCTCCTCAAATCTGCTACATTCGGAATATAAATTCTACCTTTATAAGTGAGAAGTCCATCTTCTTCCAATTTATATCCCTCATACTTCTTTTCAAGACTTTGTTGTTGCAATTTGTCTTTTACCTGCTCATACAATTTATCTCCAGCAACATGATTAACAATCTGCTGCCTCAAGTCTGATTAGAAACTACTAAGAGATGCCACATGCATTTCATGTACCTTCCTGCTGAGCACATCAGCTACCTTGTTTTCCTTCCCCTTTATGTGCTTGATTTTGAAATCAAACTCACATAAAAATTCCAGCCATCTCGCTTTCCTAGCATTCAGAGTAGGCTGATCAAACAAATACTTCAGGCCACAATGGTCTGTCCTGAGCTCAAGTCTTCTACCCATCAAGTAATGTCTCCGCATCTTGAGAGCATGTATTATGGCTGCAAGCTCTAGATCATGAGTGGCATATTTTTTCTCATGCTCCTTCAGCTTTCTTGACTCATAACATATCACGTGGTTGTCCTGCATAAGGACTCGGCCCTCAAGCCCTTGTCCGCATGCATTGGTACATACCACAAAATATTTCTCTGGATCTACAACCTTCAATACTGGTGCACTGGTGAGAAGATTCTTCAACCGCTGGAAGCTCTCTTCACACTTCGAAGTCCATTCAAACTTCGTCCCCTTATTTTGCAAAGAAGTGATGGCATGTGCAACCTTGGAAAATCCCTCAATGAATCTCCTATATTATCCTACAAGTCCCATAAAATATCTTACATCCGTCACATTTCTTGGAGTAGGCCAATTCATAATGGCTTCGATCTTCTCACAGTCTACTGATATACCCTCTTCTGAGATAATGTGACCCAAGTACGGAATTCTATCCCTGTAGAAGTCACACTTGCTCAGTTTTGCATACAGCTGATGTTCCCTGAGCACTTGCAATGCCAGTCTCAAATTCTCTTCATGCTCTTCCTCATTCTTAGAATAAACAAGAATGTCATCAAGGAAAACAAAAACAAACTTGTCCAAATACTTACTGAAGACACTATTCATAAGGCACATAAATGTAGTTGGTGCATTTGTGAGACCAAATGGTATGACTACAAACTCATAATGTCCATACCTTGTCCTGAAGGCTGTCTTATGAATGTCTTCGTCCGTGATCCTCACCTGATGGTAACCAGACCTCAAGTCAATCTTGAAAAATACCTTTTCTCCTCTCATTTGATCAAAGAGGTCATCAATCCTAGGCAAAGGATATTTATTCTTCACAGTACCCTTGTTCAACTATTTGTAATCAATACATAACCTGAGTGTACCATCTTTCTTCTTCACTAACAGAAACGTTGCTCCCCAAGGAGACACACTCGGTCAGATATACTTCTTTTCCAACAACTCTTACAGTTGCATCTTCAACTCTAGCATCTCTGGTGTACTCATCCTGTAGGGTGTCTTGGACACTGGTGCTGCTCTTGGCACAAGTTCAATTGTGAAATCAATGTCCCTCTTTGGAGGAAGCCTTGGAATCTCATTAAGAAACACATCTTTGAATTCCTGTAACACCTGATAGTCCTCCAACCTAGGAGTTTCATCTCCTGTTGGTTCTAGAATATGAGCTGCATACAACTGGCAACCTTTCCTATATAACTTCTTCAACTGCATTGCTGAAACCTGTCTTACTGAAATTACCTTTGGGATACCTTTCACAATTACTGGGTTTCCTTCCTCATATATGCATTCAAAAGTCTTGTTATAACAGTCAAGCTTCACTCGGTGAGCTTCTAACCAATCCATTCCAATTAGAACATCATAGGAACCAAGTGGTAGAACATTCAGATCTATACAAGTGATCAATCCATTCATAACCAATGGACACTTCTCTACCAACTCACTGACCCTTCTCTTAGTCCCAGTGGCTAGCTGAACTAACCAAAATTTTTCATGCTTTACCTTCTTAAAAGCACAAATCTCCACTGCCCTAGGAGTGATATAACTGTGAGTAGAACCAGGGTCAATCAAAATAGAAACAGACTGTTCAATAATATTACCTGCAACTTCAACCACAGTTGACTGGTGATCTACCCGGTAGTCCTCCAGTGCTGCATAAATTCTAGGGACTGCTCTTGCTACTTGACCCACTGTTTCTACTTCCCGAATGTTATAAGCTGGCCTTGCCCTTTCATTCTCAAGTGGACAATATCTGCGCAAGTGGGGTCCTTCACATTTCCAACATTTGAGTGGACCTTTATTCTGATGTGGATTTTTCGGATTTCCACCTATCACTCCAACTGGATTACTTGCAGCTTGGGATGGCTACTTTTGCTGATTCCTGAATCCAGAAGGTTTGAAACCTTTCCTTCTTTTGTCAAACTTCTCGTTCTTCTTATCCTTCCATGCCTTATGGTAATCAGGTTTACCCTTGCTTTGCTCATAGCAATATTTAACCTTTCTTATTGCTTCTTCGATAGTTCTCGATTCATAGAACTCAATTCCGTCTTTGTAAGATTGAGGAAATCCACTTAGAAACCGCTGGACCTTCACTTTTTCATCTCTAATGTACCAGACATACCTCAACAATTCCAATAACTTATTTGCATATTCATCCATGTTCTGCTGTCCCAATCTCAGCCCATGGAACTCCTTAATCTTATCATCATAATACCTGTCAGAGAGGTATTTCTTCTTGAAATACTTCTTGAACTGTTTCCACTTCAGTTTCATTTCACTGATCTTCTTTACTTGCTTGAAGTGTTCCCACAAAATGGATGCTTGTCCATTCAAATTGAATATGGTAACTCTTGCCTTCATGTTTCCTGAATAATCATGTACTTGGAAGTACTTCTTTATCCCAAGAAGCCAAGCTTTAGCTTCTTGTCCCGTCTTTATCTCACCATCAAATGTAGGAGGTTTAGCTTTCTTGAATTCATCTTGAGAGTGATCCCTATGGTGCCTTCTTCTTTTCCTCTTATGAGAAGATGAACTTGTATCTCCACTGGATTCTTCAGAATATGATGGTCCACTAGAAGTCTTTCTCATTCTCCTAGTGCTGCTCTTATTGCCTTCTAGCCTTGATGTACCTCATCCAGAATCTATCTTTTTTTGCAAGTCTATCAAACTATTCAATATGGCAGCATTCAACTGATGCTGCTCTTCCTGGGATTTAACCAAGCTTCTCATGGTGACTGCAACCTCGGACGGTGTCTCTTGGAATATCCTTCCATTAGACTCTATGTCATCATTTCCATTACAGAAATTTTCTCCCATGGCATCTTTTGCTCGCTTGTAAGAATCCCGAGCATCATACCCATCATGGGTTCTCATGACTGAACCACCTCTTGCTTTACCACACTATTCTTTCTGGAGTACTGCTCTTTGGAACTTGTCTATGTTTCTTCATTGTGTTATCAAAAAACTTTTAGATGCATATCACTAATATAAATCAAAACTACTTACCTTCCTCTTTTGGAAATTCATAAAACAAAATCTTGCTTAAAACATAAAATATTCCTCTCTTTCTTTTCAGCCCCTATGACCGCTGATAATATACCGAAATCTGCTGAAATACAGTTGAAAATTGCTTGAAAAATCATTGATAAATTCTTTCAAAAACCCCAATTTCCTTAGGCCCAATCAGACCTCTTCCCAGCTATCTTTCTGATACTTCGATGGTCAAAACACCTAGTTCATCGGCGGTCTGTTTGCTTACTTCTCTCTGGCATTTCGGTGGTCAAATTGACTAAACTTCCAATCTATACAGGCTAGAAAATCGTCTATTCATCAGGTGTGCAGTCCCTTGAGCAACTGCAACGGTGGAACGTGATCTTACTATGGTTTTTGCGGATGTCTATCGACTTATCGGGCCTACTATCCATCAGGTGGCAGTGCTTTAGACTGCCGCAACGGCGGGTTTAAGATCCTTTGATTCCTTCCGATCGGTGGCCTGATCGTAAAAAAAATTTCGATGACTTTATACTCTTCAAAGTTTTCTTCTAATCGAATCTTCTCCTTACTAATCTCCCGGCGTTTCGACGGTTGAAACCTCTAACTTTATCCGCTATATCGGCGGGTCGCTTATCTGTTCCCTTCCGCTATATCGGCCCTGCAGTGGTCTACTGTTCCAAGTTTCATCGGCGATGTGATCAACTAACCATAGTCGATGGCCGATGATTCTAGGACTTAGAAAAATTTTCCAATTTTTTCTCTTTAGTCTGGCTCAACTATCTTCTATTCATCGGCAATCAAGCAATTGTTTGTCGCCACCGTAGTTATGAACTCGGAACTACTGTTCACTAAACACCTCGACATTGACAACTAGAAGGACTAGTGCATTGGTGGAGTAGTTCAATCAGCAGCCACAACTGCGGCTTATCAACTTCGATCCTTTTCCAATTGGTGGCCCAATCCGCTAATGATTTCCGACCGGCGAGTTGAAGCACATCGACATCGGTAGTCAAAACTTTTCCTCATTGAAAGACTAGTGCTATAGGATTCCACAATGGCGGGTGCACGAACCACTAACATCTTCCAATGGTTGATGATTTCATTACTTAGAGAAATTTTTGAACTTTCTTTACTGCGTCGGCGGTCGAAGGCTCTATCCGTCGGAAGGATAGTCCTCTAGCTATCCGCAATGGTGGGTTTGAACCACTAATTCCTTCTACTATTCATCGGTGATGAATACCACTAACATGTTTTGATGGCCAACGATTTTAACACTTAAACAAAATTTCACAAAACTTTCTGCCGTCGGGTGGGATTCAAACTAACATTTCCGCCGTGTCGAAGGAGCTTCGCACTAAGTTCTCCGATGAGCTAACGGCCACTGAACGCAATCTTTCCTCAATTTCCTTCCGATTACCATCGATCGGGTGGCCTTCCCACTAAGTGCTCCGCTGCATCGGAAGAACTTGTCACTAAGTTTTCCGATGAGCTGACATTCTGGCACTTAGAAAAATTTGTGAATTTTCTTGTCTTCACCCATTTTTCCTAGTTTCTTCTGGGCAATAGGAAACTTGCCTCTGTTAACTGTTTCTCATGGCCCTTTGAGGCCCAAATGCTGCAACATAAGCTTTGTCACTGCATCTTCACAGCCCATTTAGGCCCATGCTACAACTAGAGCTCTGATACCACAGTGTAACGTCCTTGACCCTCCGAAGAGGACACTATGATACATCAAATCATCCAGGCATCTAGCCCCATGAACATGAACATACATACATATAATGCTGAAGCATGTTACTTAAAAACATAAAACATATTATGAAGCATAATCATTCATATACACAATGGAAGCAAAACATATCAATCAACACTCATGCATATACATATCAACATTTAACATGTATATCATCATTCATGAACAGTAAATATGATTGCAAATACAAGTTAGGTAATAATACTTATCTTATTAAGAACTTCTTCCGCAACCAGCTACGTCGCTGCAACGTTTCACCCAACCATAGGCTCGCGTGCTCCTTAATCTCTCAGCAACGCTGCCACCCCCGAGCTGGGCATGATTCCCCAAGGAATAAGGAACTAACAAGCTTACACAGCCAAGGATAACAATACCACAAGGGTACACAGTTCAGCCAAGCCAACATAGTTGGGTTTATCAGGCGAACGTCATATTAGCCAAGCCAACCAAGTTGGGTTTATCAGGCCATCCAGGAGCTGGGAAAGGCTAAATGCTAAGCTAGTGAGATCATTGAAGAGCTATAGACACCAAAACCAGAGCCACCCTGGCTTCTAGAACACCCACACACACCTAACACAAGGAAATAAGTCCCTTCTCTACAACGCAATACCTCAGACCTTGATCTCCCTTCCAGTGCTATTTAGGGGTTGTGGAGAAGAAAGTCAGCTCAGTAGCTCTGTCTATGTGGTTCTCAACCCACCAGGTTTATCAAGCACCTCAGGCCCTCATTCACCACTCCAATACAGTCCGAGGAAAAAATCACTGCATGCAAGCAGCCAAATAACTATTCAAGCTTTTATAGGGGAAAAACACAGTCGACCAATCGTGGGAAAACAGCAGCCCACAAACCACTATGAACCCACAACACCCGATCCTCAATGCAATGGCTGGAGAATTTGCACAGGCAGAAAATGGGAAAGGAACCGATTCTCAAACTGTGCATGAGGGGAAAGGACGCGACCAACCAAAACTATGAATCCAAAAAATCATGACCATGATTCCACGGTGGAGTAAATAGAACGTTGCATAGTCTGGCAATGGTAGAAAGATACAAACTCTCTGCGTGAACAGGAGGAAGAATGTTTCTCCGATTAACAGGGCGGTGTGTGAAAGGAATGGAGAACCCCCATCAATGAATTGCGACCTCCTTTTAGCTTCACTCATCGTGAGGGAAATGAACAGACTCACAATCCTAGTTAGTGGGCGGGCCATCCGCAACCCAAAATTTGCGTCATGGAGAGAGTGCAGGCATGAGTGTGGTGGTGGTTTTCCTGTCAGCAAATAGATGCCCCCAACTAACAACAGAACAACAGGGTGGTGAGACATGGCTTTTCCCCCCATGGCTCAAGGTTTGTTATTTTTCCCCTCCTTATCCTTAGGAATCATGCCCCTTCTCAATTTAATTGCAGTGAACATAGCTAATTGGGTTTATTTAATTAAAAAGCACATTTACATGATGCCACAATTTAATATATTCCGTATGTCCTGATATACCATCGGTCACAATTCCAAATCCGAAACATAACATATCCAAATCGATGGTGGGGCCTTGGCCTTTAGCTCCGTACCATGATTATTTACAATATATGTATCATGTATATTTAATGCAAACGGGGTCAAAACCGGGGTGTTACAACATTAATTATAGTTAGGGATTTTGTTGTGTTGTTAGAATGAAAAAGAGTTTTTATAGTCTTTACATTCTTGGAAGAAATGGTAAATAATAGTTGTTTATGGAGTTGTCCTTTAGATTCTTGCAATGAAAATGAAAGACAAGTGATAAAAGGTGACAATGATAGTAAGGGTAGTAACGCTGAAGTGGGATGGTTTAGTAGTGTAGAAAAAAAACATGTCATTGATATCATTAAGGATGGGAATAGGTATTGAATTTGGGGGAATGGTTGTTCTCTTTATGTAATGAAAGAGCTAAAAACTGGGTAGTTCCTCCAAACATGCCACCATTAACCACCATTGTTATTCTCTTTTGGCTCTGCTCTGCTGCGTGAGAGAAAGAGCCATTGTTTTTCTTTGTTTGTTGCGTGAGAGAGCACTCAGCTGCCATTGTTTTTCTTTGTTTGCTATGAGAGATAGCACTCAGCTGGGTTGAGGGGATGATTGTTTGATCAAATATCATTTTCACAACTAAATTTGGTTTCCAAAACAATGTTTTAAGTTATCCACTGCATTTTAGTCACAGTAATCATAACTAGGTGTGCACTTTCATGTTACTTCCAAAAGCATATTGTGAATCTTTCTCTTTGTGTGTTTATTTAAAATACCATCGTGTAATGTGTCTGTATTCAAAATGGAACCACCATTGCGACACAACAGTTCCTAGTCACACATCGTATGTGAAGTCAACAACAACATCCTTAACTATTGTTGGATGCTGCGATGAAGGGATTCCATGCTACTCTTGTCATTCTTTGTTGGCTCTGCGTGAGAGGGCCAATGCCAGCACTTGTTCACCACAATATGCTCCAAGTCGAGTCTAGCTGGCTAGGATGCTCGACTCGGCTTTTACCTGAGAGTACTCTTGTTATTCTTTATTTTCTCTTTGGGATAGAGTGCTAGTGCCATGACTTGTTCATCAAATACGAATATATTTTTTCAAGATGGAGGGCTAAGCTTTAACCGTTTTTCTTCATTGAAATTCCTAATCCCGTTCATTTCCTCACCATTCCACAGTGGAACCCACATGAATATAAAGACACAGGCAGGGCATATTATATTTTAAATTCTGTGATCTAAGTATGGTTCCTTAAACCCTCCACTTCACAATTCAAGTCAAGGGCGAAGGTTCGAATCCAACAACGTGGAGGACACCACTTCCTTTGGATAGGCGTCAACAAGTTTCGAATCAAACATGGGATTCTGGTGATGCTGAAATCATACTTCATCTTGCATCGAACTTCAAATCAAGATAAACTAAAAGAAAATATGAGCCTAATGGAAAGAACAAGAATAAATCAATATGTGGTTGGAGTTACTATCAAAAGGATTAGTGAAAGAAGGTATAATTATGTATATTGTTCTAACATTAATTATAAAAGAAATAATATGATAAGTGAAAAATACATATATACTATTGAACAATATTAACATATAACATAATTATATATAATTTTTATTTTTAAGAATGAATGATTTCATACAAAATTATTGTCACTTTCTTTATAATTTTTTTTATTTATTTTCCAAATAAGTCACTTTTTTTTCACAAATAAGACATAGTGAATGATTTTATATTCAAATCAAGAAAATAAATTTGAAACTACATTCAAAACCAAAGATAAATTTTATGAATGGTTCACCATGCATTTTGAGATAATAAGTATGTAAAATAAACTCATGTTGATGATGAAAGTGTTTTTAGCATATATGCATAAATATTTAAGTTGTTTACCATATATATACCTTAATGAAAATATGAGGTAGGTATTCAAGGCCTTTAGTAGAGAGCACTTCTTCATCAATATAGATATGTTCCTTTTGGAGAAATTATTTTACTTTATATTTCTTACATAATAAGAATGCATGTATAATAAGAAGGTATATATAAAAAAGGTAAGGCTATGTTAGATTGGATTTGATTGGAAAGTGTCATTAAGGTACGAGTTTCCATAAATTTTAAAATGTATGTCTAAAGTTCATCTAACGAGTCCAACAACATCTTCTCAATGATAACAAAGTGCATGAAATCATAAACATTTTGGTGGTCATTGCAAGTGAAATGGAGTTTATGTTGTTTAAGAAGAAGAATTAAGCAACAATGTTTCCATTTCTTGATTTTTGAATTGTATTTTCCATAATCCATTACTCGATTTTTTTAAGGTATTTGTATTAGATAGTGATGAAAGCAAAGTGACAATGTGCATAGTATTGTTCCAGGTAGGTGGAATCCTGTGGCATATTTTACAAAGAAGTTGAACAAAATGCAAGTACTTGGATATTATTAATATTTCTATGCAATAATGTGTGTGTGTGTGTTACAGAGCAACAAAGTTTATTAATATTCATTTAAAATTATCATTAAACACTAATTATTGATAACCAAAGTTTGAAATTGAAACAAAAATGCAAGAGATGGTTAATTACTTAGGTGAAATTTAAATAAAAGCATGTGAAATAGGTTTTGAATTTATTAAGGTTTTGAGTGCATGGAATAGAAATTTTCTGTAGATAGGATAATGACACAAGAATTCAATGTTACAATAAAATAATGCATAGATGGAGTATTTTCTCAAGAAGAAAATTTGTTTAAACTTTAAAAGGATTATGTTGTTGATTATTTTTAGGTTGGATGTGTGAGAATATAATATATGAGTTGCATAATGGAGGATGAAGAGGACACTTTGGTTAAGATAAGAATATTTATTTATTTTACTGAAAGGGTATAATTAATTAAATTTTCATACATACCCTATCATGTTGTGTATCACAAAATATGTCATATATCAAAGGAATAAATTCATAACATAAGACTATTATACACACATTTGGTGATATTTAGTATGCATTGGAAGGATTTTTCTATGGATTCTCGACTTGTATACTAAGAAGAAGGTGAGGGTTTGATTCTTTATTTGTAATAGTGATG
>LPNX010600944.1:75307-85524 GCA_001517045.1 Pseudotsuga menziesii | reverse complement strand
ATCAATGATTTAACCTATTTCATATAGTTATTTTTTGAGGAGGTGATGCACATGCACAGGTTTTTGAAGAAAATTACATCAAATTATCATACAAGTTGGTTCTTTATGCACTATTTAGATAATACCATAGAAAAACATATGGACAATGTTGTAATAGAATGAATAACATATAGATCAATAGATTAGCTAAAGTGGTAAAAAACACCTATACTATGAAACAAGAACTCGACACAGTTCTCATTTTTCTGTCTCCTAATAATTTTAGTAGCTAATTTTATCTCCATTTAAAAAAGGGTCGATACCAATATCACACATTTTCATTTTAATGCATTTTTTGGCCCTTTGAATCATCTTCGTTGTAAAATATTATTACTTTCTATTTTCAAGTGTGTTTTTAGACATTTAACAAAATAACATACATTTAGAAGCAAGTTGTATTGAAAATCATATATATTTTGCAAATTTTTCTTTAAAATAAAACATTTTATAGGAAAAATAAGTCTTTTTTATTGACAAAATTCTAAGAAATCCTAGAAAATAAAGCCATTTACAACCATTTTCAATAGATTTTGAATAGATTTTCATAGAATTTTTGTATAAANCAACTTCTTGTAATTCATATGGAATAACTTGAATAACATTAATTCTTTGTTTGATGTAATTGCATGGTAGTGGATCATTATCAATGGATATGCAATTTCTTTCTTTTTGTAAGGAGTATGCTATTGTTGTAGCTAATAACCAAAAACAAAAGAAATAGTTAAGACAATTAGCATAAAGAAGCATACTTTAAAAAAAATTAATGAATAATAAAAAAACAATAAAACTTGAAATATGTTTCCATATGTAATATTTGAAATTTGACCTGAACCCGAGAAAAATTCTAATACCGAATCTCCTTCACTTGAAAATGTATCTATGAGATAATCAATCAACGCTTGTGGCTTTTGATAGATGTTTGCAGCCTCTCCTTTCAAACCCCTTTCTTCATATGTCAATTTTTTAACCACGACGTTATAAGTCAACATCTGACTATATTTGCCTTCACTCTTTTTAATGATTAAAAGAGATTCATAAGTCTCATATTTTGTCCAATTTGCAAGATGTATGTTTTCAATATCATTCAGAAATGGATCACTGTTGGAGCTACGAAAATTAGACCTTTTCCTGTAACCAAAATAAAAAAGAATTTAATTAACTTATCAATAAATATAGTTGATTTATAAATTCAATAACTTGATAATATAGTGCAAATATATTACCAATAAAGTTGCTTCCTTGCTTTTGCTTTACCCTTGAAGGATGTCAACAACCCCCCCAATTGTGTGTCAGAATGGAAAACAATGAATCTTCATAGTGGTGATGTTGTGACATGTACACATCCTGAAACCATTCTACTGAATGATTGGTAAGTATAAGACTCACAATCATAATTAGTGTTTCGTATATTGAATCCATGAGGGATATATGAAATAACTAGGGCGTACTCCTTTTTAAGAACAATTTTTGCAATGTCTGCATAGTCATCTAAAATGACCTTATATTTCACAGTGTCAAGCCCATTCCAAATATAATGATCAAGTGTATCATCAAGTTCAATGTTTGCAAGATGTTGTCTCCTTTGTCGTTCTATTTTGGCTCTTTGGATATGAATTTTGAAGGACTCTTGTACTCCATCTGTACCCCTCTTTGGCATCTTCAAATGGAAATTTTCTCTATAAGTAATGAAAAAGAAATTAAATGATTTATGAAATAAATAATTCAGGATGTAATCATCACGTTTTTTCAAGTATTTCTTGTTTTTGGGGTAGCAGGGTCCATCAAAAGTATGCCGAGTGGGTACTTGTTGGATGCAGCTCTTCCGATCGAAATTTGAGTAAAAACACAGGGAGATATGTCGAAAATACAAACAAAAAAGTATTTTTTTCTTTTCTTCCTCCAAAATTAATAAATATTATTTTATTATTTTAACTATTATTTTATTAATGTGTTTTAGGAGGCCCATTTTGAGTTGGAATTTCCTCTAATGATTTCTTTAGGGATAAATCTATCTTATTATTATATACCTATTAATGAGAAGGAATAATAGATAGAATGAAACTGCCTCCCTGCCCTGCTTCTCTATAAAGAATTTATTAATTATTATCGACCTATTAAAAAGAAATAAAAACCTTATATATTATAGATACCTTTTTAGTTTACCCTTATCCACTAACCGCTTTCTTATTTAAAGCCTCTCAACCTTTTTCTTATGCAACAAATTAAAAGCATTAGGCATAAAATTGATATGAAATGTGGTTTAATCGTCTTAAAGTGGAAAGGGACAAATTAAAGAAGCTAAAATAGGGCTTCTCATTTCGCTAAAATAATAATAGGGAAAATTTGATTTTACTGGGAAGATTTTGATGCAGTCGCAATAGTGAAATCAATTGTGTGTTTTAAATAATAGTAGGGTAATTACTTTTCTGTTGCAATAATAAGTTGCTTGCTCATTCATATAAGTCAAAATATGTGAAGCAATGAACTCAACCATTCCTAGTGTCTAGTAGCAATGTTGGGAGCCTTGCACCTCTCATGCTCTCTCTAGACGCTTAATCATGTGCCTTTCCAACTAGATTAGAGATTGGGAGTTTCCTTGTCTGGAGCCAAATCCAAGCTTCCATTTCCATTTGTCCAATAAAACAATCTGTTCGTCTCCTTTTTTAGTGTTCATGCTTTAGTAGCTTTCGAAGGAGTTCCCTCTAGCTGTAGCTTGAGTTCACGATCTTTAGGAGTAGCTATCGGGAGAGCACTCAATCGATCATAAACGATTCGATTGAGGATGCTTGATTGGTTGATCGACGCATCAATCTTCGATTTCCATCTCGAGGAATGCTTGCTCTATATCACCAATCCACTATATTAAATAAGATACATATCTCATAATAAGGGTGATTCTTGCACCATCACTCATTTATCGACATAAGTGTGATTGGCCATCGCATGAATCAGCCCTTGACCAATGATTCCCTCGCTTTTCAGAATCCTTTGGATGGAGATCGGGTTGTCTATCCATCACTCATTCCATGGAGGGGCACGCAGGTGGAGGGAGGATGTAGTTGGAAGCGGAAACAAAGGAGAAGCTGGAAGCGGTGAAGGAGGAGGGAGTGGCTCTACTCCCTTAGGAGGCATAAGGCCTCCCTTCACTAGCGTCCCTTTGTCACCCAAGGGAGTAGCGCTCCCCTTGTTTTGATGGCAGAGGAGGTGGAAGGGGGAGGTAGAGGGAAGGAGGGTGGAGGGGAAGGGGGGGAGGATGGTAAGGGAGATGGAGGACGACAGCGCTTGGTGGGAATATGGGAGGGGGGAGAAGGGACGGGTGAAGGTGGAGGTGGAGGGAGGTGGAAGGTGGCGGGAGGGAAGGGATCCATGCGGGAGAGGGAGTGCGCGGTTGAAGGGAGGGAAGGGGAAGTGTAGCGGATGGAAGGTGGATAGGTGCGTGATGGAGGAGGAAGGAGTGATGAGGGAGGAGGAGGAGAAGGGATTTTTTAGTTTTTTTTTTAATTTTATTTTTTTAATAATGTTTGGAGGGGGGTTAAAATGATTTGGGGAATGTTTGATTGTTTTTTTAATTTTTTGTTAGTATAATGTTTTTTGAAGGGCTAAATGGGTTGTGAGTGTTTAATTTTTTTTTTTAAATACAATGTTGTTAGGGTTGACGCGGTTAGAAAGGGGGAGGGGTGTTCAAAATATAAAAAAATTTAAATTTAAAATAATCAAAACTACAAAACCTGGGATAGGGGTAGGTCTTCCTTTAATTAACACTACATCCCTTAAACACACACACACACACAGACACACATATACATACATAAAAAGATAAAATAACTAACCTGGATAGAAGATCCTCTGAAATCTTCTCGTTCTTCTTTAAAGCCCTTCGTGAATTACTGCAAAGTCTATACAAGAATGAATTTACAAGATAGATTAGGAAAAATGAAAAATCAATAAAACCATAAAAAATGAATGACAACTGAATAAAACCATAAAGCTATCATTGTAAAATTAACTATAAAACTAATCTATTTATTAAAAAAAAAACAACCTATTTATTAAAAGGGGAAAAAAACTAACCTATTTATTAAAAAAGGAAAAAAAATAACTAATTTATTAAAAAAGGAAAAAAACTATACTATTTATTTAAAAAGGTAAAAAAATAATCTATTTATTAAGAAAAGAAAAAAAACTAACCTTGAAATTGTTAGTAAATTTCTCAAAACTCAATGATGAATAGTAGGAAAACTAAATGATTCATATAGCTTAAATTAGGTTTAACATTAATTGTTTTACAAATATGGGATTAAAAGAGAAAGTAAATAACCATTACTTTATTACATATTGTATATATAAAAAATTACACAAAACTTCATTGGTTTTTTTATGTATGGGGATGTACATATGTAATTATTTAATACACTATTTAAGAGTTTTTTTATATCATAAATTTATTTTTTTACTAGTTTTATGAATGTGCTTCAAATGCGCCCATATTTTTGGCGGGAACTTTTGGAGGGAAAATTTCGAACAAAAAATTTGGAGCTAAGTTTTGGAGGAAAAATTTTGGAGGGAACATTTCATTCTCATAGCTATAAGAAGGTTGATTGGCATTTGCACCATTCTAATTTTTGGTGAGGTCTATGATTAAAGTTCATTGTCTTCTCTATTAACATTTTTCTATAATTCTATCTTTTAGTGAGTAGACATGGAGTCATCTGAATTGAATTCCAATGTCAATGGAGCATTGTATTGTTCATCCAGCCAAGATACTGACAATGCAAGCAATGTAATTAAACATGTTGTTTAATAAATTCCAAATCTTGAAGATTTTGAAGGAAACATTAATGAAGGGAAATAATGTGACGGTGATGATGATGATGGATATCTTTCTCCAAGTGGTGATCCTAAAGACAATAAGCAAGATGATGACAATTTTCCTCCTAGCGAAGATTTTAATGGGACTGATGATAATTTTCATCCAAGTGAGAATTTTAATGGGAGCGATGAAGATTTTGGTGAGGACAAAAAAATGAATAATGGTGAAGATAATTTTCCTCCAAGCGAGTATTTCAATGGAATTGATGATGAGTTTCCTCTAAGTGAGGATGTCAATGGAAATGATGATGATTTTCCTCCAAGCGAGGATTTCAATGGAACTGATGATGACTTTCCTCCAAGCGAGGATGTCAATGGAAATGATGATGATTTTACTCCAAGCGAGGATTTCAATGGAACTGATGATGAGTTTCCTCCAATCGAGGATGCCAATGGAAATGATGATGATTTCCTCCAAGCAAGGATTTCAATGGAACTGATGATGAGTTTTCTCCAAGCGAGGTTGTCAATGGAAGTGATGATGATTTTATTCCAAGCGAGGATTTCAATGGAACTGATGATGAGTTTCCTCCATGCGACGATGCCAATGGCAGTGATGATGATTTTCCTCCAAGAGAGGTTTTCAATGGAACCGATGATCAGTCAACTTTAAGTGAGGATGTAAATGGAACTAAAGATGAATTTCCTCCAAGCGAATATTTTCTTGGAACTGACGATGAATTTCCTTCAAGTGAGGATTTCAATGGCACCGATAATGACTTTTCTCTAAGTGAATATTTCAATGGCACCGACGATGATATTCCTCCAAGCGAGGATTTAAATGGTGTCGATGATGATTTTGTTGTTGATGAAGCCACTAATGATGAAGACAATGATTCTCCTCCAAGTAAGGATGTTACATGCACCAATGATGTCAATGTTGAATTTCAAGAGCTCCCTTTCAATGAAGAATTTAGTGGCACCAATGGTGTTGATGGTCAGATTGATCTATCTGTAAGTGATCAACTTATTACTGATTATGACAATCATTTTCATATTGAATTTAGTGATCATGTTTTCAATGAGGGGGGTCATATTCCTAACAATGAAAACATTCATTCTGATGAGGTTGTTGCAGACATAATGGTCCAGGAAAGGTAGATACATAATCCAACAACGAGCAGGATTAAGTGTAGGACTAGACATTTTTATGTCAATCCAAAGCATTCCAATTATACAATGTCTAGGAAAGAATTGCTCACAAGTCCAATTTCCATTACTCATTTTACTTCAAGTGAGTTTTTCCACAACAATTGTTTGAAAGGTATAGGTTGCATTTATTCATTGGAGAAAAGGAACGTATGTTTATCAATGAACAAAAGTATGCAAAATTCATATTTAGTGGGGTGTATGATTTCTACAAGGACATGTTACGATTATCGCATTGGAAATGTTCTTGTTTGTAGAAAGGAATTCAAAAGGATTCACTCAATTGGTAATCTTAGATTATCAATAATCCAAACAAGACTAGAAAAGGATCCAACATTTTATTCTGACGATTATCATGGATGAATCACTGGACCATCAACACACATTGCAATATCATGGTTGCATGATTTCTTTTCCAAGCATGGAGAGAGTATGCCAAATAGAGAAACAATACACATTCCAGATAATTTAACAAGACAAGAAATCTACAACTTATAAAAGGATTATGTTCAAGGTGGTCAAGGAAATGGAAACTTCATCAGATATACGTATTTTACAAGAGTATGGAAAAAGAAGTTCAACAATGTCTACAATCCAAAGAGGTCAAGGACGGGGATCTACAGTACACGTACTTCTCTTAAAGAAAGAAGGGATAGATCAGAAGGGGTAGAAAGAGGTATGTTTAATTTTATTTTTTATTTTTTAGATAAATGTCAATTATGAAAACGAGTTATCAATATTTTTGTATATGTTCTTTGTAGATTCCATAATCAATTCATTGCAAGAACATCGCAATCAATAATCAAATGAACGACAAAAGTTGTACAAACATCTCAAGAAGTGTTATGATGCTCCACATAAGTATATGGGTTTGATAATTGATGGCATGGATAAGAAAAAAACACTCTTGCCACCTTTTGTACGTGTGCCAAAGAATTTAAAGGAGGAAAATTTTATTCAGTTTCACTTGGTTGGGTGTATGGTTTTTAAGGGTGAAATGTTTCCAAGGGTTTACTTTACAACTCCAAATATTCATAGTGATGCAAATTTGATCATCACCATAATTCACCATGTCCTTTCTCATTGGCCTGGTGATCTTCCTAAAGTTATATATCTGCAATTGGACAACACAAGCCGAGAAAACAAAAATCAAGTCGTGTTTGCTTATCTAAACATGCTTGTTGAATTGGGAATTTTTAAAAAGGTGAAAATTTGTTTCCTTCTTGTTGGGAATACAAATGATCATATTGATCAAATGTTCAACCATTTTGCAAGGACATTGAGGAGGAATAAAGTCAGGATCCTACCATCATTGATTCAAATTGTAAGGAAAGCATAACATCAAGAACCTATTGTACAAAAATTGGAAGAAACTAATGACATGTGAAGATTTATTTTTGGATCGCATGGTGAATAAAGGTGCATTGAAAAAATTAATAACAATAGCTTTCAACGTCAATTTCGTATAAAAAAATATTGATGGAAAAACACTACCGTGGGGAAAGAAGTACTCAACTAACACAGAATGGGGGCCATCATCAGGTTTGGCATTTTTGAAATTCATCCCAAATCGTCAAATGTATGACTCAAATTTATTGTTATTGCAATCATCTTTAGAGATTCATAATGCAAGGCAACACAATAGAGATGTTAATTCTTCTTAGTGCAGGGAAGAAATAAAAAATCTATCGAAGATACATATGAGTACTTTGATGTTGTTGATTCTGAATCGTGGGAGTCTTTTTTCATGGAGCAAAGTGACATAATTTCAAACTCTACAAATGGAGATATATATTTGAAGTCTCCATTTACTTGGCCACAAAGAGTAACAAATGAAAATGAGGAAACAAATGTTGAACCTCAAGGTGTTGATTTTTCTCAGGTAGAGGAAAGACAAATGTATATTGGCTCTAGAAGATCATCTGCAAAGTGTCAAGAGATGGAGGACCTTTATAGGGGCTCAATACAAGATATCAAGGAGGGTTGCATGACTGTATTTGTGGCTACAGATGATGCATGTGATTATCCTTTCTGGATTGCAAAAGTTATGAAGGTGAACAAATAAAATGAAGTAGTATCAATAGAAGTACATTGGTATGCAATAGATACACACAAGTTTGATGGTGTGTACAAGGCAGAAAGGGTGGTTGAGAAAAGGGTTTGCAGAAAGAGAAAAAGAAAGGGTCAAAAAATAAATTGCCACCGCATTGACATATTGAAATTAGAGGAAGTTGATATACTTGTTTATGATTCCAAGTTGACAAAGAAATACACTCTTCACTCCAAGAATATAGATATTATCAAGAAGTTGCTTCAAAAATAAGAAGCAAGATGGGAGTCTGCTAAACCAAGTCGTAGATCCTGACGGAATATGATAGCTGAAATACTGGGCATAGATGTAGACTTAGATGCTGCACCCATTGATAATAGAGAAGAATATGGGTCATATACATATTCATCCATTCCTTCATCTACAAAAAATGTAGATTCTGATGGGGTGTCAGATTCCATGGATGAATTTCAATAATTTCAAATGAAACATTTTAGATGTTTTTTATTAGCATGATGTTTGTAATTGAAACTCTGAAAGAGATTTTGAATATTTATATGAATCGTTTGTTCTTGTATGGTCTAATATATTGTTTTATTATGAATCACATCATAATTTCTTTGATTTTATATGGTTAGAGAGGTGAAACTATTTATGAAATATTTTTGTTCGTTTAACATGCAAGTTTCAAAAAAGTTGTAATTTATATTTTGGAGAAAAAATTATTTTTCCAATTTAGTGGTTGATTTTAAAGTTTTTGTAAACAACAGTATGGGATATTTGGCCATGGATCTATTTTTAACCTTGAAAAAAAGTCTCTATTGGTATCAACGCTTTTCTATTTGTTGGTGTTTTTGGTGTTTTTTTTGCAAAAATCATCGTTTTTATGCCTAGAGTTCTCTTTCTTACTATAAAGTTCTAGTTTCATAATATAAGTGGTTTAAAAATATGTTTGAACATCCTTTTGAGGTATTTATTTGGATATAAGCTATTACAGTGGGATTTATTTTTTGTGTAGGATAAATTTTTATATAATAGTTTTGTAAATAGGTTAGTATGGCATTCACCATTTCAAATTGTGTATGTCAATAAATTAAGAGGAGTTGGGTATTTGGTTAAAATATGCATAGATATGTATATAAGAAAATATTAGATTCATTTTATAATACTTGAAATAGGTTTATGGATACATACATAATATGTTCAAGTTAAAAACAAAAGATACTTGGAGTGCATAGATGAACATTGAGAATCATTTGAATTTGGTAAATAGGTTATGGAATATCTTATGAAATAGTGTTATACCAAGAGAACATATCATAACTAAAATGTGAACAATATTAATATTAATATTGGGGTTGAGGATAATCCATTCCATAACATATGTGTTTCACACTTTTGAATCACATAAATTACCATGCACCAAGGAGGGAAACATGTGACCCTCTTCAATGACGTATATGTACATGACACAGTGAATGATATCATGACATATTTCCATAATGTTATTTTGTGATGCACCTACTTCCTTAAGTTCCTCTCATTGTATTCTATATGTGTGACCTCTTGGAGATATTTTTATTTTGTAGGACCCTTGGTAAGTTCCCTTCTCTTGCTTCCAAATATTAAGAAATTGGTCATCAAACATAGGAATTTGTACCTATGTTTTTTTCTCCGGAGGGTGTTTTAAAAACATTGTGCATGTTCGTCATCCCTCCCTCCAACCATTTATTTCCACTTGTACTTTGTTTATCTGTGCAATAAAATATCACCACATTTATTTATGCATTTGTTAGTCTGTCGTGTATACCCTCTCTCTTGTTCGTTGCTTGTTTCCTTTGTCCACTCATTCTAATTAGCGTTGCATGCCTGTCAACATCAGTTTGGCGTGTTCTGCAAGTAATTTTATTTGTGTGTTTTGCAAGTCTTCATTTTCTGAGCACTATATTGTATGTGTGCTTTTGAATGTGTCTGCAAGCAGAGAAGGGCTTAAGGACATACTTTGGGTGAGGAAAATGGAAACATTATTTTTACAAAGTTATTCTAACTTAACCTTTAGTATTATATATATATAGATATAAGTGAAAAATATATAGAAACAACCTGGTGT